>CAUJGJ010000004.1:785000-812500 GCA_963170055.1 Halisarca cf. caerulea
GTGACAAAAATGACCGACGGTACGACATGAAAGAAACAGCGCCGACTTAGTTCCTTTTCTTGCATATATAGACGGTCTGTGGTATAGACATTACATATATGCTACAGAATTTGTCTCTGGTGAAGTTTTATTGGGTGAAGAAGGAGAAGATGTGGTCTATCAAGTGTACTTTACCAACACCGATTGGTCCCCTTGGCGCGATTGACAAGATGGATGACGGCTTTTAGATTTGTAGAAGATCGAATAACCAATCAGAAAGGAGATGCGACACAACAAGTTGAATCGTTATACACCAACTTACTCAAGAGACTCGCTATCAGGAGAATATTGGGAGCTTGGTGTTGAAACAAATGAAAGTGCCCAGAAACAGCGGCGACCGGTCAGTGCACAACGTAACGCTCGAGCTAAGTCCATCCTTTGAGACCGAAGAAAACAGGACGCCTTATTCGGCTCTGTCTCAGGGCCAAGACTCTACCGAAGTTTCAACACGTTCAAAGAGTACTCAAAGAACGAGTCAAAGACGCCGTACGTCCCCAGTATCCAAAAAGACCGGAAATAGGATGAAGCTCCCTGACTTGCAGCGTACGTTGTGAACGGCTCATCATTAGGAGCAACTGAAACTGTATCACAACCACTGGGTACAGTGACAGTTAAAGGAATTCTCTGCCTTTAGGAATATAATTTCTAATCCCTGTTGTATCCAAACAAATTGAGATAATGTTTCTACGTAAAAATAGAATTTTCCTGGTCCAGAGGGAATACACTGATAAGAGTGTTCCATACTAGCTGTATGTACATTTGCGCAATTACCTCTGGTGTTAGTATGTTAAGGTGGACTACCCGCCAGGCGTTACTTAGCCACGCTGGAAACCTCCAAATAAAGGACACTTTGGAGACGACATAAATTCAGCTGATTTGTTCTTTCAAAGCTTGTACAGAGGTTGTCTGCTTTGGGAGGTTCATAATGTATTGTAGGAATTATACTGGGACTGTAAGTCATGTCCTTTGTAGAGAGGCTCATTGTCCTGTGTCCCTCCTGGAGAGTCCACTATCGGAGGTTCCACTGTAGTACAGTTCAGTGATGCATGTCCACACATCCTCTGTACTGAGGTATCATGGTGTGTTTTACTATGTACTGTAGGTTTGCCTGATGTGACCAGTGCAGCTCTGGAGATACAAAGTAGCAAGTGTGTGTGTGTGTGTGTGTGTGTGTGTGTGTGTGTGTGTGTGTGTGTGCGTGTGTGTGTGTGTGTGTGTGTGTGCGTGTGTGCGTGTGTGCGTGTGTGTGTGTGTGTGTGTGTGTGTGTGTGTGTGTGTGTGTGTGTGTGCATACTTACATATGGATGTACGACATTGTATGTACATGTACATACCTACAGTAGGTGGCCTATAATTCCCCACGATCTTATTTTTCATTTCTCCCTTCTGTTTGCCCCCTCTCCCCCACTGCATGGGCCCTCACAGGTGTAAACTCATTGGAGACACATCAAACACTACTGCCAACAATGTCCACATTTTGTCTCTGGACTCTACCATCAGCTCAGTGCACTCCCAACAGGAAGAGAATGCTTCACAACCAAAGACGGTCCATTCTTGTGCAAATCGTGTCTGCAAGAGAAAAATCCTTGCTTCATTGCAGCAAGATGTATCTCTTGAATCTTTACCCACTGTGCATCATCCTTTGAAGCAAATTGGACCCCGTCGGCCATCTTTGGCAGTCACCTACCACAGCCGCTCTGACTTGTTCACTTTCTGCAAATCACAAGATGCTTCAAGTTGTCACAACCTTGAATCCGTTGGAAGAAAGCCAGTCACCTGTGCATCCATGTACAAGCAGAGCAACCAGGTCGAGGAGTTTCCTGTGGGCGTGTCCCAGTGTAACTTCCTCCCCAACCACACCCCAAGTGGTGGGTGTGGAGCCGCATCTACTCAGACCCTTCCTGAGCTCATTCAAACTACTTCAGTTAAGAATCAAAAAGTCGGTGCTCAGAATATATCCACCATCACATTTGGCTCCTTACATCAGTCTTCACCAGACCACTGTGATGGGAGTTCCATAGATCCTTCAAGTGACTTCCTACAAGAGCTTTACGACAGTCTAAATACTGCTGAAACTTTCCTTTCTTCGTATTTGAGGTCAAGGAGAGCGCGACAGGTAGGAGAGTTGAACAAGAAGACACCTTTCACTCTTCACAGTGTGGTGGGGCACTCCTCGGTCATTCATTGCTCTTCTCCAAGGCCAGCACAGAAGATTGCAGACCCCTTACATGATGGGGGTCCTGTGTTGCCTAGCTCCCTCTGTGCCCAGGAAGCAAGGCAGAGGAAAAGGTGTGTGTGTGTGTGTTTGTGTGTTTGTGTGTTTGTGTGTGTGTGTGTTTGTTTGTTTGTGTGTGTGTATGTGTGTGTGTGTGTGTGTGTGTGTGTGTGTGTGTGTGTGTGTGTGTGTGTATGCGTGTTTGCTAGCATGTATGCGTACGTGCGTGCATGTGAATCCACCACTTACGTAGCTTTACCTGATTTGTCCAATATCTGGTTTAACTGACACATTCACAGGAAACAGATGTTGTTAGATTAACTCGAGTCCACAGTATGGGACATAAGACCACATGCAGAAAGTATTGGAAGTTTCTGTTGTAAAAGCATCTTTGTCAGCGACATTCACCACTTCTTCCACAATGCATTTGGGCTATATAGGGCTAGTCAACTGACATTTGTGTACAGTGGGACTTGCTTAGTGCATACTATCAAGCCTCCAGCTTTTACAAAGCCACTTGATACAGCATCACCCTCTCCACAACAACGAACATGTTGGGTACTGCTTCACCAGTATTCTCCCCAGGTATCTCGAGGCATTTAAGTCCAACATGCCTTCCTTTCTAAACTTTAATACCATTTGCAGGAAAAACAAGCATGCATCATAGATTGTTGAAAATCTATGTTTAGTACAAATCATGCTATAGTGCCCAAACTGAAGTTGCAATCAATTTATAATGCATTGTATGTATACGTACGTATTTGATGATGTACATATGCACATACTCAACATATGTCTGAAATATTTCTGGGGGGAGTACTGCTTCAGGTACTGATCGCTGTACAATAAATGTACTGGTTACATGCAACAACAACAACTGGGTTATAGCAGCACATTTGGTTGTAGTGGAACCAACGGTGTTGTTGTAGAGAGATACGTACCTGTCCCTGGTTTAGTACACACTCCTGCATAGTATATAAGTACTCCTCATTCTGTCCCTGTGTATACCTCATGTACATAAACCAACCCTGATAGTAAGTACCTGGTTTAGTACACACTCCTGGATGGTAAGTACTCCTCATTCTGTCCCTGTGTATACCTTGTGAACATAAACCAACCCTGATAGTAAGTACCTCTAATAATAAGTACTGGTTTTGTGCCCCCTTTGAGGTACACTGTACATGCCAAGCAAGTTTCACCGTAAGCATAACGTACACTCTGCACTACTCTTACGTAGTATAGAGTGTCTATGCTGTGCATAGGTACAGTGGAACCTACTCAACACGAAACTCAAGGGACTGATGCACACTCTGCACTACTCTTACGTAGTATAGAGTGTCTATGCTGTGCATAGGTACAGTGGAACCTACTCAACACAAAACTCAAGGACTGATGAAAAAGTGTTCATGTTATCAGAAATTAATGTTATCAGAACAGTTGGGAATACTAGGAACATTGCAGGGGCCATCGATCTGCTGTTTTCATGTTAACCAAAATTTTGTGTTAAGCAAGTTTGTGTTATCAGCATTCCACTCCACCTCGGATAAGAAGTACTGATTTGGCGTCCCTTTTGAGATATGTACAAAGCAAGCTTCGCTTAACCATAATACATGTTCGCGCTGTCCAGGTACACACTGGTGATGTAAACCTATGTACTTCCTTAATCCAAAATACACGTTTAGGTGTTGTGTGTCAGATAGGGGCCAACTGTAGTTGGAAAGCAGGATAAACACTGTCTTTTACAAATAACCGTGTAATACATCAGTACTTATACGCGTGTATCTCATTTGTATGTTGTATCCTATGTGGATATTTGTAGTTGTGCACACTCCTTTGTGAGAAATTCACACCTTGTCTCCGCTGGTCTCTCTCTCTGCCCTGACGTGTATTCTGCATTCCTCCCTCAGGCGTTGCCTGGCTAAGTTGGAAGCCACCAGACAAGGTAAACATGCACACACAAAAATTTGTGTACTGTTGTTGCAGTTTGCAAGGGTCTTTGTAGGTACGTTTGCCTGCTAGTTTCCTTTCCTTGTGTTTGTCCACCCTCTTGAGGACAGCCGTCGGCCTTCATCTGGCTCCAATTACGTATGTGTTTGTTTGGGAGAAATGACCTCAATCACTAGCTGTTCTTTCATTGTGTGTGTGTGTGTGTGTGTGTGTGTGTGTGTGTGTGTGTGTGTGTGTGTGTGTGTGTGTGTGTGTGTGTGTGCTTGTGCGTGCGTGCGTGCATGTATGTGTATGTGTGTGTGTGTGTGTGTGATATACTTATGTATGTGTGTATCCTTTTTAGGGGCTGCCGCAGGCAGCCCCTATATTGTTTTCATTTGGACTTCAGGTGTGTAACGCTCGTCCGATATATATATATATATATATATATAATATAGATTTGAAGAAAAGTCTTATAATGGAGAATTTATATAATAGTAATAGAGAAGTATGAATTTATACAGGAAGGAGTTAGAGAAATTATTTTGAAAACAATTGCCAAATATGGCAATTGTTTTCAAAACAATCCTCCAGTTACAACAAACAGTATGTTCTATGAATGTTCAGCTGTGCACTTACACTCCAATGCTTTGCAAGTGATTCGAGGGCGTGGGGCGACAGCCCCCACGAGTTTTTAACTCGAATTACTTGTTTCTGTTGATTTATCTGTTTAAACTTTTTCTGTTTCATCTGTTTTGTCTGTTTCATCTCTTTCGTCTGTCTGTCCGCATCTTTTATGCTTGCTCTCACAATCAAATTCAACAGAAATCATAAAGGGAATCAGGAAGAAGTCAAATTGCAGATACCCAGACCCATTTGAAGGCGCCAGTTCAAGATTTTGCAAACGGATATCGGAACTCAGCACCCTAGTCTCCCAGACCATCAGGTGGGAGAACCACAAGGCTAGCAAGATCACTTGCTCAAAAACAGGCTCCTACTCTCAGCATAGGCTCTGATTTTACATGCACGACCACCACATGGATTATGTACTTATATACATGTGTGTTTATAATTGTGTATACATGTGTGTGTGTGTGTGTGTGTGTGTGTGTGTGTGTGTGTGTGTGTGTGTGTGAGGATTACGTACTTCAATAATGAGAATACGTACTATGCCAAGCAGAATTTGCTGAAACGATCATGCAAAGCAGCCCACCATTGAAATAATCAAAATTAAATGCATCATTTATTAATCAAAGATTAATCAAACATGCAATATGTATACTGATATACATTACGGCCATAGAATCCAAGACACTATAACCGCACACACACACAGCTACACTTGAATGCAGTCTTCAATTTACCACATTTATCGCACGCAGCAAGCTAGGGAATCAAAAACAACAAGTTATGCACAAGCCAAAGTGACTAGCGTTGGCCTTCTTCTGCTCCTGCAAAAAACCAGAACTGAACAATTTGCCACAGGAGGTCAGACACAGCTCCAAAATAGTTAACAGGCGAGCTTGACTGAAGAAAGGCGAGAGAAAAATAAATGTTACATTCCCGTGGGCAGCTTCTTGACATTTGGTAGTAAAAAGTCTGCGTCCATTTTACCACGTTGCTATTGTGAGGAGGGAGAGTGGATGAAAAATGCAATCGAGGACGGGTGGGTGGGGCCAACGATAAGGGACAGAGCAGTGGGCGTGGCACTGCGACCCCCATCTTCTCACTGGTAGTGGTCTCACGTTCTCTATTGCCTACCATATTCCATTGACACTGTTGTGATGGTGACGACAGTGTGCGGTCTATTTCCAACAGATTCCACAATTTTAGCTCATTTGTATTAACGTGTGGGCCAACCTCACCCAGCCCACATCGCATCTTCCCCACCAGCACACAGTCCCCACTGTGTACAAGCCTTCCCATGCTTCCCAGATAAGGTGTGCTGTCGTCAGTACATCCCATGCACATGATAACAATCCTAGCCGGGTACCACTTCATTGCATCGCTCAGCTGGTCTAGCCGCCACAATCTCAACAGAGAAATGAATGCACTTTGACCATCTCGCTTGACCTTCTGGGGAATGAAAGGAAGGAAAATACCAAATAAACAACATGATACAGTGAATATTGATAAAATAAGACATTATTGTTATTAAGATATATAACATTATTATTAATCACGGAGAAATAATCATTATTATAACAATTAAACAGAAAAAGAAGCAAATTTACATAACAGAAGTAAATTAAATCACAAGAACAAACAAAAAATACCAATTACAGGCTCAAACAAAAATTACTAAACAACGAATAAAAACAAACAAGGGATAAAGTGAATATTGATCATGTGGAGGTATTTTATCAAGTATTAATATGTCATACACATGCACAAACATATATACACACACGCACACACACACACACGCACACACACACGCACACACACACACACACACACACACACACACACACACATACACACACACACAGAAGCGCACACACACACACACACACACACACACACACACACACACACACACACAGAAGCACACACACACACACACACACACACACACACACACACATGCGCACGCACACACACACACACACACACACACACACACACACACACACACACACACACACACACACACACACACAAGATGTCCCTGGAAAGTATTACAGTCCTTATGGGTTTTTCACATTCCTAAAATGGTTTAAATAAATAAACCATTAATATTCATCCATTGTAGATTTCATTTGCACACTAATTCCTGGAAGTTAAACACGCAGCTTCCTTCGATAATATTGACACTTCCACTCAAATAGCATTTTGGGGGGCAAACCTAGACAACCAGGACACCTCTCTGATCATACAGGAGGAACAAACGTTCCTGGGCGCTTGAACAACAATAGCTCTACTAAAGCCTAACACTATCGCTACATCGCAAAGGCAAATATGATAGGCATCTGTTGGGCCCAATGGTGCTGGATTATCATATACCCTAAATTGGGAAATTTTCGTGACCAATAATATTTGTCATTTTCGCGAATTGACTTTATTTGTGAATTTTTTTGTCGCGAATATTCCTGCACACGTTCCAAAGTATAGGTATAGACAATGTATGGTGAGACTCGTGGAATTTTTAGTCGCGAATTTTTCTGCCTACCAGATATGGTGCCGATTCGTGAAATTTACTGTTCGCGACTATTTTCCGATTTAGGGTATATATGACCATACCACTCTCAGGGCTGGAGCAACCACTAGGCAGATAGGGCAATAGTCCTACCACTTTTCTTACCAAACCTCAAACATACGTGCATGGTCAGTTAAAGCTTTAATCATAAACTACTTCAGTGAATTCTTGTTAATCCACCATAATTCGTTTTGAAAAATTTGGGCAGATTAATGAGTTTGGTGGATTTTCTTAATCAATATACAGCCTTTTCAATCAATTCATGGACATATTAATTAATTGATGGCGGATGAAGGGTTTGGCGGATAAAGCAATGGCGGATTAGTAAGAATTCGTTGTATCATGCATGGAAGGATAGTGCAACCATAGACCAGGTTGAGGTACCCCACAACTCCAGGATAGTTTTGTCTGGGCCTGACTCAGATGCCGGGGGAAAATGTGTGGTCCCTAAGGTGTCTGGATCATAGCCACAGGTCCCCCGCAAGACCAGTCTAGTCTAGTCTAGTCCGGGGTACCCAGACCCCAACCGACCGCCTGCCAAGAAGGTCAGAAACATGGAGCCATGACCAAAGGGTCTGGAACTCCAGACCATATAGATAGTCAACTCGAGTATCTATCGTATGACCATAGACTCTACGTAGAGTCTATCGTATGACTCACCCAAGTTTTGGCCTCTCCCCACGTTGCGCTCTCCTGGACTGCCTTTCCTCCCAAGTCTCGTTTCAAACAATCATCAATGTCATTATAGTCCAACTCTTCTTGGGTGATAACCAAGACATGCCGTATCGGATGTTGCTCCTTTTTCGGCTCCAACCTCGACCTGTACGCATCCCAAGGAGGGCATAGGTTGTGAGGGAGATCTTTCACAAAGGGGAATATCTTCTCTGCTTCATCCTTTGACTGCTTGAAAAGTACCCGAACGAACTTGTTACACTTGTCCACATCGTTCAGGTACCCAACCATTTCCACACACTTCGACAGAGGGTTATTCGAATCGGTAATTTGCCGTCGCTGTTCTACAGTAAAGGTATTCAACTCAGTTAAGTCCCTCGTAACGAAAAGATCGTGTTTCATAGCCTTCACAATAGCCTTTTTCGACTTCTCGAAAATCTTTTTGTATTTCTTTAAAAGTTCTTCGTCTGTCATATAATACACAGCGGGATATTTTCTCTGTACGATTGGGGCAGCCATGGTCGCAGCAAATAATGGCCAGGTCAGCGGTACGGAGCAAGGGGAAGTCCCTCGTTTCATTAAAATTCTTATTTACGTTTGTTTTCGTTAGATTGTTGTCGGATGCAGGCTTCCTGGGCAGGAAGTAAAGAGCTGAGCTCATTACAAATTTACAGGTATTCGAGGACGGTGCCATCTAGATACATTCACTGCCGAGAGAACGTTCGTGAAAGGACTTACGGTGAGCTTTAATGTCACATTCTCCACTTCTTGTATTTTGTTTTGCTCTCGTTGTACGCGCTGATATCGAAGCGGTTCTTCTCCATTCTCTGTCAGTTTTGGTTCATTTCAGCCCTTGGTCCACAATGAAAATTGTTTTGACATTATTTGTGGTCAGACGTTTAGCAGAAGACGAGCTGCATAATATGCAAGGGTTCTTTTAAAGGGGCAGTAGGGCACGGTTAATTTTTAATTTTCGTTCGTAAAACGGTACTTTGGGGAATTGTTTCTTTAACGACTCTTTCAGCAAATTGATCTCTGTTTGTGCTTGCTACCTTATCCAAGTCAACTTCTAATAGCTTGGCGTTCTGTAGACTATTTTCTGTTGCATTTTGTGCAATTTGACCCCGGCAAAATGTCAGCCAATACCCTTTTAGTAAAGATACGTTGTTTAGGTATTTACGTAGAACGTGTCTGTTATTATGGTTGTGGATATCGCTCTGGTATGTGTGTGCTTGAGATGAGTACGTACTTGTTCGCCTGTGTACGCTAGTTTGTGTGTGTGTGTGTCTGTGTGTCTGTGTAGTTCAATGTATGCATGTTAGTATACTGTTTATGCATGTATAAGTATGTGTTAGAACTGGGTACGTATGTATGTACAATGTCATACTATAGAGTTAACATATTGTGTTGGCCTTTAACCTCAAACAAGCATTTTGTGAAGTGCGTAAAAGTCTTGCAAGTGCAAAGAGAGCGGGTGCAAAATCACAGTGCATTGTTACGCTTTGTAATTTCATGTACATCGGCCGATGTTGTCTGGTACACTGCATAGGTGCAGGAACCAGGGGGCACAGGGGGGCACGTGCCATGTTGTGATAATAGGTTCACATCACAGGAGGGGGCGAAATCCCTACTCTGCACCCCCGAAATAAACCCTGGTGTAGTGTAATGTAGTTTTGGTTTGCTTAGTGTGTGGTAAATGTGGTGCAGAGAAGTGTACTGAAGAATGGTATAATTTGATGTACGTATGTAATACAATGTACATATGTATGTACAATATGTACGTATGTGCAGTATGTATGTACAGTATGTATGTATGTACAGTACGTATGTATGTACGTATGTACAGTATGTACATATGTATGTTTAGTATGTATGTATGTATGTACAGTATGTATGTATGTATGTACAGTATGTATGTACAATATGTATGTATGTACATATGTATGTATATATGTTGTAGTATACTGTGTTATGTGGACTTGATTCTTAGTGTTTGTGGCATACACTATGCACGTGCATATGTACATACAAACGCACACACACACACACACACACACACACACACACACACACACACACACACACACACACACACACACACACATACACACACACACACACACACACACACACATACACACACACACACACACACACACACACACATATACATACACACACACACTCGTGTTGACTTTATGCACATGAAAAGGTCATATTTTGCCTTCTCAATAGATATGTGGTAAGAAGTCTCTTTTTGTGTCAGTTTCCGTTTGAGCAGTTTCACCTTATGCTGTGCGGATGTTGAGCATGCCCTTGTGTCCGGATTGTGTGAACCTTTTGTGTAATGTTTTCTTTCAGTGTACTGTGGAAGCTATTGTGAAAGTTGCTTACATATGCATACTTATGCATGTATGTACGTACGTAGGTACGCAGGTAATAGGTTCATCCGTAGGTATTAGGTACATAGGTACATACGTAGGTACGTACATACATACGTACGTACATAGATACGTAGGTACGTAGGTGTGCAGGGCAGGTACGCAGGTATTAGGTTCATCTGTAGGTATTAGGTACATAGGTACGCAGGTACATAGGTACGTAGGTACGTACATACATACGTACGTAGGTACGTTGGTACGTAGGTATGCAGGGCAGGTACGCAGGTTTATGATGTGTGCAGTTGTATGTATCTGTATCAGAAATCTTACTTCACCTGGGGAGGCCAATAGCCTGTGGCTGCTACAAAGGCACCCAAATGGCACCCAATGTAATATGTACATACAGATACTCTATGTAGTAGTTGTATCCTGCCTTGGTGTGCTACAGTAGCCATAAAGTGCTGAATAATTGACCACTGTGCAGCCCGAGATCAATCAATGTGCACTTTGTGCTGCTGTAACCATAGATAGAAGAACACACCAAAGGAGGATACAACTATATTGTGTCATAGTGAAGCAAAACACTGCAAAATGTGACAATTGACAGCTATTAATTAATGAGGCATGAATGGGTTTTGGCTGGGCAGGAGATTGACATGACCCTTGACCCGGGCTGCATCAGAGTAGCAGGGCTGCATGAGGCTACATTGTGGATGTAAGCCCACGGTACTCTTTGATCCACCCAACTCTCGCCCCCGCACCATGACACATACCTTATATAGCATATCCATGAAGTGTACAAACCAGCAAAGAAAACAACAAGTATGCATATTAATAAAAAGCAGATTATAGGGAATAAAATTACAATTATATCCGTATATTTATTATATATGTACCTTGAAAAGCGTACCAAATTATTACTTGTTTTTAGAAGTACGTACATGTTATCAGGACTGGTTAGTGCACTGACCGCTAGGTGGCAAAAAAGTGAGGAGTACAGTACGTATGTATGTACATACATACGTACTGTACAACTGTCCCCACCTCATGTATGTATATGTACAGTACGCAGACAAGTATGTATGTACATACATACGTACTTGTCTGTGTACTGTACATATACATACATGAGGTGGGGACATACCCCAATACTGCTTTAGCTATCCAGCAAACATAGACTGTGTACATACATATGTACGTATGTACATATGTATATGTTCATGTATTACCAGCTGCATGTACTCCTGGTTAGTGAATACTCCTGGGTTAGTGACTACTCCTGGTTAGTAAATACTCCTGGGTTAGTGAGTACTCCTGGGTTAGTGAGTACTCCTGGGTTAGTGAATACTCCTGGGTTAGTGAATACTGCTGGGTGAGTGAGTACTCCTGGTTAGTAAATACTCCTGGGTTAGTGAGTACTCCTGGGTGAGTGAGTACTCCTGGGTTAGTGAGTACTCCTGGTTTATTAGGTACTCCTGGATAGTAAGTACTCCTTGCTCTGTCCCTACCTCATGCAATACCATTGAAAGCACCTTGGATAGTAAGTACCTCTGATAGTGAGTACCTACATCTTTTCCCTTCCCTTGAGGGTACTTACTATCCAAGTTCTACTTATGTAGCATGAGCATACATGCACACTGTATGTACATATGTACGTTGCAAGTTCCTGTGTTGTGATATCATGCCTACCTAAACTGCCTAAGCACCCTGTATGTACATACCTATGTTGCAAGTTCCTGTGTTGTGATATCACGCCTACTTAAACTGTCTATTGTGTCATTCACACTGACGGGTAATCATCCTGATAATCTGGTAATCATCCAGATATCAAAACTAACAAAGCGTACTGAACAGATAATCCAATATCCTTTTGTTGAGATTAATGCTAACTCAACTTCCTGTTACCCTGGAGACAATATCACTTCCTGTGAGCCGTAGAATCTCAACTTCCTGTAACAATGCAGCTTATCTTTTAATTTTCTGCATGCCTGCAGCACAGGCTGTAGCGCCATGGAGATTTCACTTCCTGTGAGCTAAAGAGTTTCACTTCCTGTGAGCTTCACTTCCTGTGAGCTAAAGAGTTTCACTTCCTGTGAGCTAAAGAGTTTCACTTCCTGTAATTATTCATCTCATCTTGTGTCAGTTGCAATTTGTCTATGATGTCAGAAACTCTTGTGGGCTCACACAATGGGAATAGAATGTATATGGCTTCAATTCATCTGTGTGTGTGTGTGTGTGTGTGTGTGTGTGTGTGTGTGTGTGTGTGTGTGTGTGTGTATAGGTGTGTGTGTGTGTGTGTGTGTGTGTGTGTGTGTGTGTGTGTGTGTGTGTGTGTGTGTGATCCTAGCAACATTATCTGCCATTCATGAAACTGTGGCCTCCGGGTCATGCAATCAGAAAAGTTTAGATCTAAAGTTTCATGAGTGTGTATACTTATTTACATATGTGCATATGTATGTATGTACATACGTATGTACACTACATACATATGTACACTACATACGTACATATGTACACTGCATACATATTTACACTACATACGTACATATGTATGTACACTACATACATACGTATGCACACTACATACATACGTATGTACACACTACACACATACGTATGTACACTACATACATACGTATGTACACACTACATACATACGTATGTACACTACATACGTATGTACACACTACATACATACGTATGTACACTACATACATATGTATGTACACACTACATACATACGTATGTACACTACATACATACGTATGTACACTACATACATACGTATGTACACTACATACGTATTTACACTACATACATATGTATGTACACTACATACATATGTACACACTACATACATATGTACACACTACATACATACGTATGTACACTACATACATATGTACACACTACATACATACGTATGTACACTACATACAATATACGTATGTATAAGGGTTCAATTGAAGAGGGAACTCCTCCAAGACACGCATACGTACGTACGTACGTATGTAGGGCTTTATTTTGGGTAGCGCATATGGTCTTGGAAGTGTAGAATCTGAACTATCATTACATTAATGCATACTTGAGTGATCCCATACAAGTCCGGGCATGTGCCTTTTGGATTATTTTACAACCGTGACGTGCGCACTTACATATGTACATACGTACGTATGTACATATGTTTGTACGTACGTACGGTACTTTTCATAAAAAACTGGACGATGTACGGCGGTCAGACCGGTGTACGTACGGTGTACGTACGGTGACCGTCCGGGGTACGTCCGCTGTACGCCCGTTTGTTGTACGGCTTCGCCCGCCTTCGTTCGTGTCTAAAAATAGAAACAAACGCCAGCGTGGGGAAACCTCGAAGGAAAGCGCCGTACGCAGAAAGTTCGTCATCCTTCTCCATATGACTGTCAACAAGCTTCAAGAGCGCTGCTGTCTTCTTCCCAGTCAAACCGCTTCCTGGTTATCGCCCGATACTTCCCTCCTTCGCGTACTTCTTAAAAAATAGCGCAACTCCGGATTTCGACACAACGTGTCCTTCTTTAGCTAAATCTTCCGCAATTTTCCGAAAGCTCTTGCCTTCGCGTCTAAAAAGCAGAATTCGCTGCTTTACGTAGCTCGAATACACCATTTCGCTTGAGGTACCGCTCCCAACTACCGTTGCCAATGACGTAATTTATATTACGCGCCACGTGATAATTGTCCGTCGGTGTACGTCCGGTGTACGTACGTTGTACGTCCGGTTTTTGACCGCCGGTCTGACCGCCGTACATCGTCCAGTTTTTTATGAAAAGTACCGTATGGGGGAGGTCTTTTGCTAGCAGGGATACCACTTGCAAGAATTGGTTGGGAAATAACATACGTTCATACGTATGTACAGTATTTCCTTATTCACACACTCAGAACAACATTGATTTTTATCCTTCAATTGCTCCTTTGGCAAGTGTGGTTTATCTTTCCCACAATTTCCCTGTTAATGGGTGTGGCTCATTCCCCCCTCCCCCATTGCTCTGTTGGTAAGTGTGGTTCATTCCCTCTCCTTCCCTTCCCATGCTCTGTTGGTAGATGTGGTTCATCTCACCCCCTCCCCTGTTGCTTTGTCAGTGGGTATGGTTCATCTCCCCATTGCTCTGTTGGTGGGTGTGGTTCATCTCTCCCCCCTCCCCATTGCTCTGTTGGTGCGTGTGGCTCATCTCTCCCCACCCTCCCCCATTGCTCTGTTGTTGGTGCATTTCTGTGCTGTTGAGGGATACACTTCTGCCCAGTTGCTGGGTGCACTTCTGCCCAGTTGCTGGGTGCACTTCTGCCCAGTTGCTGGGTACACTTCTGCCCAGTGGCTGGGTGCACTTCTGCCCAGTTGCTGGGTGTACTTCTGCCCAGTTGCTGGGTGCACTTCTGCCCAGTTGCTGGGTGCACTTCTGCCCAGTTGTTGGGTGCACTTCTGCCCAGTTGCTGGGTACACTTCTGCCCAGTTGCTGGATACACTTCTGCCCAGTTGCTGGGTACACTTCTGCCCAGTTGCTGGATACACTTCTGCCCCGTTGCTGGGTGCATTTTGTGTTCTGCTATTGGGGTTAATTGTGTTTGCATTTCCTCACAAAGTGCACCGGATGTCCACTTCCTGTGTGGAGTTGTTATTGCCTACACACTTTTGTAAGGGTTCACCTGGTTTCACTTTTTGGGGGTATACCATTGGTTGCTCAGGGAGCACAGAAATTGCACTGGTGAACCGTGCAGTTCTGTGTGGTCTTTTATCCGATAAGAGGGTGTGCAGAATTGCCAGTTACTGTGCATATCTAGGGGTATTTTCCTGTAATTAGTAGTGCCTGTCCCAGAGTACGTATCAATTTTTTTTGGAGTATATCCCTGTAATTATGCATGTAGTCTTTCATGCAGTGAATGTATATAAAGAGTAAGTGACCCTCAGACGAATTGATCATGTGTTTCTACGTATATGTATGGTTGCATATGTACGTACGTACACAGGTATGCACGCATGTATGGTTGCATATATGTACGTATGTATATACGTATATATGTACATATGTATTTGAATGGGAATGGGTGTGTCCCTATAATATTGTGAATGGGTGTTTCCCTCCATTTCAAATTTAAATGAATGCACATAAGCCTATGGTAGTCTATTGAATTCTGAATAGATAAGTATGTAGATAAGGTCTCGCAAAAATGTTAGGAATATAGGTGTTCCCTTGGAGTATTGCAATATTATGTACAGTTAGACCTCACTTATCCGCACCTCAGATATCCAGTTCCCTTGCCTAATTCTGCAGTAGTTTTTACTGGAACAAATCTGCAATAATCCTACTGTACACTATACTACTGCTCCCTCATTTATCCAGTTCCCTCACTTTATCTGCAATTTCATCCAGAACAGATGTGTGTGGATAAGTGAGGTCTGACTGTGTGTGGATAAGTGAGGTCTGACTGTGTGCGGATAAGTGAGGTCTGCCTGTGTGTGGATAAGTGAGGTCTGACTGTGTGCGGATAAGTGAGGTCTGACTGTGTGCGCATAAGTGAGGTCTGACTGTGTGCAGATAAGTGAGGTTTGACTGTGTGCGGATAAGTGAGGTCTGACTGTTTGCGGATAAGTGAGGTCTGACTGTGTGTGTATAAGTGAGGTCTGACTGTGTGCGGATAAGTGAGGTCTGACTGTTTGCGGATAAGTGAGGTCTGACTGTGTGTGTATAAGTGAGGTCTGACTGTGTGCGGATAAGTGAGGTCCGACTGTGTGTGGATAAGTGAGGTCTGACTGTGTGCGGATAAGTGAGGTCTGACTGTGTGTGGATAAGTGAGGTCTGACTGTGTGCGGATAAGTGAGGTCTGACTGTGTGCGGATAAGTGAGGTCTGACTGTGTGCAGATAAGTGAGGTCTGACTGTGTGCGCATAAGTGAGGTCTGACTGTGTGCGGATAAGTGAGGTCTGACTGTGTGCGGATAAGTGAGGTCTGAATGTGTGCGGATAAGTGAGGTCTGACTGTGTGCGGATAAGTGAGGTCTGACTGTGTGCGGATAAGTGAGGTCTGACTGTGTGCGGATAAGTGAGGTCTGACTGTGTGCGGATAAGTGAGGTCTGACTGTGTGCGGATAAGTGAGGTCTGCCTGTACATACGTACTTACATATGTATGAGCATACATACTAGTATGTACGTATGTACGTAGAAATTCCCCTATACAATATAAATACATACATACATACGTACATACTAGGGATGGGCTATTTGGGTTTTAATCAGCCATGATTATCATCCAGTAAAATTCATGATTATCACAATAATCGTACAGCACTAGAATCCTAAAGTATGTACGTATATATGTAAACTCAAATCTACTGAAATTTTGGTACTCCTAACCAAATTTCATGCTGATACTTGAATTGGAGAGAGGTACGTACATTATAGAAGGATATGTGCAACGATTACGTATCTCGATAATCATGATGTCAAATCACTGATGATACGATTATCCTAGAAAAATGTATCATGATTGTCATGATGATCATGATGATTATTGCCCAACCCCAATACGTTCGTAGATGTGCCTTATAAATTATAAATGGGTACATACGTACGTACTTATAATGTATGATGATGCACACGGGTGTGTTTGTATATTAATGTACGTAAATGGGTATGTCCCTATAATTTTGGGAGTGGGTGTATCCACATAATGATGCAGACAGGAGGTCCTGTATTAGTATCAAGTGGTGGTTCTGGAATGGGAACTGCCATCATGTAAGGCGTGAGGGTCATCCCTGACCATCCATTCAACCGAGACAGTTTGCAATGTAGGAATGCAAGGTTTGTGCCCATGATGTGATAGAAGTGAACTGTAGGTACTTAGGTACGTATGTGTAGCAGTATTCTTCCTGCTGGCAGTGGGGGAGGGGCCAAAAGCGGGCGTGGTCGATCATGATTCCTCCCCTGGTTTGGCAAGGGATTGTAAAATCTCTTCAAGTGAAGCTTGTTTAGCACATGCGTACCTCATAGGGGACACAAAATCAGTACGGTGTAACCTCTGTAATCTGACAACTCTATTATCCAACATTCTCTTTATTTTATTCCTAACCCTAAACTAGGTACTTACTCAGCAAGTTCCACTGTAATTACAAAATATTTAGTGTTTTCGTTGTATTAAATGGAATAGCTGTTACATTTCTGTTACATTTCACATGTGCACACACACACACACACACACACACACACACACACACACACACACACACACACACACACACACACACACACACACACACACACACACACACACACACATTTTGAACAGGTTTTGAACTCAAGGTACAGTATCTGCATTGTTTATCTTTTTGATCTTTGTTAGTCAACAGTAACAGTATGTACATTATATACTTGGTAATTTTGCATGTTTTTGGTATTTCATTTCATTTCATTTGGCATTGCATGTTGTTGGGTGCCTTGCAAAGTAGCCTTCATTAGGCTAAAGTCCTTCCCAGTTTAAATGAGATTCATAGCCATAGCCATAGTATGTTCAGTGGAACTTGCTTAGTGCGTACATAGGCTCTGTGTATGCAGAGAACTCTCTGCAAAAGAACACATTTTCATACGTGAGACCACCTTGAACAGCCCTGTACAGTGATAATTCAGAATCTATGTACGTATTATAGGGACCAAATTGGGACCATATTAAACTGTCCTGCATATGAAGGTGACCTTATTTCAGGAAATTTACATGTACGTAAGTCATACATGCACATGTCAATGAGAGGGATGTCAAATGAGGCAGAGCAGTGGTGTCCTGTCATGGAAGCTGCTGAGCATGCATAGTTGACCGCATTTCAGAGCTGTCCTTTAACAGATGGTCCCCTGTACAGTGTGTGTGCACATACATACCTTTATTGTTTTGTAAGAGTAAAACCCTGTGATTAGTTCCTGCATGCTGATGTGGCCAACATACGTACATGTGCAAGCGTAAGCATCCCTGAAGTGCTCGTGTAGATTTCATAATTTATACGGTAGCAGATTTCCAGCCTTTGCTTGAGCTCTTCTCAGTCGACATCAAAGTGTGCAGTTGGTTTGTAGGTGGCTAAATTCGGATGTACTGAACTAGGTGACGCTTCCACCTGATGCACTCTGCCGTTATGTAGTTTACTCGCTCTTTTGGTTATAGGTACTAATTGAAGTAAAATGGGAAAGGCAAACACAAAGCTGAGGCCCGAAGTGATTGACGACCTGGTGAAGCACACACAGTTCACAGAGCACGAGCTTCAAACGTGGTACAAGGGCTTCCTGAAGGACTGTCCATCCGGTCACCTCACTGTGGAGGAATTTCAGAAGATATACTCAAATTTCTTTCCCTATGGTGATGCATCCAAGTTTGCTGAGCATGTTTTCAGGACTTTTGACTCAAATCACGACGGCAGTATTGACTTTCGAGAGTTTATCTGTGCCCTTTCGATCACCTCACGGGGTCAGCTAGAAGACAAGCTTCGCTGGGCCTTTAACATGTATGATCTGGACGGGAACGGTTACATTACAAAAGCTGAAATGTTGGAGATTGTGCAGGCGATTTACAAGATGGTGGACAAGGTAGTGAAGTTGCCAGACGACGAAAGCACACCCGAGAAACGAACAGAAAAGTTTTTCAGACAGATGGATGCCAACCAAGATGGTAAGATTTCACTAAAGGAATTCATCGAAGGAGCACGAAACGATGAATCTATTTTAAGACTCCTCCAACTTGGAGGTCCGTCATCAGACCAGGGCGAGTCTCACTGATCAGGTCTTGTGTACAGAGTGCCACTCCAAGACACTTCGACAAGCTCACTTCATACATGGTCGAATGCTACAGTTGCTAAAAGCATGGTTCACACATATATTATTATGCCTATGTATTTGTGTATAGGTATCATACACATAACAACATGTAAGATCTTTCTAACAGTCATTTACTAGCATTGTCTTTGTATTTGTTGGTGTGCAAATATTTAAGCTGTTCAAGGTATATATTATAATTGCATGTAGTTGTAATGTGTATATACGAAGGAACAAATTCCCCTAACTGTGAAAACCTCGAGCTCTTTATATATAAACAGACTGCTTTTGCGGGACCAGATACACTGGCATGCACGTAAAATAACCTAACTCTGAATAGTGAAAACCTCTGTATACAACAACTGTTTTTCTAACTAACTATACTAACTGTTTTTCATGCAGTTCCCAAAGTGTCCATTATAGTGAGGTTCTATACTGTTAGTATGGACATATTCATGTGCATGGTGTATTATATGTTTTTTTAGGTTGTATATATGCATGTTTTCATATAATATATTATAGCGTTTCTGCTTGTTAGTTTCATTTGCATGCTTCTGAGTGTGTAATTGCTGCAGTAATCTTTTTGAGGTTCACTGGGCAACTTGCTCATCGATATAGTTCCGGTACTGCACCAATCATCACCACAGTGTGTCAGTTTACCCTTTCGTTCGCGTTTGTGCTACAAACAAGGAAAAATTGACTTTTCATCGCTCCTTGACCGCATGTACACGTTATGGAAGTACACTTCCCAAGGTTCACTGAACCACGGATCCGACTGGTCAGGAATTAAAGGAATTTAAATCAAACTGCTTGTTATAAATAGAAAGAGTTCATGTCCGCTCGATTCAACGTTCGGAACGGCCGCGGTTTGCGCCTTTCGCGGGATTGGAAGGAATTTGGCGCCAGAGAATGGGACAACAAACGAGTCAGCTAAAGCCGGAGGCGGTTGAAGACTTGGTAAAAACAACTCACTTCACGAAGGACGAACTACAAGAATGGTACAAGGGATTCCTGAAGGACTGTCCCTCCGGACATCTTACCGTTGACGAGTTCAAAAAAGTTTACTCCAATTTTTTCCCCCATGGAGACGCGTCCAAGTTTGCGGGGCACATTTTTAGGACCTTTGACGTTAACCACGATGGAACCATTGATTTCAGAGAATTTGTGTGCGCTCTCTCCGTCACTTCATATGGCAGCATTGACCAGAAGCTACACTGGGCCTTCAACATGTACGATTTGGACGGAAACGGCTATATTTCACGAGACGAGATGATGTCAATAGTTAAGGCAGTCTACCAGATGGTCGGTTCCCTCTTGTCCGAAGACAGTACGCCAGAGAAGTGCACGGAGACCATGTTCGAGAAGATTGACTTCAACAAGGATGGAAGGATTTCCCTTCGAGAGTTTGTGGAAGGGATTAGGGCGGACAGCTCCCTGATGAAGTTGATCGATAGCACGCAATTGGGCTCTTCCGGCTCCCAGTGAGTGTTGCCCTCAATGAAACAAATCCAGCTGAATATGAAGATATTCTCTTGTATGCATATCAGTTCAACTGATCCAATTACTGTAATCCCAAGTGTAAAAGGTTTTATACTCATGATTCTACTAACAGTCCATTTTCTCCTGGGCCATCTAACATAGTTATTATTTAGTAAGCAGGCGAGTTTATTTTACTCATGCATTGACAATATTTTTTCTCAACTTGGATTCATTTTCTTGATAAAATCAAGCCTTAGGAAATATACAATGTTTGACAGTTTGTCGTCGTGCATATAATTACATATGAAATTTTAACAAAAATAAGACCTATAATTATAGACATACATGGAGTGCATTTGTGACAATATTTTGGACCGGCTTGTCTATGTTTATAATACACTGAGTGTGGTGTGGTACCCTCTTAAGGACCACTCCCAAATTATGTTCATCCCCCCCCCCCCAAGATATTAAGAGAATTTTCATCTTAACAGAAGTTAAATTCATATTGATTTCTATCCTTTGGGACTTTAAACGTATTTTGTCTTAAGAGGAATTTCACACTAAGAGAGTTTGTTTTAAGAGATGTCCACTTTCCTGTGTTATTTCTGCCTTCTGCCAGGGCGTTGGTCGTCACGGGACTGTGGTACGTTTTTTCCCGTTTTCGCGTTAAATAGAATTCGTAGGGTGTAACCTGCGCAAAGGGAGGAGATGGGGAAGGCGAACACAAAATTAAAGCAGTCAGCCGTTAGAAGGCTGGCCATGGAAAATGATGACATTTTTAGTGAGCGCGAGATTCAGGACTGGTACAAAGGCTTCGTTAGAAACTGTCCCACGGGACATTTGTACCTTGACGACGTTATTCGCGTTTTCAAGGCTTTCTTTACGGACGGAGATCCAACCAAATTTGCTACTATAATCTTCAACGCTTTGGACAAGAACGAAGAAGGTGTTGTTGGATTTCAGCAGTTTCTCAAGTGTTTAGCACTTCTAGGTAAGGATGCTTGTATGAATTGGAGTTTATCGCATTTATTAAGCTTCTAGTCCCCTTGTGACATACGTAGCTGGATAACAACTGATAATGTATCTGTAAACGTTGTTACACGATAGTGACATATGCTTATGCATAGTGGCTTTTTGAACTACACTATATCATCGATCTACATCTGTGTGTGTGTGTGTGTGTGTGTGTGTGTGTGTGTGTGTGTGCTTGCGTGTGTGTATACGTGTGTGTGTGTGTGCGTGTGTGCATGCGTGCATGCATGTGTGTGTACATGCATGCATGCGTGTATGTATGTGCGTGTGTGTGTGCGTGCGTGCATGCGTGTGTGTGTGTGTGTGCGTGTGTGTATGCATGTATGTGTGTGTGTACGTGTGTGTGTGTGTGTGTGTGTGTGTGTGTGTGTGTGTGTGGGTGGGTGTGTGATCTCACATAGCCAGACCTGCTTTTGCCTATGAAAAGCCAAAGTGGATAAGATTCGGTATCGAAACTGGATCCTTGATCCTTGATCCTTGATACACGATTCTTGATCCTCAATACATGGGGGGGAGAAACACCACCATTATTGCCAAACGTTACGTACAATAAATCAGAGTAAAATTCATTCATGTGGCAATAAGGGAAGTCTGATGTGGGGTTTAAATACCCAGGACACAGAGTTCCCGAGGTAGAATAGATGCTGCAGGCTGTGGGTGAAAACGAACACTGCAGCTATTCTGTTCAGCTCTGGCAGGGCCGAGAGATGGACGTTCTGTCAGCTGGCCCCATAAAGTTCACGAATTGCCAGAAGGGTTCAGTAGTTGGGGCAGCTGGTAATCCTCCAAGTCGTCAAAATACATCTCTTCTTCCAAATCATCCTAAAAAATCCATAAAATCATCTCATACCTCTTGAACATCTTCTCCCTCCCTCACATACAGACTGTGCATGTAAGTGGTAACATTTCTGAAAGCTACGCATCGGATCTCTTCTTTTCTCACCAAAACGTGGTGCTGCCACCTTGATTCGATCTTTGTCTTGATCCTCGATACACGATTCTCAATTCTTGATGTACACACACACACACACCATATATAGTGTCTATGCAAACACACATGCACGCAAGCACGCACGTGCGCGCGCACACACACACACACACACACACACACACACACATGCACGCATACACGGTCATGTACATACACACACACAACTCTCTCTCACATACGTACTTATACGCACAAAACACACACACACACACACACGAGCACACACACACACACATATGAGCACACACGCAAACCCTCTCTCACACACACACACACATACATACATATTTACACACACACAGAGTCACACACACACATGCCTACACACACACACACACACACACACACACACACACACACACACACACGAGCACACACACAAACCTTCTCTCACACACACAATACATACGTATTTACACACACACACACACACACACACACACACACACACACACACACACACACACACACACACGAGCACACACACAAACCTTCTCTCACACACACAATACATACGTATACACACACACACACACACACACACACACACACACACACACAGAGTCACGCACACACATGCCTACACACACACACACACACACACACACACACACACATACATACACACATACATACACATGCATACACACGCACACACACGCACACACACACGCACACACACACACACACACACACACACACACACACACACCTCCATGTCCGCTGTTTTTTGAGTACGTAGTTAGTCCGCAACATTGACTCCAATTCTTCCATGGCTACACCTTCAATGCTGTAAATGTTGCTGGTTACCTGAATACAACCACTTGGAAGGATTTCTCCTCCCAAAAGTGTGATTTTTACTTTACTTCTGCTGGTACTTGTCTTCCCAACAGTTCCATTCCTCACAATTGCAAGCAGCTTTTAGCTCGTCTTATAGTTCGATAAAGCAGTTCTTCTCTTTGGCGGGCATATGATTGACCAAACCGCGCGTTTTCACGTCTGTCAAGCATTTCCTGATTGACTCAAAGGCACCAATCGTAGGACTAGTATTGTTTCCAAATCTTTCTGCCACCATTTTGCAAGTCGCAGATTTAATAGTACTTTTAATAATGTTTATATAGATTGGCACAGTTGGCATAGTAGCCATGTGACTGGACCCCTAAACGCTTGACCGCAGGTTCGAATCCGCAGGCGACCTTTTTATCTTTTTTTTCTATTACCTACCTAGCGTAACTATAAGTAGCGCTTTAGATAGTAAATATTCAGCAGGTCCCTGATGGCTTAACGGCTAGCGATGGTGACATGTAGTGCTGAGGTTATGGGTTCGATTCCCTCGTCAGACGGGTTTTTCGGATTTATTTCTGAAAAAAAAAATCCTGTCCCTCAGTGGTCAGTTGCAATACTCCTGTACAAAGAACCGTATGGGGGGAGCTTTGGGTCTCGCAGCTGGTCTCCCACACTACTAGTCTTCTCAATATCCTGAGAGTGAGTGTTAACTCCCTGAACAGCCCTAATGACCTGGGAGCCTCCTTTTTTTTTTTTTTTTTTTTTTCCCCGCACAGATTGACACACACATGCACATACACACAGGTGTACTATACTATTGTACACCTGTGTACTGTACATAGTGAGCATATGTACAGTATAATGTTACACACCCAGTGGCACCCTTGATGTGCTTTTACATTGGCTATATCAATCAATCAATGAATTATATAGCCACATGCACAATGGCATACAACATACCAATAGACAGCATCACATACAGGTCCTACCACCACCACAAACACAAGATTGACATAATCTATCAAAATAGAAGAAGGAGGGAGGAGAGCTGAAGAAGGGAAGGAGAGGGAGAAGTGAGGGAGCTAGAGGGAGGTATGGAGAGGGAGGGAGAGGGAGATATGGAGAGTGAAAGGTGAGGGAGTGAGGGAGAAGGAAGGTGAGGGAGGGCAGAAGAGGGAGAGGTGAGGGAGGAGAGGGAGAGGGGGAGGTAAGGAAGGGTGAGGGAGTGAGGGAGACGGAAGTATGGAGAGGGAGAGGTGAGGGAAGTGAGGAGAGGGAGAGGTGAGGAGACTCCGAGGAGAGGGAGAGGTGAGGGAGGTAGGGAGATGTAAGGGAGCTAGAGAATGAAGAGAAAAATTCCAGTCTAAGACAGAAATTAATGTGTACTACAAGTATAGGACAAAAGATCAGAACCATTTGCCAATATTTTTGGATGCCCGACTGAGGGCACTGTTTTGTCAGGAAGCTAGTGTTACAAACATCCAAGAACATGTTAAATTGTAGTAAGCAAGGCAAAATGGAATAACAGAGGTCACCTATCCCATAAGCAGCAACTAGACTTGTCAACTCCACCCCTACAAGATGTGTTGGCAACTCAATAAGAGAAGTGAATCAGATCTAATGCTGAGGAGAATACTACAGTGGGGTGTGTGCTTGTGTGTGTGTGTGTGTGTGTGTGTGTGTGTGTGTGTGTGTGTGTGTGTGTGTGTGTGTGTGTGTGTGTGTGTGCATGTGTGCATGCGTATGTGTGTGTGTGTGTGTGTGTGTGTGTTGTGTGTGTGCATGTGTGTGAGTGTGTGAGTGTGTGTGTGTGTGTGTGTGTGTGTGTGTGTGTGTGTGTGTGTGGGCATGTGTGCGTCGATCTATATATGTCTGTATGAGTGTGTATAAGTGTGTGTGTTTGTGTGTGCATGTGTGCATGTGTGTGTGTGTGTGTGTGTGTGTGTGTGTGTGTTCGTCTGTGAGAAATTAACAGTGCACAAAATTAATCCATCCACAACACTTTGCGGAAACTCCATGTGTGTCCACTGTGGATGTGTGTGGTGCTAGTGAGAAATATTTGTCACAGCACCACCATATCCAGTACTATACACAAACACATACACAGCACTTCATGAGCATTGTGTATCCATGCACTTTTAATTAAGTAATGTACATGATATAACATTGCTGTGTCAGTTATTATAATAGCGTGTGCAATTGCACGTATATTTGTGTGACAGTTTTGCATGTGTGCACGTGCAGCATATTATTATATTATGCTCTGTGTGATATGTAGGTGTAAGATCATGATTGTTATGCATGCATTCCACATGTATGTGAGCATGTGACCATGTAAGCATACAAAATGCACAGAACACGTGTAAATGCATGTGTGTGTGTGTGTGTGTGTGTGTGTGTGTGTGTGTGTGTATACGTATGTGTGTGTGTGTGTGTGTGTGTGCGTGCGTATGTGCGTGTGTGTGTGTGTGTGTGTGTACGTGTACGTGTGTGTGTGTGTGTGTGTGTGTGTGTGTGTGTGTGTGTGTGTGTGAATCGAGAATCGAGAATCGTGTCTCAAGAATCAAGGATCGAGAATCGTGTATCGAGGATCGCGAATTGTATATCGAGGATCGAGGATCAAGGATCCGGCTTCAATACCAAATTTTGTCCACTTTGGTTTTCCATGCACGCCGCCATTAGTAGACGAGATTGGGTCTGGCTACACGAGACTAGTGTTTATGCTACTATTCTAGTAGTCTGGTTAGCTATACTGTCCCATGTACGCGTCTAGGTCGCTTCCTTTTTAAGCAACCTAGGCGTGTACGTGGGACGGTCTAGCTAGCTAGACTACTATTCTAGCTCTAATGTTCCTTTTATAACCCACAGATTAGCCTGGTCTAGCCTATTCCTTCCTCCATTTTTATGATGTAATCTATTGGTCAGGAAATGGAGGAATGGGTCTTGGTACACCTGACTACATACTGGTTTCTGCATAGTCAAGTAAGCATTAATTACAGGGTTCTCCCCACCTGTTTAGTAGCTCTTTGCAGTACTAGGTTACTTTCCATTTCATGAGTAAGAAAAGTATTGCAAATTTGGAAGGCAGTCATTGGTCAAGTCAAAAGTGGAGTTTTTTTCGCACTAGTTTTGAGTTCACAAAGTTTGAGTGCTTTATACCCCTAGTCCCGAGTAGCATAGCATGAAGGTTGTTATCATGCACTTCACATATATGTAGTGACTGAGTCATTGTGGTCTCTATAGACAGGTGGCCCTTATGTAGAGGTGTAATAGTATATTTTTAGTAGTTCTCGGACTAGCTTACAGTGGTCACTGTAGACAGGTGGCCCTTCTATACAAGTGGTGTTTAGACAGGTCTCACTGTACATATGTACGGATGTGTATTGTACAGTCAAACCTCGTGAGTGAGTACACCTGGGGACCCTCCAAATTGCTACTCACTGTCAGTAGTACTTGTTAACCATATAGATTAGTATTATGGGTTATAAGCTGTGGTATCTTATCCTTGTACTTCCTAACCAGGTATTACTCATTAACAGTGTTCTTACTAACGAGGTTCTACTGTATCTTTTTCCTCCACTCTCATCCATGCAGGCAGGGGATCAGCTGACGATAAGGTGGAGTGGGCCTTTAATGTTTTTGACAAGGACAGGGACGGGCTTGTGAGCAGGGACGACATGTTTGATGTAGTGGACGCTATCTACAAAATGGTGGGTTCTGTTGTGCAACAAATGAGCGAAGACGTGAACACACCGCTGAAGAGGATTGACAAGCTCTTTAAACAGGCAGATTTGGGGAAGAGGGATAAAATGACCCTCGATCAGTTCACTGATATCGTGCAGCACGACAAACCTATTTGGATCATTCTCGGCTGTGATATGACAGACTCTGAATTAAAGTAAACTCCCCCTCCCGCCCACACACTCTCCTCATCACTTAATTTCATGTGCTGTCATTGACTATT
>CAUJGJ010000004.1:817500-832500 GCA_963170055.1 Halisarca cf. caerulea
ACAATATGAACAACAGCAATAACAATAACAACCATTCAACAATAACAACAGTGTCACCTTGAGCTTCCTGTCCCAGCTCCCTGTCATCAGGCACTGGTAGTTAGGTGCTTGTATCCAATGGACAGACTTTATGGGAGCATCATGCTGCATGTGAGAAGATTGGGAGCTGACAGAGGGACTACAAATGTACGTACGTACACATACAAAACACACACATACACGCACACACACACACACACACACACACACACACACACACACACACACATACACACACACCTGTGCTACAGGCATGGACTGGTTTGACTGTAGATCCCACAATTTGCTTGTCTTGTCAGTGGACGCAGTGAACACCTTGGTCCCATCTGGATGCCACCCACAGCCCAGTACAGGCCCACTGTGTTGCTGTTGGGCCTTCACTTGTGACTGACCACTCTCGTTCAACTCCCAACAGCGAACCTAAGCCACATAAAACAGAGCGAACTCAATGTTGCTCAGTGATAGAAATAGCTTATGGCGTTGGCTAGGACAAATGGCTGACCCAGTATTATTACTGTATGTGCTTTAATTTTAGCAGTAGTAGGTTTAAAACTTGCAGTATTCGCAGATTAGAAACTATCTGTGAAAGTTTACATGTGCAAAATTTAGATCGGCCTCTTGTGCAATGGCAAAACATGGCCATTTGTGAATACAAAAATGTGAAAATAACCAAAAGCCAAAACCTGCGAAATATACATGTCTGGAAACACCTTGCCATCTGGAAACCCCCTACCATACCTTACTTACTAGGTAAGTGTTCCTGTAATCACATTCATACTTCAAAGTAAGCATTGGGTCGCCTATGTCTTTTAACAGTACGAACTACTTTCGAAGCACGACAGATGTGAAAAGAAAATGAGGATTATTAGAACAAAATACCGAGGGTTACACAAAGTTACTCCAGCAAATTCAAGGGAGATACTTTTAAGCCATCGCACTGTTAACAAAGTGTAGCCTGTCCACCTGAATAAACATGCACATTCGTTTAAAAAAACGCAGAAGGTGTCCTCAACGACGACTCACTATATTATCCCAGGATCCTGCCACGATGTAGTTGGCCTTGGGACTGAACTTTATGGCGCTGATGCTGTCCGACTGGACGTCGCTCAGCTCAAAGTCTTTATTGGGATTGAGATTCTGAAAGTTGGCGAACATTTTGTCTGACCACGACCGCTACACACTCCGCGAAAAGGCTGCAAATCGACTACACTTGGCAGCATGCACTATGAACGGAGGCCATTTATACGGGACGGCAATGTGGGGCGCTTAATTTAGAAACGCCTATACTAGATGCGGCCGTCTGATACCCAGACCCTCCCGCACCCGAGTGACGGTCTGGGTACGACACTAGCGGCCATAGATTCTAGGCTATAACGCTCGCGAACGCATATAGCGTCATAGGTAGGATACCTAGGGCGTCGTACCGTGGTAAGCGACCATAGCCTATCATCTATGATGCGGCCATATGATTCTAGGCTATAACACTCGTAGTCTAGCCGCTAGCCCCGTACTTTTCCGCACACACACACACACACACACCTGTCCTGTTGAAAAGCTGCCGCTAAAACGGCTACGCTTACCCCTTGGGGCAACAAAGTCTTGGCATGGGTTTCTTTGTTCATATCTAGTTTGTTGGTGTACATCTGTGAACAGCAAAACCACCCTTGCTTCTAAACCATCTTCTACATTGACGACACTGCATTGCACCTTGCTGCTGGCTCACAGGTTTCCTCCTCTCACTTAAACATTTATGTCTCTTCTTATCACTCTCCCTTCTGAATTTTCGGGAACATACCTCGCACAGCACGTCTCTAACAATTGTTGAGGATTGTGCTGACTGATTTTCTCTACAGCTTTCCAGCCCAGCACAGCACATCCCCTTCCACCCTGCTCTAGACGTCCTTGCTTCCTCATACCACACATTCTCCTCTACTTGGATATCTCTGAGGTCCTTGCGCACCACGTCCCTCCATCTCTTCTTCGGTCCACATCTGGGTCTGGGTTGAGACAGCCAGCCAAAAAGCATTGACTTTGGGATCCTGTGATCAGGCATCCTTCCCAAGTGACCAAGCCACTCCAACCTTCTTTTCTTCTCCTTTTCAGCAGCTGTCTCCTCATCTCCCCACCTTCTTCTCACTTCAACCATGGTGATGTGTTCAGACCACTGTTGTCTGTTAGAAATGCCTAGGATTATCCTGATGCACCTGTGATGGAATGTGTTCAATCTCTTCTCATGCTTTCTAAGAGGGACCCAGCACTCAGCCCCGTACAACAGTACTGACAACACACAAGCATTGTACAGTTTCCTTTTGGTGGTCAGCTTTAGGTTCTTGTCAAGGAAGACAGCTTTTCTCAAGGCACCAAAGGCTTTGGATACCTGTGCCACCCTTCTCTCCACATCAGCATCCATCTTGAAGTTCCTGAACTGGAAATAATGGAGCCTAAATATGGAAACTCATCCACAAACTCCACCTCTCCACCTTCAAGATTGATAGGATCCAGATCCCTTTTCTCAACTAATCTCCCAGTTACCATGTTCTTTGTCTTGGGGATACTCACCTTTAGGCCAAAGCTCTTGCTGTTCTGTTGGTATTCCAGTGCTGCCTTTTCAGCTCCATGTTTCAATGATGCAAGGAGAGCTCCATCATCAGCAAATTGGCATTCAGTGATTCTCTTTGTTCTTGCATTCCTAACATACCTCCTAAACAACCTACCATCGTACTTATAACTGACATTGATCCCTACACCCTCAGCTCCTTCAACCTTCATTAGCCATCTTTCCAGTGCCAAGCAAGACTAGTATACAAGTTGAAAAGAACTGGTGACATGCAGCAGCCCTGCCTGAGACCATTTTGGACGTGAAAGTCCTCCAGAGTCTCTCCCTCCAATCGAATTCTGGCTCTCATATCTTGATGGAATGATTTGATCAGCCGGATTGTCTCCTCTGACACACCAAGCTTTGCTAGGGCTATCCACATTGCCTCCCTCGGAACTGAGTCATAGGCCTTTTTAAGGTCTATGAAGGTGAAGAAGGCTTTTGTTTGGTGCTCCCACGATTTCTCCACCAGATGGCGAACAGTGAAAATCATATCTGCACAACTCCTACCCTTCCTGAAGCCACATTGTGACTCAGGGAGCTCATCCTCTGCCAGCTTCTGTAGTCTTTCTTGGAGGATCCTAGCCACCACCTTTCCCACAACATCCATGCAGTAAAGAAATACCCCTCCAATTGTCACAGTTTCTGAGATCACCTTTCTTAGGGATGGGGACCAGGATAGCATCACACCAATCACTAGGGACTCTACATTCCTCCCATACATCATGCACCAGGTCCAACAACTTGCCCAGGAACCCATCGCTGTTACAAGCTGCCTTTACCATCTCTGGGAGTATGCCAGATGCACCACCAGCTTTCCCGTTTTTCAACTTTCCTACTGCATCCAGTAACTCCTCCTCCGTTGGTGGTTCTTTCATGTCAGATCTCAATGGCCTTTGCTTGACTTTCTGTAATTCCTCTAGTCTGGCGTAGCCGACCCAATCTCGCGCGGCCATTTTCGGAGACTGACGTCACCGGGCGAGCGAGACGTCAGTCTCCGAAAATGGCCGAGCGAGATTGGGTCGGCTACGCCAGACTATAATTCCTCTGTGTCAAAATCACTTTGAATGTTGAGGATATTGGTGAAGTGCCTTCTCCATCTCTCTTGTTGAGCCTCAACAGTTGGGCAGTCATTTCCATCCTCATCCCTCACCACTGCTGTTCGTACTGGAATCAAACCCTTCCTCTCTGGATATCCCTTATGCACTGCCACACCAATTTTCCATTATGTCTCCCTCTTTCTGCCTCCTGGGCCTTATGCAAGAACCAGGCATCCTTTGCTTCTCTCACTGCCTGTCTTGCTGCCCTTCTGGCCTCAGCATGCTTCTTCCTGTCCCTATCCTTCCCAGTGCTCAGCCATAAGGTGTACAACCTGTTCCTCTTAGCAAGTAATGGCTGGATAAGTACTTCATTCTCCCTAAACCAATCTGGCTGTCTCCTGTCCTCATAACCTAACACCTCCTTAGCAGTATTACACAGAGCTGACCTCAAACAATCCCAATGGCATGCATTTCTCCTCTACACTACCATGCTCATTCCAGTTCTCTGTCAGCATCTTTTCAACATTCCTCAAGTAACTTCCCCTGTCTGTTTCCCTTCCTCTATCATCCAATTCTCTACCTTGTAACCTTCCAATGTTCCATCTCTTTACCACTGTTCCCGTACGCACCCGTCTGAACAACCTCTTCTTTCCAACCACCAATTTTGCCCTCAGCATCCTGTGATCTGTATTGCAGTCAGCCCCCTGCATTACACTCACATCCAAACACTTTCTCCCATGGCCCTTTCGCATGATCACATAATCAATACAGTGCCACTTATGGGATTTGGGATGCTGCCAGGTTTGTTTGTATATATCCCTCTTCTGAAACCAAGTATTACAAACTGTGGCCTCATTTGAAGAGAGAAAAGATAGCAAATCCCTGCCAGCTTCATTGAGCTCACCATACCCATGAGGGCCCCGCTCATACCACCACTCATCGTCTGCTCTCCTGGACCCAACAAGAGCATTGAAGTCACCCAATAAGATAAAACACTCATTTGATGGAATAGCCGAGAGGGCATCTTGAAGACAGGCAAAGAACCGATCCTTCTCCTCCCTGCTGGCAGCAAATGTTGGTGCGTAACATGACAACACATGCAGGCGGTCAGTACTCCTACTTCCCACCTCCAGTGTTACAGAGATCAACCTTGAGTTCCATGCCCTCCATTTGCTACCACCAGCCTTCCACGCCTTCACTGCAGGACCACAAAGCACAATAGCAACACCCTCACCCCTCTGCCTAACCACTCCTGGTTCAGGCACATCTCTACCACTGAGCCGTCAGTACCACACTGTCCCCAACCCTGTATACTTCACTCCCAAACCATTTGGTTTCTTGCAATGCACCCACCACCACTTGATACTTATCCAACTCACTTACAACCTGATCAATCTTCCTCTCATCAACCACATTTGCATCACAGTTCTGTCTTGCAGTCTCAATAGATCCTTCTACGTCTACCAATGTCCTAACATTCCATGACGCCATATGCCACACCAAAACTCCACGCATTTGCCTTGTTCTATGTGCACTATTTGATGGCTCACCTTGAGAGGAGTGCAGAGCCTCTGCAGGGGAGCAGCTTTGGTATGACCCAAGTGATGCCATCAAACGACACCCTGTACTTGAATTCAAAGTAGTCCAAAACTGCACAGAAAAAAACCAGTCAGCTTTAGCCAGCTATGGAAAATAGCTGCCCAGGGGTCACCGCGAGGAGGCGCTGACAACAATCTAGTGTTTACTAACACTGACCCCCCCCCCCCCCACACACACACACACACACCGGATCATACATACACAACAGACATGTAAATTCTTGTGCAAGCAATAAAAAACTTGCATGGACGGTACATACGTATGTACACTGAACAAGTGGACATGTCATAATGAGCATGCATTTACACACACACACACACACACACACACACACACACGTACATACACATGCATGCACACATGCATGGCATGTACGATTTAGCTGTAAGAAAATCGATTTTGGCAAATCGATTTTGCAGAAACGATTTAGCTGTAGGCAAATCGAATTTCGCAAATCGCGTCCGGTAAATCGATTTTGCAGAAACGGTTTTCGTTCATCTCGCGTGTAGGCTAGGTTTTGTCGCATTCGGCGTTCCATTACTGGGTGCGTTTTCTCAAACCCTTATCTCAACTTGTGCAGAATTGACTGTACGTACCGTATTTCTTCCAATTAGCGCGCCTCTCTAATGATGGCGCCCCTTCGACTCAAAGATAATATTTTTCGTTCCAAAGAAGAGCCTCCCAGACAAGGAATTTATTTTTGGGGGGCGCTTAGTAATTGGAATCCTCCTGACGGTGAACTGTAGTAACGGCATACAAGTGGTGGGTGTTGGCTAAATCCTTGTCACAATCGAGCATCTCTTCATTTCAAGGCTCCCATTTGTCTTTGTGGACCATAATAACCGTGCAAAACATAATCTACCTCCCACGTGTGGACTCGACGGGCCGCCATTTTATATCGATCGAAAATCATTCTAATTACTAAGCACCCTTCTATTGATGGCGCCCGGTCGAAGTATTTGTATTTTTCTCCTCTCTAAAGAAGCACCTCCTGCTCTAGTATTTTATTTTTTGGGGGCGCGCTAATTGGAAGAAACACGGTAGTCATAGTTCCAGTTTTGTCTTATATGTATTAAACAAGAATACAAACTTTTATAAGGATACATAGCTGTATTGCTAAGAGGAATTCGGTCTGGTCTGGCCACGTCAGACTAGAATCGACAATGGCAGACAGGCGCGAAGAGGCATCCTCTGCTGGCGTGGGATTGTTGGGTACACTAGATAGAACATTGCCATTCAATGACGGATCTTCATTACTGTCAACTTCAGATATGCCACCGTTCATACTTTTGCCCATAGACACTCTAAACTACGGTAGTATTTTCCCGCCATCCTCCTTGTTCAACAAGCCTGATTATAAGCATACAAGCACATATGGTATATGAATATAGATGAAGTACTAAAGAGTATAATTGTAGGATATGATTGATTAAAATGAATAGACACTAATACCAACAAGAATGGTCAATCGGTCAACAAGTGATCCTTTACTTGCTGCTGATCTGGCCTTCGGCATTTGCAAGTAGGATCTGAGAGGGATCGAAGCCTGATTGGTCTATCTAATTTTACGTCATGTGATTTACCGGCGGCAAAACGGCGGTTGGTCTGAGTCTCGGTGTACGTTTAACCCTTTATTGTGGACGATATGATTGCGCAATCACCCCTTTATCGTGGACGAGCCACTATAGTGGCTCGTACTTCTTTTGTCATTTTAAGAACGAATTAAATGTTTACTGGCTCAATTGCCCATCTAACGAAAGTTAAAACATGTTGCCAGTATCAACATAAGCGATAGATAACAAAAATAGTAACACGAAAGCTAGAAAAACAAAATCCTAAGCGTACCGTATACGTACTGCTGCATCAGACGAGTTTCAGGAACAGGTAGATAATGACAAAAACGAGTTCAGAATTAATCTGGCTTGAGAAACGATGGCACAGTACCTCTCTAGAAAGTGGAAAGGACGAACTAGCATTAACAGTGTGCCTCCTTTCCTGCGATTTGTGAGCGTCACTCCCTTCGACGTTGACAATCTTCGGAGCGACCTAATCTGCCATTATAGCTCGTCAATTCTTTCCAGGAAGCAAACCAAGTACAGCGGCAAGCAAAGTAAGGAAATCGATCCCATTCTCTCTGCGTAGTTCCTGATTTTAGATTGAGCCACACTAAAGAACGCCATTTTTATTCCGCATAACTAGGATTTTTCGGGACATTAATGTATATTTATTGCATAACACCGTAAAACGGGATCGAAAATAACTTTTAGTATGTGTTCTAACTTCGTTATAACCCATATTGGAAGGTTCATACTTACAGAGTGTGTTACTATTGCTACGTATATGCTTTGTATAAAATTTGAACAAAATGCGCTAAACTTTCGTCATCTTCCACAACCACGGGTAGAGCCACTATAGTGGCTCGTCCACAATAAAGGGTTAATAGTAATAGTACTTGAAGTAACTCAGAACGCAAGTATGGGTGGTTGCTTTACTCGTTGTTGTTATTTGCGGACCATGACAAGGGGAGAAAGAGTGCAGGAAGAAGAAAACCTTCTACCACCTCAGCAATGTGAAGAGGATCTTGAGGGGTTACGTGGTGCACCTACTTGTACAGTAGTCACGGAAAATATGGTTGAGCTGAAATCAAAAGATCGGGGAATGTTGTTCATTGCCATTAACAATTAATGCATGGAATACGTCTTTACTGGCAGACCAAATTCTGAATCAGAAGAATATTGGTGATATCGAATAACTCCTTCCGAATCAATGAATTCAATTTAATTATAGTACTTTCCAGACTTTTGTAGACTATCGTCTTAAGTTAGCTTTCAAATACAGTTTCTTAATTGTGTATACCGTGCATGATTACCGAGCGGTTTAGCGAGGTTAACTGTTTCCGTCGCCAATGGGAGTCCAATCGAGGTCGCCTACGCATTTCGTAAGGTAAAATTCGATATTTCGGCCCAGAACGGATATTTTCAACTCGAATTGACTCTATTTCAAAACAAAAGACCACATCTACGGCGAACAACGACTTGGGTAAGTGGGCACTATAAGACAAACCTTGAATCGTTTCGGTCGGAGCACCAACAGTTCAGCAAAACGCCCAAGAAGTCTCAAATCTTGGCCTACTTGGCAGTCTTATTGCTCAATCTGGAACTGAATACGTCATGTTACAAGGCCTAAAACATTTATATCTTGAATTTGCGCTAAGCGATTCTTAAAATTCGACAAAGAAGAGGCAGGATTTCTGATTTTATCGTTCGGGTCACTAAATACGTCGGCCATGGTGGCGGCCATCTGCAATATGACGTGTACACTCTTGGCGATCAGATTGCTCTTGTATGTTCCACGTTTGTTGTTTTCGTTCTTTTGGTAAAGTTTCACTGTTCATCTAAAGCAGACATGACCCTGACTGTGTTATGCATGGCCGAAATAAGCACTCCTCAGTCGTGTTAGAAGATCTTTTCGGATCGACAATATCCAGTTAAGAATAGTTATATTGTATACTATTAAGAATTATAATATCTATGGTTCAACAATGTTTTAGTTACGTACAGCAATGATGTAGGAGAAGGAAAGCTGTGTGCATAGCTATACCGGCATAATAGTATTATTTTAAGACTAACAAAAGTGGTTTAGCTGAATCATACCATAATCATACGTTTTGCTGGCATGCAGGTGCCACCATGCATGCTTGTCTGAAGACATTTGCAAAAAGTAGTGATTTCATTACAATCAAACGGTAAATTGGAACAATTCACCGCAAGTCATTTCAGAATCAGTTGCAAATTTGCATGATGAGTCACTGCTCAATATAAGTCATTGTTTGCCCATAGTCACTATCCTATCATGCATCAGAAGCTCTCAGACTGCAGCTGTTATGCATGATAATATGCACCAATTTGAGCCAATTCATACACAGCAGCTGCAGCCTGTGCACAACTGCAATCCAGCCACATGCAAGTCCACTAAATGCATACACTTTATATAGTACATGCATGTCAATGTTACGCACACTAACTTTACGTCATTGAGACAAATCCCATGAACAGCATGCATGTCAAATGGAAACATGATACACTACTGTAATAGTGAGTCCTCACTTATCCATGCCTCAGATATCCAGTTCCTCACCACCTTGTGTAGTATATTAGTGGTAATTACAGACTAACCTACAATAAGTATAATTGCTTTGTACACTATCCACTGGTCCCTCATTTATCCAGTTCCATCGAGCTCCCTTATCCACGATTACATCCAGAATGTACTACGTGACTACATGTGCAGATAAGTGAGGTCTAACTGTAATGGATGCTTAACATGTCATGAAGTGTGCATTGCCATCATGTAGACTGCTTTTAAATTACTTAATCAGATGAATGTTTATGATGCAGTAGAGCAGGAACTCTTTCGGAAAATTCTCAAAGCAAACAATTTGAAGGCTATACTCTAGCTGATTTTGCAAAACGATCATCGATGCTCAATAGGCAATCTTGAATATATAAGTCACTTGGCTCACTACCAGTCAACCTCGCAAAGCCAGACCCTCAAATTGCATGATCCTTAAAACAGTAGCGTCAGAAATAAGGATAAGATAGGATAGGATTGAGTCTGCATGGGGGTCGACTCAATAGCCTGAGGCTACTACAAAGCCACCCAGAAATATAGAAGATAAGGAGCAAATTGCAAACCGCTGGACTAATGTCCTAGCTTTATCATTTTGAGTCAGACAATTTTAGCTTTGCATGTTTGAACATATATTTGAAATAGTGCACATGTGCCACAGTACAAGCGCAACATATACGGTGTAAATGAAAACATATACTGCACATACATAGATACTCACATTACAAATCAAATGAGTTGATATCATCATCATGTGCATAATATTATGATCTGAGATTTCAGGTAGTGCTCAGCCTAATGTCTGCATGGACTCAAACTTTTTGAGTCAGACGAAAGTGGCAAAACATGATGGTCGGGCAATGTCTGAGTGCTGGCCGCCTTAATTTTAAAATGTCGCTATGTACCTCTCCTTCATGCAGGATCAAAGGGCTGGGTCTGGCTATCTGAGACTAGATCACAACTTAATATTCGTGGCATGCACATTGCCATTGACCACCTAATTGGATTTCATTGCAAATTTCCCGTCTCACTTTTAGCGAGGTTCTGAACTTTGTTCACAACTAGTATTAAATTTCTAGTCTCGTACCCAGACCACCCTCGCTGCGTAGTACAATGGCGGCGAGCTAGAAGGGTGGTCTGGTGACTTTAGTCCAAAATCTTGTCATGCCAGCACAAAATAATGCTGGCCAATCAGATTGCTAGATAGTCACGTGAAGCGAAAAAGTCACAGATCGTCACATGACTTGTCACAAAGAAGTGAAGATGGCTCGTGTATTCGATCATAGATACTCTAGGCTTAAAATTTTTTGGAGGAAGCTTGAGCATTACAGTGAATGACTGCCGTACAAGATATACACACAGATTTGATGCATGTATTGTATGTATATAGCAGGGTGATGGAGGGAGTTACAAAGTATAGTAGGGCCCGGGGGGCAGGTACATGTATGTATATGTGGTATCCTAGACATCTATAAAACACATGCAGTGCAGAGATAATAGAGGTGCATGCAGATATGTATATGGAGTGCAGGGGTATATATATACAGTCATGCCTGGGTTATCCGACACAGTTTGTAGCCAAAATACTTGTCGGATAACAGAGGTTGCTGGATAAGTGAGGCAGATTTGTGTACATGGAGATAGCCAGTGCTGCTGAATTGATGGTCGGATAAATCAGGTTTCTGGATAACTCAAGTCCGGATAACCCAGGCGTGACTGTATATGTATGAAACTAGGGGGTCTGGGGGCATGCCCCCCAGGGAAAATTCAAGTTTGTAGGTGAGAAAATGTAGCATTTGAGGCCATTTTAGACCATTCAAGGCCAATTTTCACACTCAAGTAGGGCCTTCTCTATAGTAATACAATGAGTGCCTGTGTGTATACATGTGCACACATGTGTGTACGTACATGCGTGCATGCATGCATGCATGCGTGTGTGCGTGTGTTTGTGTGTGTGCGCGTGTGTGTGTCTGTGTGTCTTTGTCTGTGTGTGTGTCTGTGTGGCATCCCAATTCCAATATAGTTTGCAGAATATCCAACTTGGGATTAGCTAAGATCTCATGAGCCCTTGTCTCCGCTATCCTCCTCCCAGCACAACTCCAAAACATATAGACTTTACTTCTGCACATAACAACCCATTCCAGTCATTTCCAGCCACATCAGACCAATGAAATTGTTCAATGGTTGAGTGGAGATTTCTAATCCAAGCACCCTGGTGCCTAACAGCCTCAAGGGCAACTTGCCTCACCACCCGGCCTTGGAATGCTTCTGTCATAGATGTATAATGTTGGTATCATTTCGGCGTTCACAAAAATATAATTTGCCATAGTATCTCCTTTACTACTGATCAAAAGTAACAATATGATATACAAACCAGCTAAGAAGTACTACTTACTACCTAAACTATGTATATTATACAATGTCATGCATTCACTTGGATCCATCAATCTGGAGCGGTAGCAATTTGGAGGGTCCCCAGGTGTACTCACTAATGAGGTTTGACTGTATGTTATGCATTCACTTGGATCCATCAATCTGGAGCGGGTACATGATGGTCGACAATATCACAAAATATGTGCATATGTTAGGGAGCACGTGCACATGCATGTGTATGGCAACATATATATGCATGAAACAATAATTCAGTATATATTCTTTTGTTGAATACTACAATGTCAGCTCCATGAGTGGATTGCATGGACTTTTCTGACCATGCATGCAAAACTGGTGGAGATCGAAGCCTTACCTGCAGGGCTGTTGAATAGTGTGCACGCAAGTTCTGGTCTGTCAATCCCATACATGCTTTGAGCCACGTACGTCCATGCAGTCCCTCTTGCATGTAACTTGAGCTGTTACGTACATGAACACTGCGTGTATGATATATATGTGTAATATGTGTACAATTAATACATATTATATTCACGTGCAATATTAATCAATAAAAGGTACGCTTACAGTCACACACACATACACCAACACATGCAGAGAGATCAAGTCATCAATTCTCGATCAGACGTGAAAAAAGTCCAAATTGCGTCCATCAAAGACGAGACTCCTCGAGGGTAGAGGGACAAGTGAGGAAGGGAGAACACCTGGTTCCATCCGAGTGGGGACATCATAGTACTCCGGATACTTCATATTGTCCTGGAGATGACAGAGTGTGCAAGAATCATTAGTTTCTTTCGTTGTATAAACACAGAGTGCCTTGATACAGAATAATCATGAATACAAGACACCTCTGGAATGCAGCCACACCATTGCTCTGCCTCATTCGACACCCCTTGTATTGGCATGTGTACATTAGAATCCTATGAGATAGGGAGACCTCCACATACAGGGCAACTTATAAATAGTGTCCTTATTATGGAGGTCTCACTGTATCTATGTACTGTACATACATAGTTTCTATTCACATCACTTGTGTACATGCATGTTGAAAACTGTCTATAAAGACCCCTCAAGGGTCAAGAAACAGTGGTCACTGTAGACAGGTGGTCAGCATAATTTACAGACGTGTGTCAGCAATGTGGCCTATAGGCCAGACTACAGTGGTCTCTATAGACAGGTGGTCCTTCTACTACATTCAGTACAGCTGTTCATTAGGTTTAGCTACATGTACACCTTCATTGTGACCAAATGTGACAAAACTCACGGAGTAATATGTACATCGCATGAGTTGAAATCCTCACCTGGTACTCTGATATGAACTCCATCACGTTCAGTGTCAGCAGTCTCATGTGATGGGTGTGCGCCTCCAGGCTCTCCTTACACAGCAGGTAGTTCTCAATGATCTAACAAGAAAGAAGACGTCAAATGAACACAAGTAGTTTTCAATCATCCACAGATACAAAAAGGAAGCTAAAACATCACAAGCTATTCTACAGTAGAACCTTGTTGAGAAGAAGACTCTTAAGACAAATTTCTGCTCAACACAAACTAGTTTCCTTGCCCTGTTTGGTTTGCTGTAGTACGGTACATGTATTACTATATCCTGATGAGAAGAACTTCTGATAGTGAAAAGAAATTTCGTGGGTCCCCTAAAGTTAGTCATAATGAAGTTTCAGTACTAAAGGATAAACAGTAAGAGAAAAGGATATCGTCAAATACTACTTGGTAGGCCAGTACCATCAAGGAAAGAAATCTAGTAACAAAAGTGATTCTAAATAATGATTGAGGATCACTTTCAGAAAATAATCCAAAATATGTACATACATACATAATATTATGCGTGTACATAAGTTGAAACAAGACAATCTACTCAAGTGTGAGAAACGAATGCCAAGACAGCAAATAAAGTGAAAATCGATTAGCAAGTACAGTAAACATCATCACGGGTGGGCTAAACTTGCGGTAATCTGAACCCACTCCAAACTGGACTGAAAGTACGTACGTACGTATGTACCTAAGTGTGTGCAGTGTGTACCAAGCATGTTCTACTGTAAGTACAAACAGTCCTATACTGGAAATCACATGCATCCAAAATCGCACTTGGAACACACTGCGCACACACCTTCTCACACACAGCCTTGTTAGCCTCTTCGCAGAAGAGCGGAATTCCATAGAACATCTCCAGAACAACCCACTCTTCTTCAAGAGCTGCTTCACTCGGTGTCAGTTCTACTGCAGGGGATTCCTCCCTCCCTTGTTGTGTGCTGGATGAGGTGGGCCCATCACCGTCAATTGTCTCCCCTGGCATCTTTCCTGTGTTGATGCTAGTGTCTTCTCGTACACCAGGACTGTCAAGGTCTCCGATTCCCAGTTCCTTCAAATCGTCCAGAAACTCAGCTATTTCGGGATTTCCCTCTGATTCAGCCATAGGTTCTTTCTTAAGTGGTTGAACAGCCTTTGAAGCCTTTCTCTGTTTCTTCTTCACTTCTGACGGCAGGCCTGACTGAAGAAGCGTCACGTACCCACAGGAGTGGTTCAGATTCGTTCGCTCCTCAAGTCTCCTCAGAGAAGGGTGGTTCACAAGGTCATCTGTGTGAAGGTACATAACATATGCACACATGTGACACACATGTGATACACATGTGACCACAACATATACAGCACAACGGTTATGCAATTAAACCTTGTTGGGTTCACAAAGTCATTTGTGAGAAGGTACATAATATGTGCACACATGTGACACACATGTGACACACATGTGACACACATGTGACACACATATGACACACATGTGACACACGTTATACACGTGATACACACGTGACCACAGCATATACAGTACAACTGTTATACAGTTAACCTTGCTAGGTTCACAACATCATCTGTGAGAAAGATAATTAGTTTACACAAGTGACACACATGTGATACACACATGACCACAACATATACAGTACAGCTATTATACAAAACCTTGTTAGGTTCCCATCATGTGTGTGAAGTACATGATGTAGTACTTTGTGCCAATGACCTCATGTAATCAGCAGCTACTCACATATCAGTGTTCTCCCCAGGCCATTTTAGAGTAGTGGCCGCTACGCCTTCATTTTGGAAGGCTTACCAGCCACTACTCCTTAAAATTTGCCTGTGACTGTCCTCTATAACCTTATCAGTTTACCATGGTTGCACTCACACAGAAAACTAGCCAAAACA
>CAUJGJ010000004.1:837500-842500 GCA_963170055.1 Halisarca cf. caerulea
TTCGGATTGCAAGAAAACAGAATTGTAAAAGAATGATAGCAACGAGAAAGAAAGTCGGAAAAAACAACGAATCATGGAAACAGAATGATGAGGAAGATGATTGAGAACAAGAAAAAAAAGAGAAAAAAGAGCGCCCGATGTGGGGCTCGAACCCACGACCCTGGGATTAAGAGTCCCATGCTCTACCGACTGAGCTAACCGGGCATTGACAGGCAATACAAGAAATTACACCGATTTAAGCAAGATACTCCTGCTTACCATCAGACTCTCTTGACTGTGGTGCAAAAGCTTCTCATAATACCTCTTCTCGTCCTTTACAACAGAGCGCACTGTGAAAATAAAAGAAAGACAAACTGTATAACTCGGAGACCCAGTCGAGCTAGCCTGGCGTTGCCAATCCTTTCTACTGTTATACGGTTAAATCTCGACAATCAGAATCATGATTATTAGAATATCTGGCTTAATTCAAACATTGATGAATGTATCTTTCCAAATGTAATATATGCAGCGGGTTAAATAGAGCTTATGGATAATTAAATCTTATAACAGGAAAATCAAGGCTCTAATTTGATGAAATTTTACTGTAACGCAATTCATAGGTCCATAAAAGGTAGATAATGGAAAGAATCGGCAATGCTAGGTTACAGTTCAGAATAAAATCATCTAGAGACCAAAAGGCATTAGAGTGGGACCTCACTTATCCATACCTCAGATATCCAGTTGCCTCACCTTCCACAGTAGATTTTATTGGAGCAAATTTGCAATAATCGTATAATAGTTTTTTTTCCTTATTTGTCCAGTTCCCTCCCTTTATCCAATGTCATCCAGAATGGATGTGTGTAGACAAGTGAGGTCTGACTTTACTTGGTGGCTTTTCCATAAAGTTTTACAATACAGTTAAAATTACTCATCCGCACGCATACATTCTGGATGACATTGCACATAAAACGAGGGAGTAGCAGTAAAGTGTACAGTAGGACTATTGCAGATTTGTTCCAATAAAACCTACTGTGGAAGGTGAGGGAACTGGATAGCTGAGGTGCGGATAAGTGAGGTCACACTGCACATACGTGTATCTCATTCTGTGGCCATGTTTCTTGCCTGAATTCTCAGATCACACTGTACACAGTACATACATAAAACATGTGACACACATGTGACATGCACATGACCACAACATATACAGTACAACTGTTATACTGTTAAACCTTGTTAAGGCAAACTTTAGGGGATGCACAAAAACACGGACTATCTCATTCTGCGGCCGTGCTTCTTACCCAGATCCTCAGTTCACAGGGTACGTACATACTACTCACCTACATTCCCTCTGTGCTTGAGCTGGTTTCGTATGCTGTAATCCACCACTGCCTTCTCATAGCTAGACTCACTGTTACGCAATGTCTACAGAAGAGCGGGAGTCACTAACATAGTAGTCTTGTCAAGTAGTCTTGCGGTGCCAGACCACTTCCCTGCGAAAATGGAGGGAGGAGTGGTTTGGCACCGTGAGACTAACACACAAGGGGAGAAACCACATCATTATTTAAATATATAACATGATACAATTAGTAGCAGCCTCGATTGGACAAAGGAAGATTAACCCAAAGTCACAATGAACCTATGTGGGTGTGTCCCGACAAGGCAAAACAAAAGAAAGGAAAAGAAAAGACTTGTGTTTCCTTCAAGATACAATGAAGGTTTTCATACAGGAAGGAATAGACAGGAACATCAAAAGCTAGTGTTGGGACACTTGCTACCACATGCTAACAGAAGCTGGGCAGAAATCAAAAGTTTTCCGACAAAAACAACCCCCATTAACCCCAACTCCAAACCCCATATCAGGCTACTCTTATTGCCACATGCATGATTTTTTGTGATTTTTGTAATTTTTGGCAACGAACCTATTATTGCCAAATCAGTACAAAAATCAAGTATTCATGTGACAACAATAGCAGTCCAATACAGGGTCTAAATACCTAGGTCTCAGAGTTCCCAATAATGCTGCAGGCTGTGGGTTGAGTACAGGCACTGCAGATTTCCATTGACTCTGGCAGGGCCGAGAGAACAAAGCTCCGCGCGACAGCAAACCCCTTTGAAGCGCAAATTGCGAGTAGATGCTGTTCTCTTTAGATCAGATTTCGAGACAAATAAATAAAACTAGCATAGGAACCATTTGATAAAATGGTTAGTTCTATTACTTTCGGAGAATCCTCATAACTCCCATCTTATAGTATGCGATACCTTCGTAGAGGATGACTCGATCACTTGTCCTATCCCTTTAAATCAGTGTAATTTGAATATGTACATTGTTGAGGAAATGAAACATATCATAGAACAAAGCTTACCTGTTTTACGGACGCTGGTAATCTGTCCCATGCGTAATTCTGCTGTATGCAGAAAACCACGTCTTGAGCAATGTGAAGCTGCTGAGACGCCATTTTACTTCTTAGCCGGTCACAATATTAATTTTGTATTAAATATCAATATATGTTTTCCGTATAAAATGATCTATAGTTGGGATAATTTCCCGCCGAAAATATGGAGTCTCCTCAGAAATTGTTGGTCAATCTGGAAACGTTTGCGCTACATTGAAGCGTCGTCTGATATTTTTCTTCTTGAGCAGTTTTAATCCGTGTGTACTAATAATAGTAGAGAGAAAGCATGAACGGCGCAGCGGAAGAAGTCGGGAGCTTCCCAAGAAGGTCTTCGCGCCACAACAGTTCAGGGTAAGAATGTTTTAGAATGGTATGTATTTGTTTATTCTGTGAAAACTTACTCCGTGGTATTTACTTGTTCTAGGTCCTTTGCTCGACATGAGGATAGTGAATTGCGCGTTGTGAGGACAGGTCGGTTTTTTATCCACTGTACCACTTTGAGTCATTTCTTTTAGATGTGTCATTCGCTCGCTTTTGTGTTTTAAAATGTATCACCCGTGTACAATACGGTGGTTTTCCATCTTTTCAATTCATCCGTTTTAAAGACCTTATTCGTTGTTAGAATATCTAAGAGTGGGTTTTTGGTCGTGTTCTGATTGTCGACAGTCCGTTCCGTTCGTCCCTCATCTTACTTTTTATCTCCCTCTAGTAAATAAACTCACCTCAAGGGCACTCAAATCAGCAGAAGAAGAGAGCAGTCCTGACGTGTTTAATAACGGTCCCGTTACCAGAAGAAGAGCGAGAAAACTCGTTGGTAATTCTCCTCAAACGGCGGAGCAATACAACGGCGTGAATGACGGGGAATCCCCGTTATCAGCTGACACCAACAGTATCATCAAATCTAATAGCCACAAGCCACCACCTCTGAAGAAAACACGTCTCTCTGTTGATCTTCCTGTGCACCGACGTGGAAGGACTCCAAAGCGATCTATCCATCGTCGTAACCACTTTAACCTCTCTTCTTCTTCCCCGCCGAGACGGAGCAAGAGGGAGAAGAGACTCATGTACGGAAACCTCAGTGCAAGAAGTATTGAGCAGCAGATGTTTAAACCACCCATCATTGTGGATTCGGACGGTTCTGATATAATGGACCCCTATGAGAAAATTTTATCTCCGCATCACAGAATGAACCTGAAGACAGAAATTACCTCCGGATCCCCCGTACAGATGCTGACACGTCGGCAGCGCAAGCTACTTGGAGCCGGCCTTGAGCAGCCTGAAAACGAAAGCACTCCTTTGAAGGTGTGTGTATGTGTGTGTGTGTGTGTGTGTGTGTGTGTGTGTAGTCAGACATGTAGGTAGTACATTCTGTATTATCTGACTCCTTTGTCATCATCCTTTATGCCTATTAGTTTTGTACTGTACTAAGTGTGGTTTAATAATGATGATAAAGTGGGAAAAAAGTGTGTGTGTGTGTGTGTGTGTGTGTGTGTGTGTGTGTGTGTGTGTGTGTGTGTGTGTTGCGTATGTGTGTGTGTGTGTGTGTGTGTGTGTGTGTGTGTGTGTGTGTGTGTGTGTGTGTGTGTGTGTGTATGTCTGTCTGTGTGTGTGTGTGTGTGTGTGTGTGTGTGTGTGTGTGTGTGTGTGTGTGTGTGTGTGTGTGTACGTGTGTATGTCTGTGTGTGTGTGTGTGTGTGTGTGTGTGTGTGTGTGTGTGTGTGTGTGTGTGTGTGTGCAGGGAGACCATGAATGTCATGTATGCAGTGTTAGAAATAGTGGTCAGCATTCAGACATTTTCCGACCATTTTGGCATTTTGTCTGACCCAAAAAGTCTGGGTCAGACATTTGGCTGAGCATTACTCAATGTTCATTTCATAAACTGTCACACACAGTGATGTTACCAAGTCATTTGTACTAGAATGTCTACTTATGCTTTCATTCTTTGTTGATACACATCTACTGTGGCACATGCTTGCTTAAAAATACGTATGTCCAAACAAAGCTGGAAGAATTGTCTGAGCCAAAATTATCCAATTGTCCATCCACTGCTTGTGTCTTATTTCTAACACTAAGAGCTACGTACGTATACTGTACATGAAATTGTTTGATAGTGAAATATTCTAGATACGTATGTATATACATATCTGTATGTATGTTTAAATTTTAATAGGGGCCCAATGTATGTACGTATATACGTACATGTGTATGTACACATGTCAGTTTGAGGGATTTGAAATTGGGTAGAATGACAGTGTTGTGTAAAAGGAGGTGGTGGTGGTGGGGTCTTTTAATAGTCTTTCCATTGCACTAGTTATTGTATGTGAATGAGGGGTGTGTTTCTGTAGGGGTTTGGCCAAGACCAAGATGAAGATCCTATAAAGCGGACTGCAATAGACGGCATCTCGTCTAGAGTAAGGTTGAGGTCTAGACGTCTGGCTTCCGAAAACAGAACAGACGACAATCCTCCCGAGGGACAGGAGCATGATGCTGAAATGGAAGTCACCAATGAGCAAGGCACCCCACTGGAGAATGGAGAGAAGGAGGCAGATAAAGGTGATGAAGAAGCCGAAATATCTGATTTGGAAAGTGAAGAAGGTGAAGAGGAGGAAGGAGAAGAAGAAGAAGAAG
>CAUJGJ010000004.1:847500-850000 GCA_963170055.1 Halisarca cf. caerulea
ATGGCCCACTCTGTCATGGACCACGAACTGAGCGAAGACTTTGAGAAACTCTGTCACGATCTCAAAGAATCGGCTCAGCGCGTTGGTATACAGTCTCCTGTGTTTCATCAACCACGAATACCCCATCGGTCAACCTCGCGCCAACCCAAGCATCACAGTAGAGATGACTTCAACAATTTGTCTGATGACGAGGAGATGTCGATGTACCGGAGGCGGAGTCTGCGGCAACAGGGGGTGGAGCCACAGGTTGAGGGAATCCCCTACTATGGCCCACGACGACTGAGGAAAAGGGCGCAAATTGACGAAGACGAAGATGATGATGAGGAGATGAGTGGGAGTGTTTGGAAATCAGATGAGTCAAGACATGGGAGCAGCCGTGACAAGGAGGAGACAGCACAAGGCAAATGGGGCACTGATGTTAGTTGGGAGTTGATGATGATTGTGATTGTGTGTGTGTGTGTGCGTGTGTGTGTTTTTGTGTGTGTGTGTGTGTGTGTGTGTGTGTGTGTGTGTGTGTGTTTTGTGTGGTGAAACCCTTAATTTCCACTTTTCACTACTGCTGTGTGTGTTGTGTGTAGAATGAAATGGATGCCATATCTGTTGGGGAAGAAGACGAATGTGAGGATAGGGCTACTGCTGATGGACACTCAGTATTGGAGAGAGAGAAGGATGGAATGGAGGAGGAGAAACATCAAGATCTGAACCATTCACCAACAGAGTGTGAAAAGTTGGATGAAACAAGAGATGATGATGATCCACCATCAAGTGATGGGGAACTGATCGTTGATGTTACAACAGAAAGTGTCCTATCTGCTAATGAAAAGGTGGTGCCGAATGGGAAGAGGGAGAATGATGTGTCACGGACACATTCCCGTTTGCTTGGAAATCAGAATGACGACTCCGACATTAGCAACAACACACCTGAGAAACTGTTGGTGAAGTATCCCAAATCTGCAATCACTATTGCAAAACACACCGATGGGGATGGGAATTCCCCATCTGAAGGTAGCCATGGCAACATACTGTCTCCTTCAACAATGGACCAATCTGATTCCAATTGTGACAACCGGGTGAGTGAAATTCGGAGCAAGAAAGGGAGTAGTCCTTTGGTGGCGGCCAATTCATCACCGAATCCCCGTGAAGTGGTGATTGATAGGACAAGACAGCTTGCAGTTCTGGAAGCATTGGTTGAGAGAACGGAGGGGTGCAACCTGGAGGTCCTACAGAAGCTGCACAGCATGTTGGAGCATTTGGTGTTCCGACATAGAATGAGAGAAGACAAGAACCAGTTACTGAATGTGTGTAGGCGTTTCTGTGCACATGCACTCCTTCCAGTTGTATTGTTTTGTGACTCTTAGCATTCACAAATCCCTCACACACACACACACACACACACACACACACACACACACACACACACACACACACACACATACAAGCAGACCAGCAGTACATGGAGCTTTTTGTACATTCTGTATAGTCCACACACACGTAGAATCTGATGTACATACAATATCGCACAGGCTGGAAGTATGGATGTATGTGTTATGTGATTGGGGATAATGTGTAGAATTACTCGTATTTTTGAGAGGTGACATTCTGAGAAATGACTATATAGCCATTTCTCTGTCCACATTTTACAGGAAATGGAGTTACTGTTGGCTACCTTCTTCAAGAGGTAACGGACCTCAGGAGGGAAAGTGTGGTTTGATACAGAATGTGCTCCCCACACTTATTGTCATTCTTTGACATTTTCGGTGTATCTGTAGTTATCGATATTATATTAATTAATAATATATTATTGCATCTATTAAATTATTGCTACATATAATATAGTATATCTGTATATTAATTTATAATATGTTGCAATTTTATACAATATTAATGCTTACTTGTTGGAAAATCTTGCAGGCAGCATGATCCTGTAAAGATTTTTAAATTGGACATGTACGTACACATTAATTACTCATGTATAATGAAGGTGACTATAACGACCATGCAGTTATATGTATATGTGATGATTTATAATTGAACAGTGCATGTTCTTAATAACATTTTGTAGTAATTGATTTACTATATACAGTCATAACGATATCAGCATGTTGATCAGGATTTTACAGAAGTATATTATAGCGAGGCCATGCATACATGGGTGAAGTCAAAAACAATACTTGATACAGCACGTAGAACAGTCAGGCCAGCCAGTGCTTGCATGCACGTAGAACAGTCAGGCCAGCTAGTGCTTGCATGCACGTAGAATGGTCAGGCCAGCTAGTGCTTGCATGCACGTAGAACAGTCAAGCCAGCCAGTGCTTGCATGCACGTAGAACAGTCAAGCCAGCTAGTGCTTGCATGCACGTAGAACAGTCAAGCCAGCTATATAGTGCTTGCATGCACGTTGAACATGAACTTAGCTATAGTTTATGATTGATTCTCAGTCAATTAGCCAGCTAGTGCTTGCATGCACCATAGACTATGTAACATGCACACACGAACTATG
>CAUJGJ010000004.1:855000-857500 GCA_963170055.1 Halisarca cf. caerulea
GCTTCTCACAGCCTTCAGTGAGTGCTTGTTCACCTGGGAAAATCTTCCTCTGTGTGTGTGTGTGTGTGTGTGTGTGTGTGTGTGTGTGTGTGTGTGTGTGTGTGTGTGTGTGTGTGTGTATGTATATGTGTGTGTGTGTGTGTGTGTGTGTGTGTGTGTGTGTGTGTGTGTGTGTGTGTGCGTGCGCACATACGCACATCCATCTCATTCTCATCTTCGGGAAGACCAAGCAGACCTCCTCCTCCCCCATCAATGTCCCCATCACCAATGGAATGAATTGGTTTTGGTTTCTCTCTTAGTGTGTACGTTCTTGTGCTGGCACCAAAGGAAATCACAGTGTCCACTAACAGCTGCTGGGGTCTGTTGGATTCCAACTTCTTGGACCCAACAAATGTGCCGTGAGCTGTGGGCAGAGAAGAGGAAGGGAACACACAAATTTACCACATCGTAGGTGATACTCTAGTGGGAAAATTTTCATGACTTACAACTACAGTGGAGTCTGGATAAGTCGAATCACTAGGGACAGCAAATTAATTCCACTTATCAGAAATTCTACTTAACAGTGTTTGTTTGTATTAGTTTTAATTGAGTAGAGACAAACAAACCATTTGACTTATCCAGAACTTCCAGTTGAGCATGTTCTACTTAAGTGGACTGCAGTGTATATGCCATTGACAGAGACTCACTACACACAGTACAAATACAATACAAGCGGCACACTAAAACCTGACTCCTTACCACTGCCTTGGTCGATGATGAAAAACCTGTCCAAGTGCTTGTGATACACAAGGGCTGCGTGCACTCGTGAGCACGATTCGTGATCGAGGGGAAAATCGCATTTGTCCTTGTTGCGTCCAAACAGGAAGCACTTCTTGCTGTCCAAAAGCAGCTTCTACGGTTGTATGAGAAACAAAAGCTCAGGGTTTCGTTGGTCTGGCGTAGCTAACCCATTCATGCTAACCAGGAGTGTGTGCTAACCAGGAGTGTGTGCTAACCAGGAGTGTGAGCTAACCAGGAGTGTGTGCTAACCAGGAGTGTGTGCTAACCAGGAGTGTGTGCTAACCAGGAGTGTGTGCTGACCAGGAGTGTGTGCTGACCAGGAGTGTGTGCTGACCAGGAGTGTGTGCTAACCAGGAGTGTGTGCTAACCAGGAGTGTGTGCTAACCAGGAGTGTGTACTAACAAGGAGAATGTATTCCCAAGGTCACACAATTTACCTGCAAGAGACTCCCATTCTTTGTTACATCAAGGTGCATGCCAGGTGGAGGCACACCGGCCCTGTAAACAAGAACGACAACATCACAGGTGCCTTATTTGCAAACACTCAATGTCAACACGAGAACTGGACGAGATTGGGACATAGACAGAGCACATAGACTATGCAACAAAACTAACATCACTATTACCTCATGCATGTACACTCAATTTAAAAATTGAACTACGTCTTTCCAACAAACCCACCACGTAGGTACTTTAAATTCCGACATGTAGCAATAGGATGAGCCTGGACCAGCGCCCTTCAGGAGGTTTTGGCAGGACAGTTGATACACACACAGCAACAGCACACACGGGACTGGTTGCTTGTACACGAATCTGGTGCGAGTTCAACTCAACGTCACGCGCCGAAGACTAATCGACGTTACAATCACGCAGAGATCACGTGATTGTTCAAATTGGGCGCTTCGAGAGCTTTTTAGATGGTGGAAAGAGCACCAAGTCCTTCTATCTTGTTTGTTCATCCTCAACACGAGAATCGAATGTCATTTTAGTTATCAAATGTGCTACAGTGAATATTTTGACAGCTTGATCAGAAGATAAGCCTTGTTTGTTGAGAGAAAAGTGGTCTTGGACGAAGCTATTCCAATTAGCGCCCATTCATTTCCACGTGGCTTTGTACCAAAGTCGTGTTCGTTCACCCACTGACAACTGTTGAAGATTTGTCGTTTCAAACGCTAAAACATGTCTACTCAGAGGATGAAGATGAGAGGAAAACATCGCAAGAAGCCGCCAAAGCCTTACGAACGTGTTAAACCCAAAGTAAGTGTAGTCGCTCTCTTGGTCGTTCTTGTCTGGCCTGTTGTGCTCGGCTAGAACTGACCCCTTCTCTGTTTTTTGTTGGAGGGCAACTGTTGAATTTTTGTGTGGGGATTTTCGGAAAAGGTGTGTTTTCCTACTTGAGCTTAGACTTTTGTAGATAAGGGTCGATTGATGCGTCGTTTGGAGTGGGAAACGCGGGAATCTGCCACTGTTTTTTTTTAACCTTCTTGGAGGCAGTGCCCCACAAACTCGAGCCTATCCCTCTACATGTGTGTGAGCTACAGCCTACTGATGTACTGAGTGGTTCCCTGATGAAGGCAACTGTGTTGCTGAAACTTTGGAGTTGTTATTACAGTAAACCTTACAGACCACCTGCATACTGACCACCTGTCTGTAGAGACCACGGTAGGCTGGTTCATTGTGTACTTCAGTTGTACTGAAACACCTCCGTACAAGGACCGCCT
>CAUJGJ010000004.1:870000-877500 GCA_963170055.1 Halisarca cf. caerulea
ACACGTGTACTTCATGCTGCACTCACCACATGTGTACTTCCTGCTGTGCTCACCACATGTGTACTTCCTGCTGCACTCACCACATGTGTACTTCCTGCTGCACTCACCACATGTACTTCCTGCTGTGCTCACCATGTGGGTACTTCCTGCTGCACTCACCATGTGTACTTCCTGCTGCACTCACCACATGTACTTCCTGCTGTGCTCACCATGTGGGTACTTCCTGCTGCACTCACCATGTGTACTTCCTGCTGCACTCACCACGTGTACTTCCTGCTGCACTATATAGCGTTTTATGTTTTGTATGCAATCAGTGCCTTGTATTTCTCAGTTGAATCTATATTGAACAGTATCTATTTTTGCATGTTTTATTATTATTGAATCTCTATATTACTTCATTTTTGTACAAATTCTTTCACTGGGTGCCTTGTAAAGTAGCCTCTGGCTAAAGGCCTCCCCAGTTTAAATAAGTTACCTGACCTGACCTGACCTGACCTGCACTCACCACATGTACTTCCTGCTGCACTCACCACATGTACTTCCTGCTGCACTCACCACATGTACTTCCTGTGCTTCACTCACCATATGTGTATGGTACTTTTCTTAATAAAGTGAACGATGTTACTCTGTCAGTTGAGTGACTGACCAGAATCTGTCAATTGTCAGAGCGCTGTCTGTCGAGGCGTTGATTGGTATTCGCCAGGGTGTTGATCACTTTGTATCGATGCGTTGCCCAGCAATATAGGTTAAAAATAGTAACAAGTATCATCTTTCTACAATAATTTTGGAAGATCTTCCAGAGAGGCTGCATCGTCCTGCTCCATGCATATGAGAGTCTACCAATTCAAGAATGTTCGAGTTTTTCTTGGACTTCGTACCCGTTCCTGGCTAACTAAGGATGCTACCTCTTTCTTCGAACCGCTTTAGAAAGCTACATATCCCCGACTTGGCAACAGTGTGGCCGTCTTTGCCCAGAATATCTACAATCCGGCGGTAAGACTTCCCTTTGCGCTTGAAAAGCAAAATTTGTTGAACAATGTAGCTCGATCGAATGTGCCATTTTCTAAAACTTAGCTACATTTACACCAAAGTAAACATTACGTAATGATGACTGTCGAGTGGCTTCCGCTGACTGTCGAATGACCATCGTGTGCCCTACCGTCGACTGTTGCCTTGTTGACTGCTGGTCGAACGCGCGATATCGTTCACTTTATTATGAAAAGTACCGTACTTCCTGCTGAACTCACCACATGTACTTCCTGCTGCACTCACAACGTGTACTTCCTGCTGCACTCACGTGTACTTCCTGCTGCACTCACCACATGTACTTCCTGCTGCACTCACAACGTGTACTTCCTGCTGCACTCACCACGTGTACTTCCTGCTGCACTCACGTGTACTTCCTGCTGCACTCACCACATGTACTTCCTGCTGCACTCACAACGTGTACTTCCTGCTGCACTCACAACGTGTACTTCCTGCTGTACTCACCACATGTGTACTTCCTGTGTGTATGCCATATACATATTTGCTTTTTGCAGCATCACAATATTATCCAAAATTTATGTAATTTTATCACCTGCTTATTCTTGTAGCTTTGTGTTATATCATCCCTACTGCACGCTTGTGCACGCGCATACAAACACACACGTACACACACACACACACACACACACACACACACACACACACACACACACACACACACACACACACACACACATACACGTACACACACACACACACACACACACACACACACACACACACACACACACACACACATACACACACACACACACACACACACATGCACGCACACACACACCTACGTACGTATATACTTGCCCTCTTGTTCTGCACTCTTAGGTCTCAATCTCACAATGGGTAGCAGTCAATTTGGAGACTTGAAGATAAAGTTTCCTACATCACAGCCATCACTGCTCGGATCCACCACTCAGCCATCACTGCTCGGATCCACCACTCAGCCATCACTGCTCGGATCCACCACTCAGCCATCGCTGCTCGGATCCACCACTCAGCCATCGTTGCTCGGATCCACCACTCAGCCATCGTTGCTTGGATCCACCACTCAGCCATCGCTGCCCGGAGCCACCACACAGCCATCGCTGCTTGGAGCCACCCCACAAGAAAAATCTGGAGGATTGGGAGGATCTAGTCTTGCGTTCCCGTTGCTTCAGAAGCAAGAGGGAAGCGAAGAACAAAAGCCATCTCTGACCTTTTCCCGTGGATCTGCTCCTCAAGGGAATGACAGTGCCTTTGCCATGTCTCTGAAGAAAGGCAGTGAGGCCAGCAATCTCTTTCAATTCGGCAAAACCACTCAATCAACAGTAATGGCTTCCGGCAGCTCTATGCTGTCTGGAACCCCCAGTACAGGACTTGTGGGGCTCCAGGGAAGTCCCTTAATCACATTAGGCTCCCAGGGGAATCCCCTAGCTTCATTAGGTTCCTTGGGGTCGCTGAACAAGTCCAGTAACAACCACGAGAGTGCAACAAAGATGGGTGGATCAGCCGGAGAATCTAACCCCTTCTTCAGTGGTAACAAAGGTGGGTTGATAATGGTGTGTGTATCTGTGCACACGTACGCACATATGTTGTGCAGTGAAGGTACGTATAATGAATTTCGTATGTGTGTGTGTGTGTGTGTGTGTGTGTGTGTGTGTGTGTGTGTGTGTGTCAAGTCCTCATCTTGGCACATGAGTGACGATTGAGCTGTTCTGTTTTGTGTTCTGCTATTGGTTCAGGAGGATCCATTCCCGGAGGCAGTCAATCCACCATGGGACCCGGAGCTAGTATGCTGGGTCAAGGACAGTCTCCTCTGGGCTTTGGGTCCCCCACTGTGGGTGACAAGATGGGTGGACAGTCGGCAGGTAGCATTGGTTCCCAATCAGATCAGTTAAGAAACCCATTTGCTAGTAGTCAACCGCCTGCCTTGTCAGGTGTGTGTGTGTGTGTGTGTGTGTGTGTGTGTGTGTGTGTGTGTGTGTGTGTGTGTGTGTGTGTGGTTTGTGTATGTGTGTGTGTGTGTGTGTGTGTGTGTGTGTGTGTGTGTGTGTGTGTGTGTGTGTGTGTGCAAGCATGTGTGTGTGTGTATGTTGGTTTGTGGTTTTGTCTGTATTCATTTGTAAGGCATAAGATTTGTATTAGTGGAGGTACTGTCCCCCCTCCCCCCCATACTACCACCATACGCATGCCTTAAGTCAGCCTCAGCCACTTCATTTCACAAATCCTCTCATTTTAGAGATTGCAGAAATATTTTCAAAGACCGTCATCGTCCTAGTCTGCCCAAGTTCTACATCAGATTTGTTTCTTATCCAAATGGTGTGAATGAAACCCACTCTCAAAATCCACAAAATTGATATTTTTCACAAAAAATATGACATTTTTGTAAAGCATTGAGATTTTTTTACAGAAAACTGACAATGCTTTGTCTGTTCAAAGTCCATTCATAGTACAGACGTGTGCTTATACCCCATGCGTCTGTTTCGCAAATGGACAACACTAAGAACCATCCCACTCGCACTGGTTGTGATCGGCTGCTGCTTGCCAATGACAGGTGCTGGGGTGGGTACATATGCATGTGCATATATACCGCATACCGGGAAAGTTTCGCGGAGTAAAACTTTCGCGAATTCCTAGATTTCATGATTTTCGCAAAAAGACTTTCCCGAATCGCTGCATTTTGTATATAGATGTATGGAACAGAGCTAGAATTCACGAAATAAAGTTTCGCGAATGTTGTCGACTTCGCGAAATTCATGAAACTTTATCTCCACGAAACTTTCCCTGTACATGGTAGTAGAGCCCCTGGAATCCGACCGCCTCAGGACCGGAGAAGTTGGTCAGGTTGTAGAGGTGGTTGGAATGGAGAGGTCCATTCCGACATGTGGGGTGGTGACTTCTGGGACTAGACAGAGTGGCCGACTTGACATGTGGGGTGGTGACTTCTGGGACTAGACAGAGTGGCCGACTTGACATGTGGGGTGGTGACTTCTGGGACTAGACAGAGTGGCCGACTTGACATGTGGGGTGGTGACTTCTGGGACTAGACAGAGTGGCCGACTTGACATGTGGGGTGGTGACTTCTGGGACTAGACAGAGTGGCCAACTTACAGAGGCTCAGATTAGAAAGGTGGACAGAATAGACAGGTCCATTTCAATACACAGGTGCCCATTGGGACTAGACAGGTTGGCCGGTTTAGACAGCGTGACCGACATACAGAGGCTCGGGTAATTAGAGAGGTTTCATTGTGTATGTATGTATGTACGTATGTATGTATGTGTGTGTGTGTATGTATGTATATATGTATGTATGTATGTATGTGTTGTGTGTGTGTGTGTGTGTGTGTGTGTGTGTGTGTGTGTGTGTGTGTGTGTGTGTGTGTGTGTATGTATGTATGTATATATGTATGTATGTGTGTGTGTGTGTGTGTGTGTGTGTGTGTGTGTGTGTGTGTGTGTGTGTGTGTGTGTGTGTGTGTGTGTGTATGTGTGTATGTACGTATTTATGTATGTATGTATGTTTATGTATGTATGTATGTATGTATCATACTGCATTCCAATGCACTGATTTTGGGGATATGATGATGTTGTTTGTTTGTGATTTCTCTTTGTAAATACAGGGCTTGGTGGTCAGGGTGGTAGTGGAGGTCTAGGAGGAGCTCAGCAGCAACAGGTGTGTGTGTGTGTGTGTGTGTGTGTGTGTGTGTGTGTGTGTGTGTGTGTGTGTGCGTGTGTGCGTGTGTGTGTATGTGTGTATGTGTGTGTGTGTGTGTGTGTGTGTGTGTACATGTACTGTTTGTCTTCATCTCCACAGAACCTAGGCAATGCTTTCGTTTTTGGAGGACAGCCAGCTTCAGGATCTGGTAGCCCACTGGTGAACAGTCAAACTTTCAATCCGAATCTAATTCTAGGAAGTGGGAATCAAAATACAGACAATCCCTTCTTGAATCCAAAGCCTCAATCCCAATCCAACTTGGATTCACAGAATTTCTCCCAACCTACTCAAACTACCAGCAACTTATTTTCACCGTCTCCTGCAGCTCGTGGAGGGCGGGGAGGTAGAGTGATCAAAAGGGCGGTAAGGAGAAGACAACAGTAAAAGAAACTGACATCTCTCTCAATTCATGGTGTACTCCCTTCTCTTTATATGTATCGTAGGCCATGTGTTTTTGCACACGCACACGCACACTCATCTTGTTTGCTATTTTTCGTAAAATTTTCTCAGCTGTGTATGTATATGTAGGATTAATTGTTATTTCTGCTCAATGTGTTGCATAGTGTATTCTAGTGACAGATGCTGTGATCCTGACGGCAGCCATGTTGGTGTTGTTTGTTTTGTTTTTGTTTTGTTTTGTTTGTGTATAATACATCTAAACTGTTTATCTTGTATTTACAAGTGCATATTTCTAGTGTACGTACTCCTTACCTTACCCTAATGTATTATTATCTATCTTTTCTGTTTGATTTTGTTAATAATGCAACGTCCAAGCCTTATATTGTGTTCGTTTGTACTTACTGAGCAGTTTAGTGAGATTGTTTCCGTTGTGTGGGGAGTATTATCGAGACACCCATGCTCTTAATCATATATTATTTTGGCCCACAATGTATAATATCTATATAGTATATATGACTGTAATTTATCAGTGTCTAACAGTTGCATGCTTTAATTATCAGCCATCAATTTTGCACACGAATTGATTAAAAAGAGTACATATCGATTTAGGTAATCTGCCAAATTCATTAATCCACCCAAATTTTCAGAATGAATTGTGCCAGATTAACAAGAATTCACAGTAGTATATTTGTGGAACATGTACTGGTATGCACAATGCAGCATGCATGGACTTTCAAACTGGTATGGTACATGAGTAGTCTGATGTGGCCAATTAGATGGAGGAATTTGGTCTGGCCCTGACAGACTATATATAGCTACTAGTACATGAGTGTGTATTAATTAGTCTTGTGTAGCCCAGACCGCTGTTTTGCCTCCTTGCAATTGGTTGGTGGCTATGACGTCACCCGGGCCGTTGGTGAAATAGGACCGCTATTTTGCCAACAGGTGACGGCATAGTCACCAAAGAAGAAGGTGAAATAGCGGTCTGGGCTACACAAGACTAAGTATGTAGCTAAATTATACTTTAGTTTGACGTGGCCAGACTGAATTCCTCCATTTGCAGGAGGAAAACGCAAATGGAAGAATTCGGTCTGGCCATGTTAGACTAGTTATACTTGTTGCATGGGACTCATGTCTGAAGACAGTCCTTAATTTGTAGAAGCCATGCAGTGATTTCATTGCAATTAAACAAAAATCAACCAATATGGAGCATGCAAGTCATTGCAGATCACGATAATTTCAGAATCTAAATGAAAAGTAATAAAATTTGTATAATGAATCAGGGGCGTAGCTCCAGTGTTTCCTGGTTGCCAGGAAACCCGCCTCATTAGAAATCCCTTTAATCCAAAGCCACCAGTATGCTAGCTAATCAATCATGCAATTAATCCCAATACTTTTCTCCAATTGTAACCTAGCATTCACCTGCACACATGGTTCTACTGAGAGCACATGATAACAAACGCTGTTAATACTACATTCATGCATGCTTTGTGTTCTTTTTAGTCGTTTCCAGCTTGTCTGACGTACTAGCTAGAAACGACTAAAACTACCATTGCAAATTTAAATGTGGTGTTCCCTTGCATGTGTGTGGCCACAATGTTGATACTACATGCATATGTTACAGTGAGTAGGCTATTATAGTACAATGTGTCCATTATACCACTATTTTTGTACACCATGTGCTCATGATCATGGCTTTTAGGGGGTGCTGGTGGCTCAGTAGGTTAGCACTCGAAGTTAAGCAGTGAGCCCCGCCCTCCATTTTATAACTACAGGGAGGGGTCTGCCGTCTGGTTCACGAGACTAGACAAAATTCGGTATCGAAACCCATAGTGATCCTTGTTTTTCGGGGATGTTGTAAAACACGGATCACGGATCACGGATCACGGACCACGGATCACCCCGCATCACGTGCTGGCCGCATGACAGTATTGTAAACGTGAGATCTGGTAGAGGATGGAAAGCGAGTCGTCCTCTTCTGTTGCTACAGCCCTGTTGTAGCGAATAGAGAAAGGTATCGGCGAAGCGGAGATTTCTATGACGAGTCGACGTTTGCAACAATTCTACAGTAGCCGAAGACAGCAAAGTTAGTCTGTGGTCTGACCATAGATAATACAAACCCTATGGTCTGACAAGTGGGCCGTACATGGTCTTTCACAAGCGTGGTCTGTATTCGTCCCCTTTTTGTCTATGCCTATACAGTCAGGATATACAGTAACTGTTACGTAGGGTACAGGGGGGTGATTTGGAACACCGGGGTAATTCGGAACAGGGCCCGCCCTTTACTTCTGCTATGGTTAAGTTGTCTAGCCACACTTGCTACTGCTAAACTTCTCAATTCATGCAGACAGCGCTGACAAGAA
>CAUJGJ010000004.1:885000-895000 GCA_963170055.1 Halisarca cf. caerulea
TAATAGATGTCTATTTTGAAGAGATTCTGGAGGATCACAAGCAAATGGAAGAGCATGACAGTGCATTAATGAAAGCACTACCAGAAAGAATTGCACAAGAAGCTGTAGAAATTCAACAAAAACACAAGACTGAAAGCACAATTGAAAAATGGCACAGGCTTTTGAATGTGGTACGGCTTGCTGTAGGCTTGATTCAGGTGCCTGCCCTATCTATTTTGCTTTCAATTACCAGTTGCAAAAGCCATATGTCAGGCAAATGTATCCAAATTTACTGGAGAAAATCAAGCTGTACATGTGCTATCCTCGATTTGACGAAATGGTTACAGTACAACCACCTCATTTACTTAGAATGCCATTCTCCATTCACCCTTCCACACGGCAAGTATGTGTACCTTTTGAAGTGTGTGAAGCGTTCAGTTTTGATCCTTCACAAGTTCCCACATCCAGGTGAACTTCCACATACGTATGAACATGACTATCTATTCTACACATGGAATACCTTGACACTCCCTTTATGAGTTGCAAACTGTTTCTGTAGATCATTATCAGCAGAGTTACACACCAGCACATACCCAGGAGAGCAAACTCCAAAGGCAAAAGGTTGGAATACAGTGTGCACAATAGTGAACAGTTCCTAAAAAGACTAACTGTTCACATGCATCCCTATCCTCTGCAGTGCTCAATCATGGAAACTTTCAGCTGTACACTGCCATGCTAAAAACATGGCTAAGCAAAAGACCGACCACAAGGAGCTAATACACTATTGCAAATACAAGAGAACTGCTCAGTGATTTCAACAATGTTGAATCAAATGATATAAACCACACTAAAACACTATTAACCTTTGTAAATTTCAGCCTGATTTGTTACTATTTCACCTTTACATCACACAAAAATGTATACATGTGGAGCATTTGGTAAACACTCAATGCGGTTTGCATGTGCTATTATTATAATATACACAGTACACCAATTGATTTAAAACAATCATGATTATAATAATGATGTGTCAATTTGTAATGATTGCAAAGGTGGCAAAGGCTATATAAGTAGGTGCTAGTTTGAAGGTTGGTGTGTTCTGCTGGTTTGGGTAGAAATGGCGATGTATATGTCTGCGGTCAAGAAATTCAAAAGCAACCCTGGAGTTCCCCTTGAAATGTATCACGAGGCCATAATCAATGCGGGAAGTGAAATGCTACCTTGGAGGGACAATTTGCCAGCCAATGTAGTATCAACGATTGAAATACTGTCATACTCAGCTAACACTTCACCAGACTTTGTTTTCCTAGCACTATTGACGGCTACAGCCACTACTATGGGTCCGTCAACTACTGTTCAGTGCCTTGACTATGAGGAACCTGTGAATGTATTCACCATGTGCATAGGCTACCCAGGATCAGGGAAAACACAAGCTTTGAAAATAGCTATTGAAAGTCCCATTAACAGGATCCTTGCATCTTGGAATTCTGGAGTAATCCTGGATGATTTTACAAGGGAAGGATTTCGCAAACTGCTGCAAGCAAAGGATGGTAGAGTGTTAATAGCGTCCGACGAAATAGCAGGTTTCTTTAGCAGTCTAGACAGTGGCTCAGGTGCTGATCGATACCTACTATGCAGATTGTTTGACTGTTCATCATGGACTAAGACAACTGGTTAGACTTGTCGCATAAGAAAATTATAATTCAGTATATTTAGAATATGTATCTTGTTCTTCTGCAGGTCAAGGAAACTCCTTACACAGGGAAGAGGTTGCCCATACTCACTGCAGTATATTTGGATTTATTCAGCCTGGACCATTTTTTAGCAAAGTCCTACCATCTCTGCCGATGGAGGATGATGGCTTGTACGATCGCTTTCTGCTGTGCTGCCCAAGAACAATGCGTTTAAAGTGTGAAGCTCTTCAAGAATGGCAAGAGAAGAAGAAGGAGCTACCTATAAGTGATTTTAAAACAATCCTACAAGCCATAAATGATCGTCATGATTGCCAAGGACCAGTCACATACACCATGACAGAAGAGGCTAGAAGTGCCTACAAGCCTTATTATGACCAAAGTGTGGATGCAATGAACGATGCATGGGAAACAGGAGGATACTTACAGATATCATGCACAAAGGATGGCAGACAAGCAATTAGGTCAAGTAGCACAAATACATACATACACACACGTACGTATAGTGTATTATAGTCTGTCCATCAATGTATGCTATAGTATTAAAGACTAATTAATACAATGCACAACACACACGTACGTATATGTACATAACTAGTATATGTATACGTATATTAGTATTTACATACATATGTACGTATCTCACAACAGAATTGCGGCACTCCTGCATGCTTTGCTACAAGGAATACAGGAAGTGTTTAATCCCAATGATGAGCATCCCATATGTACAAGCATATCTGAAGACACAATGAAGACAGCAATAGCTATCACAAAGTACTGTTCATACCAACGAAATCTCCTGAAAGAGGTACGTATGTACACCTATTAAGAAAATGACCATGCACAAACTTTCATGTACTTATACGTACATCTCTCTCTATATACATATACACATGTATGCACGTACGTACGTACATATGTATGCACTTTTTGACACTACAGGCCTACAATGACAACACAAAATTGGTTACCGAAAGACGGATTACATCAACATGGTCAACAGCTGACTTACAACAACACATTCTCCTTTGCCCAGGGCCATTTGTCACAGGAAGACTAGTAAGACGCTGGGCTCCACAACAACAGCAAGCTTTCGCCAGGGACAAGCACATAGAAGCTTTTGAATCCCTAGTGAAGGGTGGACTAGGAAGCATGCACAAGTTCACAGAGAAGGAAACTGTGTATTACAAACCACTACCAGAAGACAACTTCCAAAGCAAAGTGCTCCAGAAGATCAATTCAAAAGCTACATGGGAGGAGTACAAGGCAAAGTTCACCCATTTACATCACAGTGACTGGTCGCCAAACCAGTTTAACAAGTTGCTGGATGCAGCACCAGAGAAAGAAAAGCTGAAAGACACATACAAATTTACAAAAATGTAGGCTCCCAGCATTGTAAATCTATACGTATGTATGTACGCTTACTGTTATAGTGTTGCAGATTTTCATTTTTTGTACACTTAACCATCCAAACAGGTGATTCTAATAATAATTATAGCAATTTCTATTATAGGAACAGTACATACATTGTACGTACGTACGTATACGCATATCTTATATCTTTCATAATATATTACACATAAACTATGTATACTACATGCATTATGTCTGCAGCACAGATATGTCTATGTAGGTGGTATCCGTACATCAATATACATATACATACAGATACATGTACACACATACGTACGTACGTATGTACATACGTATGTATAGTACATACGTACTATGTACAACTTTACATGCAGGTCATCACATTACAAGATTTAATTCCCAAGTACACACAATGCCATGCACATGTACGTACGTACACATGCAGGAAGTAGACACCTTCTACTCCTCAGCCGAAAACTGCTGACAAAGCACACAAATCTTAAGTATAAAAGTAGAGCAGCATTTGGGTAAGTCAGTATAATACGTAGATAGTAAAGAATGGACAGTGATCCAAGTGACCAGTGCGAGAATACGCTACCCCTAAGTTGGTGTTCAGTACTAGAGCAACACACAGCAAACACTGATGACAATCACCTGCCAAAAACTTTGGAATTGTTACCTTGTACGGACAAAGAAGTCAAAGATCCCCTTGCTTTTCTTATACCACCAGTTGTATTGTGGTCTCCCCTCGAAAGCTATCGTTCCTTACATATCACATGCCACAAATGTGATAGTCATCTAACACCAAAGCAATGGGTATTTTCAGGCTCCCCATATTCAACAGCCATACGGACCATCCATGGTATTAGCTCACCGACACTAGTTATCAGCAGAATCTACAAATGCCAGGGAGGTCACTTAACTCCAGGACATCATCCCAGCATTCTGAATGAAATCCCGTCACAAGACATGATTCCTTTTAAACTGTCACACAGAAGCGGCTTTACAAATGAGTTGGCATTGTTCATCTACCAGCTCACCACAACATCAATCAGTTTGCGCAAAATTTCAGAGATACTCCAGGAAAAGCGTCAGCTGTTCTATTTGAATAGAAGAAGGCTATACAGTACCGGACAAAAGTTTTAGGTCACCCATTTTATGTACTGATTTTATAGTTATATGCAATTCTACACTATTCTCTGCAATTGCAATAGAAGCCTAGTGCCCTAAAACATGTTACAATTTGTTTTAGCTAGATCATGAACCCTTTACATGCAATAAATTTACTTTGGAACAGCGTTCTCTGTGATTTTTTGAGAAGCAGTCACACAGTTGCTACGGAAGCAGCCATTTTGATCATGGTTACTAGGTTTTTAGTGCCTTGCTCAGTTGTTATGTGTTGAAGCACTGCATGTGCAGTGGGCTCTAAATAGAACTTTAACAAACAAGTAAGGTGAGCAGCTGTTTGCCTGGTGCTTGTTTTGTGATAAGGATGCCAAAAAGGAGGAATTTGTCAGTGGAGGAAAGGGCAGCGGTTGTTACATTAAGCAAAGAGAGGTACAGTGGTCGAGCTATAGCCAACAAGCTTAAGATTAGCCTATGTAATGTACAAGAGATAATTAAGAAAGCAAAGGAAACTGGTACAGTGAAAGACAGACCACGATCAGGTCGTCCAAACTCCACAACGCCTCGACAAGATCGTCTTTTATCTCACATGTCCCTCTCTGACAGAAGAGCAACATCCAGGATTCTGAAGAGGGAACTGAAGGATGCCACAGGTATTCAGATTTCAAGTAGAACTGTGAGAAGGAAGCTACTGAAGTCTGGGTTGAAGGGATGTGTTGCAGTCAGAAAGCCACTTTGTTCTGCAACTCACAGAAAGAAAAGACTTGATTGGTGCCGACAAAGGAAGGATTGGACACTCTAACAATGGAAGAAGATATTATTTTCAGACGAGTCCATTTTTGAGCTCATTCCTAGTAGAAGAGTGTTTGTAAGGAGGAGAAATGGAGAAAAGTACCATCCTGACTGTGTTGTGCCAACAGTTAAGCATGGAGGAGGCAAGGTTCACGTGTGGGGGTGCATGTCGGCCAGTGGAGTGGGTACTTTAGCAGTTGTAAATGGTCGTCTAGATGCAGCTGGATATGTCAGGCTCATCTGTCACACTCTCCAGGAGGATGGGAGAAAGCTATGTGGCACGGACTTTGTGTTCCAGCAAGATGGAGCACCTTGCCATACAGCCAGATCCACAAAAGCCTGGTTTGACAGGAAGGGGATTGACGTTAGTCCGTGGCCATCGCAGAGCCAAGATCTGAACCCCATTGAGCATCTTTGGGAAATTATGAAGAAGAAACTAGAAGACAGGCCATGTAAGAACATTGAGGAGTTAAAAGAGGTAATCTTCCAAACCTGGGATAGCATCACAAGTGATATAACAACGAATCTTGTGTCCTCCATGCCAAGACGCTGTGCTGCAGTAATTGCAGCTCATGGTGGAAATACTAAGTATTAGGCCAGAATTTCATTTTCACTGTCATATTAATGATCTGTAGAGTTTCTGCTAACTTGTTTATGATTGTAGTGTACTTATTAGTTACATATATCTACTATGGTGTGTTTAATTTCTTTGCAAATCATAAACACGTACAGAAAATATATGGGCGACCTAAAACTTTTGACCGGTACTGTACGAAGCTATGAACACAGAATCATCCCAGTCATTACAATACGATGACTGGAAGAATCTCTTCTCAAGCCACCAATTCACAACCAGTCATAGTGTCATTGCAGCATCTTACATCCATACCTTTCAAACACTGGAGAAGTATTATGAAAAACACATGTGTGACTTGTCATTAGACAATGACAATCCAGTTCTATCTTGTGATCACACATTCAAAAGTGCAGGTGGGTAATTATATATTATTACGTACGTACTATACATACATATGTATAGACTATAATATGCGGCTGATTACATTAAGAAAGGTACACATTATGAAAGTACTTACATAAATATGTACATACGTAAATACGTACGTATGACATTGTACAGCTATAAGAGCAGATACAAGTACTTCTGTAAACACACCTGTGGTTACATGTACATATAAACAGACATATGATCTTGATTACAACAACTCACTATTCCTCTACAGTTAACATTGGCATCCACAGAGAAATTGACAACAAATGGGTTAAGCAATACTCTGCATTATTGTGCATTTTGAATGCAAAAGGCCAGGGTCTAACTTGGAAGCTAACCAAAAGCATTAAGTTTACAGCAGTCACTGACATCTTATCCACTCTGCGAGAGCGGTTAAACAAGAAAGGGAATCCAGTACAAGAATTTACAATTGACAACTGCTGTGCATGGAGGAAAAAAATTCAGTCACTTTTTGGAAATAGGACACAGATCAAGCTGGATCTTTTCCATGCCATACAAAGAGTAACACGTACCATTTCAAAAAGGCACAAGTTAAGTCAAATGTGTTGCGACCACTTCCGAATGGTGTTCAGGGCACCAGAAGATAAGGGGGACATCAGAACACTACCTACTCCTAGTCCAGGTATATATGCATAGGTGTACATACATGCAACCACTATAATAATTCTGCTTTCAAAATATTAAGCACCTCCATTAAGATCTGTCAAAGTTTAACACATTGTCAATGTTATACGTACGTACATATGTGCATATGCACCATAACATGTGGAATTTTTGCTTACCACAGAAATAATTGAACAACAATTGCATGACTTTGTCGCTCACTGGGATGGCCAGCAACATAAAAATGAACCAGTTATAACATCTGCAACTTACAAAGAAATCCAAAACTTGACAAAGCACATTAAGCAAGGTTGCTTATCAGGTAATAACTGACTTACGTACGTATGTACTAACACATGACTCATAATACTCACAAGACCCCATATACACAAAGAGTCTAGCAAGACTACCATCTTAGCACGTTGTCTATATAATGTATACCATATACATATAGCATGGTGTTTGAAGATTACCCCTGATGTACGTACGTACACATTATCACTCTATCCCTTTACAGGCATACGCGTGGGTCAAGGAACCAACAGAAATGAAGGTCTACATCGAATCATTAATGAGATCACAGCAAGTTGTCGCTACAGCCCAGAATTAGCCTACAGTCGGCTAACTGCTGCTTTTTATCACCACAATGAAGTAATCTGTGCTAAAATGGTGGGAAAAGATTACCGGTCTATATTTAGATATGCTGCTGAGACATTACATTGTCAAGCTGGCCCTGGAGAAAAGTTTGGCTTGGTGGCAGAAACAAAAAGCGCCACTGAACCTTTGGTCGTCGATGAATGTAGCAGTATATCCACAGTACCCAACCTGGACAGTGCATGTGAAATCTATGCTCACCTAGCCATCATGTACACTACAGTTTTCGAACAGGCACAGAAATACACAACTACCGAGCTAGACTACAGAAGATTTCCGTTTCTGCAGTTTGCCACTGGGGATTTGCTATTGCGCAACTCCCCAACACAGATACTCACTATTGATGCCTACTTGACAACATGGAACTTAAAACAAATTGGTGACGCTTCACCACTTTTCAGTGCATTGAGTATCATGCTGTTATCATACTTCCAAACTACAGATGGAGATGGCCAAGAGTTTATGAGTGAGCTATTTTCAGTAGACAAGCTACCAACCACTAGTCCTGAAATACTATCCAATCTGCAATGTTTGATACATGACACACTCTTGGAGTTTGATGTGTCTGTTGACATAACATATAATCAGCAATTACAGCTTGCTCATGAAGTGTGTACAAATGATTGGTATGATCATATTATGCTGGAAACTATTCTCAAGTGCATTGCATCGGCCCTCCACCTTCCCATTATGCTTCATACAAGGGTTACATCCTTTCCAATTGTGCCATTTTTACCACAAGCCCCTCCTTTACCTCCTTGACCAAAATACATCATGCATATTCTTGCTGCTGAGAGAGAAGGCCAGTTTCTTCCCTGTGACATCTCAAGCCAGCAAAGGAGTAACCTTTGCACATACACAGATTACTCACAAAAGAAGGACACACCAGATTCCCAAGGTCATTTTAAAACTAAGCCTACAACAACTGCTGAAGACCAAATGGATCTTGAAGGTCAGACTTTACTAATGGTCCCTTCAACAAATACTCAAGTTCGGGCTCAGTCCAGCACAAAATGTAGCTGTGGGCACAATTCACAATGCCCTTCATGTAGTAATGAAGGGAAGTATCCAACACGCTGTCCCTGCTTTAAAGCACAACTATCATGCCACACCTTGTGCAATTGTTTACATTGTGCCAACCCGCAAGGCCAGAAGCCACCTTCCCAGCTACGTAAAAGACCACAGTTACAACAAGCAAGAAACACAACAATCAGAAAAAAAGGATCAATATACCTCTTAGAGAAGGGACAATCCATCACTACTGGGCAATACAACAAAGAAGAATACTTTACAGCTGCAATTATACTCCTCCATCACTTCGGCTTAAATCAAGATGACCCTCTGGACTAGATACACGTGCTTGTACATGGGGTGTGGAATTTTACATTATAGCCATCATTACCTAGGCTGAGGGGCTGGGAGCAGAGCTTCCCTATTTCACTAGACACAAATACTTGTACACGCGTTATGGGATTTACATTTTAGCCATCATTACCCTACCCATCATTACCTAGACTGAGGGGTTGGGAGCAGAGCTCCCGCATTTCACTAGATACAAATGCTTGTACACGGTGTGTGGGATTTTACAAATTAACAATCATTTCCTATAATATTGAGGGGCTGGGAGCAGAGCGCCCATATTTTACTTAAAACAGATGCTTCTACACAACTTGTGCGATTTCATCTACACAGGATGTGCGATTTAATCATAATAATATGTTAAATTCTCATACCAACACACAAACAGCAGTTTGCAACGGTACCTATACGTATAAAATTAACGCTGAGAGGCTTACCAATAGAGAGTAGGCGACGACCATTTTATCCTTCTTACAAGTTATGACGACATCATATCTACATCCAAACGCATCATTTTGTCCCCATATATGGTTGTCACTTGCGCAACCAAAAGTTCGATACTCAGATATGAGACCAGAGCCAGACTTTCGGGGACTGACCATGAAATGCTACTCGCGTAGCCCAGACCCATGGTTGCCTCCTGAACACGTTGCAAAGCGAAATTTTCCTTTCGATATAGACAGAGTCGAACACTTGGACGCGAGTCATGTCTGCGATTTGTCGGTTTGTTGTCGTAACCGTACTCGCCTCTGTGTTTTTGACGGTGAGTGGAATAAACGGCGCCTGACTCATGCATGATTGTACAACCAATTTCTCTGACCGAGTGTTCACTTTAGCAATGTGACGGGTAAGGTGCGCACCAATTTATAAATACGTATCAATTTTCAAGATTTAAGATGCATGCCCTTCCGCCTCCCACCCACACACCTGTCAGAACATAAATTGTTTTACTAGCGAGCCAAGGTCTTCTTAGGTGGATCTTCGGGTGGATCCCAAGACTGTTTTGTATCACGTGTACTTCGCTGTAACATCATTGTCAGATTCCAGTTGCAGTAGTATTATTAATTTGTATATTAAATTTTATATTATAGGGGAGCCTAGGGTAACTTGTTCCAAGGGTTTTAATTGAGGGATAATACGGCATTGCTTTTTGAGAGGGCCTTATTGTACTGTATACTGCATTGACACTGTAAGTGTACATCCTTTACCATATTTCAATGACATACATTATAATTACAGTTTTTATTCCGCCACCTCATAGAGTCATAATTGGTGAACATTTTTCACCATACATGTGAAACTACACAATCCGTGCATGCACACTCCTTTTATTAGCATTGTGTCAACTTTTATTATGCATCTAATTATGTTTTATATAGCTGGGTACTGTCCA
>CAUJGJ010000004.1:900000-902500 GCA_963170055.1 Halisarca cf. caerulea
TTGAGCTGACAGGTTTTCCTGCATAAATATTAATATCTATCTATCTATCTATCTATCTATCTATCTATCTTCGAATTTCAACCAACTTTCTGTAGTGTAATGCGATGTAGTGTAACGTAATGTAAATGCAGGTGCCACTTTGTAGTGGAAGGAACATGATCTTTTTCTCTCATCCCTAGTTCCAGTACGGGTCGAATCATCACAGCAAAGGATCATGCTTCTGTGCAGATTGCTGTAGCCAATGTAGACGAGAGAACCGGTAGGATGACAGGAGACTCAACCAATTACTGTCTCTGCGGCTTCGTGAGGGCAATGGTGAGGGGTGTGGCATTGTGGGTGGGTGTGCCAGGAATGGGTAGAACCTAGTATTGGGCAGTGGGCAGAGCCTAGTATACTAGGAGTGGCCTAGCCTAGTATACAGGCAGAAGTGGGCAGAGCCTAGTATACTAGGAGTGGCCTAGCCTAGTATACAGGCAGAATTGGGCACAGTCTAGTATACTAGGAGTGGCCTAGCCTAGTATACAGGCAGGAGTGGGCAGAGCCTAGTATACTAGGAGTGGCTCAGCCTAGTATACAGGCAGGAGTGGGCACAGTCTAGTATACTAGGAGTGGCTGGAGCCTTGTAAGGTACAGTACCAATCACTTAAAAGTTGCTAAATCGTATCGTTTACACACTGACAGTACATTTCAAAAACTCTACGTTTAGTACAGAAAGACACTGTGAACACTACGCTTCAATTGTAGCGTTTCGTATCACTAATTTTATATCGAAAAGTGTTAAAACTTCAGATTGTTTCCCCCTTGAATAGAGAAACTTATAGTAGGAAAAAATCTAGTCTTTTTCTTGTCTTCGTTGAGAGAAACAACTTGTGTAAGTTCAAAATAACATTGCGCTGAACTGTGCGTATAATTTTGCTAGAAGCGGTACGTACCTACCTGATCAATGCTTGCGAAGAATTGTTTGTTTCTTCATATCGTTGTGGAAACTTGCAAATTCCAAATATGCTAGCTAATAGGCCTTCTCAGTTTAGAAGCTTCTGCATAGTCGGTGCTTTCTTTTTTTCCTTGGTCGATACTGAGCAAAACTAAACCATTTCATTTGCATATTGACTAAAAAACCTACACTTACTTAGATAACTAAACCGTTATACATTTCATACCAAATTTTGCATTGTTTCATCAAACTTTCAGCAAATGTGTGGCTATTATTCCGCCAGGTGATGTGAAAGCAGCCATATTTAATTGGATTCAGCCATATTCTCTATCATACCGTGCATGTATGGTACGCTGAGAAAATGGTACGTTTCGAGGGACGGTACTTTGAGAACACGCTGTGCAAACGATACGATTTAGCAACTTTTAAGTGATTAGTACCGTATGTACTAGGTGTGGTTGGATACAAATGTAAGGGATGTGTCACAGGATTGGTCAGAACTATAATTGAGTGGCTAATTAAGTACCTTCGTATATTGTCTTGTTGTGTGGAATAAAACGAAGACAGTGGAAGGGTTCGGCTAGATGAATCCAGTAGAGTGTAAAGCCTCCCTTTTTATCTGTGTGTGTCATGTTTGTCGGAGCAGGAATGTCTAGAATAGGACATGTGCATAATTGCAGGGTTCTCCCCAGGATTTCTGAGCACGTCTTGCAACTTGCCTACATGTGTATGTACGTACCTACCTATCCTTCTTGGGGTAACTGCCTCACGTGTTCAGCAGTCTGGTTTGACCGACAATTTATTGGTCGAATGATCAGTTATTGGGGGAATCTTATTCAAACTGGGTAGGCCAACAGGCAGAGGCTACTACAAAGGCGTCTAGTACAGCTGTGAATCCATTTCTTTACAATGTCTTGTGATAATGGTCTCCTAATGTGTACAAGTACATGACATATTATTACATTGCGTTTGTTGTTTTATCCTAGGGAGAGAGTGACGATGCCCTGAACAGACTTGCTTCAAAGGATAAGATTGCTGTCGGGTCAGTGTGGATGCATTCTTGTCGTCTGTGATCATACAAGCACACCTGGATGCAATATGTATAACACGCACCTGAATGCTGCACACACACACACACACACACACACACACACACACACACACACACACACACACACACACACACACACACACACACACATACAGAGCTAGAAATAGCTGCCTGCCATCTGCCATTTTCCGAACAAAACATGAATATGGCTGACCAAAATTGAGTTGGGTCAGTCATTTGGCTGACTACTAAACTGAGAGCTGAGTCTCTGTTATTGGCTATTACAGTCGAGTGTCAGTTTGTTGTGCCACTCTCAAGGTCCAGTATTAAAGATTCCTTTGTGTACATACATACATATATGTATATGTATGATGGTTAGAAATGGCTGATCAACCTTCAAAATGTCCTACTAATAGAATACTGGGTCAGTCGTTTGTCCTAGCAAAGGTTAAATGTTATTTCTGCCACTGCACACACACACACACACACACACACACACACACACACACACACAC
>CAUJGJ010000004.1:910000-935000 GCA_963170055.1 Halisarca cf. caerulea
TTTCTCGGCCGCTGATGTGTATATTAGCTTGTTACTGGTTTTAGAGGTACGTTTTCGTGCTCCACACAAGAGTAGTTAGTTAAATTTCGTACTTTTCCTGTATTTAGCCACTCGGGGGTGTTTCTGTTTGCAACTGTCTGGATTTACCTTGTTAGGATATAGGATAGGAAATCTTATTTAGTCTGGGGAGCCAATAGCCTGAGGCTACTACAAAGGCACCCATAATTTGTTTGTCTGTGAGTGTTTCTTTCAATATATTGACAAATATGTAGCATATTTTCTCGGTATTAATGTCGTTTTCAACATCATTAGGAACATTTCAGTGGGTACGGTTGCTCAACACACCGCTCCTAATGGAAATTTCGGGTGAGGTTGTTGAGGTACAGGATAACGGCTCCTTGTGGGTTTGCTGTGGAGAAGGGACCAGAATCAGGTGTGGGGTCGGCGACTTTCTGCCAACTGACGGCAAATGGACAAGAAAAGGAGTCGACGAGTTGAAGTCACTGGTACTTAATAAGTCCATAACAGGTACGTACGTATGTTGACAGATTTCCTCTATAAAACCTTTAATATACCTCACCAATACCACAGATTCGTTCTACTACTTATGTATGTACGTATATGCCCACCATATACGTACATACATACCCAATACGTACGTATATGGTGTGTACATACGCACATACATATCCCATACGTACGAACGCGTAGGGTAATCAGGGGTATTATGGGACAGCGAAGATTATGAGACGCATTTACTGAACCTGATAGTACACACATTCACCGAACTTACTATTATACGTATGGGGTATGTATGTACGTATGTACACACCATATGTGTACGTACGTATGGGGTATGTATATATGTATGTACCCACCATATACGCACATACGTATGGGGTGTGTATGTACGTATGTACCCACCATATGCGTACGTACATATGGGGTATGCAGGGTTTTATCTGGGGTGGGGGAACCCTGGGTATGGTTCCCCCCCTAAGCAGAAAGGTTCCCCCCCAAAATATGCAGGCTTAATTTTTGTGAAGGAACACTGTCATGAATTGATCAAATCCATTTATAAAGGGTAGAATTTGCCAGAAATGCTTATACTATTAATGGCTTGTATTAATCAATCTTGAATCCATTGGTGTATGTTTATTTAGCAGTTACATAGTCAATGAATACATGTGTCAAAATTTAGGAGTTCTAATGTAAATTGCACGTGGTTTAGCTTTGTTCCAAACAGCATGGCATAAGCATTCGTGCAAGGATTTATTCATGTATAGGTACTTACGCATGCTTGCACATGTCCAGGGTTTCTTTTAGAGGAAAGGGGGCACAGGGGGTATCTTTCCCTTGAAATTCTATCCTAGCTATAACACACATGCACAGTTGCAACAGACCAATCTGTGGACTGTATTCAGAAACAGCTTGAGTGGCGTAAAACAGCCTCATTTATCACCTTCTGAGGCATGAAAACTAAAAATTTTCCTGGGGGAGCATACCCCCAGACCCCCCTAATTTAGACCACTATCATTCCACATGCATATCTGCCCACAGTTATGTACATCACTATACTTTGCTGTTGCCCCATCTTCATCATTATTCTGAAAGAAAACCTGATATGCATGCTGCATGCATGAGTGGGGGGGTTAATATCATTGAATATACAACATCATGCTTGTGCCACGCCACGCCGCGCATGTGTGTATATACATATGTACATATAAATAGATGTGTAGGTTCCCCCCCAAAAATTTGACCCCTGATAAAACCCTGGTATGTATGTACGTATGTACCCACCATATATGTACGTACATATGGGGTGTGTATGTATGTATATACACACCATATGCATTCGTACGTATGGGGTATGTATGTATGTATGTATGTACACACCATATACGCACGTACGTATGGGGTATGTATGTACATATGTACACACCATATACGTACGTACGTATGTACACACCATATACGTTCGTACCTATGGGGTATGTATGTAAAACTGTATAGAATAGAAATTGTTATGTATACTCAGTCTGTACATTGGGTTTGTGCGTACCTGGGACAGTACATACTCCTGGATAGCATGTGAGTGTGGATGAATGGTTGAGTGTTTCATTCATAATCATGCCCCACCCTTAGGATCGCTATTCACAAGAGCTGAGAGCGGCACAGACGTTGTTGCCGTGTTGTACGTCGACCCCAAGCGGACACAGTCCCTTGGACAGCTCCTGTACAAAGCTGGACTCGGACAACTTTGCATTGTCCCACAACTCGTGGAGGAAGGAGAAACTTGCATCGGGTACACGTCGTACGTCATCTCCAGTGAGGATTTTTGGATTCAGAGGGAAGATTCAGTCATTCTAACATTTCAGGATAAAATGGATTCGGCATACTCCAATACCTCCTCTTCCCTCTCTCCTCTCCCCTTCAAAGCCGTCTACCCTGGAGTCGCATGTGTTGTCAAGCACAGTGACAGTGGGTGCTTCTGTCGTGCGATGATCATGTCCTCCTCAGCAGCAAAAGTGGAAGTACTGTTTGTCGACTACGGGGACACTCAGCTGTGCCAGCCAACGGACCTGTATCCTGTTCTCTCACAGTTTGCCGGGCAACCAGCTGAAGCCATTCACTGTATGACAATTGGGGCGGCATTGACATCTGATTCAGAGAAATTCTGCCAGTTTGTCAACAATCAGCGCTTTTCAGTAGCATTTAAACGGAAAGTTGGAAAAGGGGCAAAGGGAGCTGGAGATGTGATGTGGGAGGTCTCACTGAAGAACGAAGACACCCAGAAGTGTTGGAACAATGAAGTACCAGAGGAGCCCAGCAAATGTGCAGAGAACACAGGTATTAGCACATACAGCAAGATTTCTCTCAAAGAAGGTACCACACAGATGGTGTATGTCACTCATGTTGACAACCCACAGTCTCTGTGGGTACAGCTGGCAAATGCGACTGCAGATCTCGATTCTGTCACAGAAGGAATATCACAGGTGGTCAGTACATTGCCGAAGGGTGTTTCCATCTCTGTTGGATCTCAGTGCTGTGCAGTGAGCTCTATCGATGGAGTGTGGTATCGCGGAGAAGTAGTCAGTGTAGATGCCGTCTTTTCCCAGGCTACTGTACTTTTCGTTGACTACGGTAACCAGGAAGTAGTGCCATGTGATCAGATTACATCACTTCCTGCTGATCTTTCTACTATTCCTGCCCAAGCCATCAAAGTAGCCCTGCATGGAGTGAAACCCTGTGATTTATACCGGGGGTGGTACCAAGAAACTACTACAGTTCTTCAAGAGCTAACTACTGACAAAGAACTCCTGTGCAAAGTGGTTGCTATGGATACAACTGGTGGTCGCCCATTGGTGGAATTGATTGATACCCAGCAGTCAAACGTTAATGTTGCTACTGAGCTTGCAAAGAGAAAGTTGGCATTTCAATCGCAATCTGATTCAGATTCTTCTCCAAAACCAACACGTATTCCTCCCCTGCAGCCTCCTCTGAAGAGCTCAACTGATGTTGTCATGGCAGCCATGAATTCACCACTCGAGTTTTGGGTCCAATTGGCCGAGAACTACACCAGGCTGACCAATTTCATGTCATCCATGTCAGAGTACTACGGCAACCGCAGTCAGATCAACGTCCTCCCCAAGGACAGCCTCAAAGCTGGTACTGCCTGTGCTGCACGGTTTTCTGTGGATAATGCGTGGTATCGTGCAGAGGTGACGGACACCAGCCCGCAGATTCAGGTCAGGTTTGTCGACTACGGCAACAGTGAGGTTAAGAGCCCAGCAGAAATCTACCAGCTACCTCCACAATTTACATCCCTCCCAGCCCAGGCTATCCCATGTCGCCTCACTAATTTCAAGCCGCCATCTTCCCCCACTGATGCTACATCACAGCTGGAGGCATATCTGGATGTACAGCTGGTTGGTTCATTCCAAGAGGTTGACAGGAAGGGAGTTTACAGCATCAAGTTGGTTGACACCAGTAGTGGGACGGATAAGAATATTGGTGTTATGTTGTCTCCTGCAGGTGTGTTGTGTGTGTGTGTGTGTGTGTGTGTGTGTGTGTGTGTGTGTGTGTGTGTGTGTGTGTGTGTATGTGTGTGTGTGTGTATGTGTGTGTGTGTGTGTGTGTGTGTGTGTGTGTACAAGTGTGTGTGTGTATGTATGTGTGTGTGTGTGTGTGTGTACAAGTGTGTGTGTGTGTGTGTGTGTGTGTGTGTGTGTGTGTGTGTGTGTGTGTGTGTGTGTGTGTGTGTGTGTGTGTGTGTGTGTGTGTGCGTGCGCACATACGTGTGTGTGTGTGCTTCTACTGCACATGTATTGTATCAAATTTTGTATTTCTTATTTTATGCACAACAATTTAATCTGCTTTTCTATTTAGGTAGTGTTGATGTAGCAGCCGTTTCCATGCCAACCACCGGTGCTCCTTTTCCATGTTATGTTCCGTATGTGGAATCCCCTACCAAGTTTTATATCCAATTTGCCAAATGGGAATCGGAACTAAACCTCCTCCTGGAGCAGATGTACAGCCACTACTCAGCCACCCAGCCAGCCACACTCAATCCCCAGCTAAAGGTTGTGTATGCTGCCTGTTTCCATGACGATGGAAACTGGTACAGATCTGAAGTGTTGAGCGTCTCTGATGTGAGTAAAGAATGTAGTGTTCTTGTGAACTCTAGTTCGTGTACGTATATCATTCACAAAGTGAGGATTCACTCTCATTAAACAACGCGTGGCTACATACATAACTAGGGCGTAACTAGCTGTGAGGCAGAGGAGGCAGTTGCCTTCTCACTTTTCAGCAACCTCTGGTATTTCTATTTGGGCCAATCCACAGGCTGAATGGTGAAACTCACTAAATTATTAGCAAAAGGCAAGTCTCCCTACTGAGAATGAAGAGGCATCACAAATTGATCTTTATGTCAACCCGAAATAGCTCCTATTGATGCTGAAATGCTGTAAAGCCTCTAAATGAAAGTCCAATCTTCCCAATTGGGCGGCCATTTTCATGATGTCATGCGTAATACCCCACATAGCTGCTAGCTTTGATCATGGAAGATAGAAAGTATACACTTTCCATTTTGTATGCTTTGAACTTGAAATCTAGACGAAGAATTATTGCCTCCTCGCTCGAAGAATCCTAGTTATGCCCCTGCGTAAAATGTATCAAATGGAACTATAAATAGGTATTAGGTAATAGGTATAGTGTTACTATTAATAGACACATATACATTACTTAGTACAGTGAGACCTCTCTAAACTGAACCTTCTGTAATCTGGAACCCTCTCTAAACTGGGTGTGTTTTCAAGCCCTGCTCTCTATATTTGCTGTACATACAGAACCTCACTACTCCGGAAACCTCTCTAAACTGAACCTCTTCTTTGGTCCCAAGGGTGTTCAGTTTAGAGAGGTCACACCATACATTGTAACCCATGTGTCCTCGTGTTTTCATGTACTGTAGGATTGGAAATGTTTGCTGTTTTTGATTATGCTATTTTAAAGAAAATGTAGTGCAGTGAAACCTCCATAATCCAACACTCCATGGGACTGAAATTTGATGTCAGATTACAGAGGTTGTCGGATTATCCAGTGCTTCTTAGTACAGTCAAACATGGTGAGTGTACCTCATAGCATGGTCGGATTAGAGAGAATGTTGGATTATAGAGGTGTCGGAATACAGAGGTCCCACTGTACCATATATTCCCTATTTTTTGGCAGAGCAAATTTCAGGTTGAGGTCGGCAATTAGAGATACAATGGTTAGAACCTGATGTGTGACAAATAAATAGGGAAATATGACAACAAATTAGGGTCGCATCGAAGAATTTGGTACATAATGGCGGAATTGTCATAACTATTTCTTTTTGTAGTTACCTTGCGTACATTTGCCAGTGGGAAGCTGAAATCGATGCTTTGCTCTTCTTAAAACGTAAAGCGTAACACCCTCTAAGTATAGATTCTAAAAACCCACAGTATTCCTGAACAATCCTAAGGAAACTCTTTTCAGCCTAATCCAGCCCACTTCGGATGTTCTGGCCATTCCTCTTGAATCCACTGTGCCAGGAGCAGCAGACTGGTCCTCTGACAGAGCAATTCTGCTCTTTTTAATAGTAACTGAAGCACACTGCATAAGATTGATACATAAATTTGGTGAATATGACATGCTAGAAGGTATGCGCGTCTACATTCGTTCTGCTGTTTTACAGATTTTTGAGCTAAGAACTTGAATGTTCCATTGATTGACCTCACCCTGTGCCTTGATAGATATCAACCAAGCAAAGAGTGAGGTAAACAGGCCTGTAAGGAAGAAAACATGTTCAAACTTTTTAGATGACGAAAAATTAGAGTCAAAAGACTAGAAATTTGGGAACACTACTTTTTGGTATAAATTAGAGGATAACCTGACCCTGTTTCGTCGGGTGCCAAAAATTAAGGAATATAATATGGTAAATAAGAATCGCAACGTGTGTATTTTGTGTCTAATACCACATACGTGATACTACATATCAAAATTTGCCAAAAGGAGTCGCATCATGTCTGTCTGATAAATTCTTCATGACAATTTATTGCTCTGCTTTATTTATTTATTTATTTGACTAAATTATCCATGTTTACTTGTATGTAAGTACACATGTACTAATCTGCTTTTAATGTGAAGATTACGTGTGTTTTGCCCTTTTCTTCCTTTGTAGAAGAACTGTCAAGTCTTCTTTGTTGACTACGGGAATGTAGTGGTCGTAGCCTTGAAGGACCTGAGGGTGCTTGATGTTAAGTTCACCTCTCTTCCTCACCAGGCTCTGGTGTGCGCTCTCGACTTGAAGAATTCTCAGGAATTGCCCAATGCCAAGGAAACAATGGAGCAACTCACAGTAGACAAACAGGTACTGGTCACACCCACTGGGGAAATAAGGGGTTCTACCCATATGGTGAATATATCTATTGGCAGCACTGATTTAAGAAAGGAAGTCACTGTTCCATCTCCTAGGCAACCATCTCGACAGTCTTCCATGAAAGGGGCATCTAATAGAGAAAGAAAGCAAATCCCATTCCCTTCTTTAAGACCGGATTCTGTTCACAAATTATATGTGGTGGAATGGAAGTCGGAATCTTCAGTTGCCTGTCAGTTTTGTGATTCAGTGGCAGAACTAGAAGTTCTTTCGCACCAACTAAACAACCACTACTCCTCATCCACCGTCTCAACTCCACCTTCATCCATCTCAATAGGCGATTTCGTCTGTGCAAAATTTTCTGCTGATGAGAATTGGTATAGAGCCCTTGTGACGCGTTGTTGTCATGACGACCAGTTTGAAGTTGTTTACGTGGACTACGGTAATGAGGAGTTAGTCTCACTCCACCAGATGAGGGAGATGGTGGATGCACACTGTCAAACTCTCGTGCAGGGTGTAGTGTGTTCGTTTTCTTCACCAGTGAAGACGCAGTTGATTGAAGAGGAAGAAATTGTTGTAAGAATATTGAAGCAAATTGACCAAAGGCACTATTCAGTTGAACTAGCGTCAAAGAAGGGTGTTAGCTCTCCGGGTGCTGGTACGAGGGTGGACTTGATTGACATTCCAATTGCTCTCAGCTCAGTCCGAGAGTCCGGCTACATCGACATTCAAGTGACTGTTTCTTCTTCTCCTCTTCTCTTCTACTGTCAAGACCAGTCTTGTACCAGCCACTTGGAAAAGCTTGCATCTCAGCTCAGTCGCCACTGTGCCCGTCTTCCATCTCATGGCAACCCTACGATTGGAGAGATGTGTGTGGCAAAATTCTCCCAGGATGGTGCATGGTACAGGGCTTTGGTGGAGAGGGTTGACACATCCGGTGGTACGGCAAAGGTGCTTTTTGTCGACTACGGCAATACAGATACCGTCCCACTCTCAGACCTGCGAAAGCTTGCTCTCGAGTTTAGCTACCTTCCGCAACAGGCCATTCCGTGTATGTTGAGCGGTGTCACAGAGCCAGATGGAGGGTGGTCACAGGAAGTGCTGAACCTGTTTGAAAACCTCATCGTGGAGAAGAGTTTTGTGGCAGAGATAAAAGGGAAAAAGAAGAAGGATTCAGGGCAGTCACTCCTGGTGGTGGAGTTGCTGGACGGGGATGTAGTCATCAAGGAACATTTCCTCGATGAAGTGAAAAGTCTGTCCGAGGGTGAAGGTCAGCCTCAGAGAAAGAAGCACCCATCGCTCTCATTGATGCCGTTCACTCTTCTGAAACTGGAGCAGGGGAAGTCCCATTGTGGTGAGATTACTCATGCAGACACACCCTTCTCATTCTACGTACAACCGTACTCAGTTGAAAACCAGCTGCAAATGGTAAACAAAGGGATAGAAAAAGCTGTTATGGGCACAAGAGAACATTCTGGAAATATCCCCTCACTGGACCCCAGCAAAGGTGCTCCATGTTTGGCAAAATACTCAGTTGATGAACAGTGGTATCGTGGACTGGTGGAGGAGAGATTGAATGAACCACGCCAGCAGTGGAGGGTGAAGTTTGTCGACTTTGGAAACAGCGAGACCATATCATCCGCTTCCAACCTTCTTCGCTGTCCCCCCAATCTGCTGTCCATCTCTGCGCTTGCATTGCATTGCTCACTCCATGGGGTAAACCCTTTGTTAGGGTCGAGGGGCTGGTCCAGACAGGCAGTCGACTCTTTCAAGGATGTCCTACTCAACAAGGAAGTGGAGTTCCTTGTTGTCAAGCAGGATGCTTTGATCTCGCAGGTAAAACTCAGCCTCAATGGCGGAGACGTCGGAGAGAGCTTCGTAAGGTCTGGATTTGCTGTGGTCCTTGACAGTGCAATTTCAGAAATTGTCTCCGACTCGAACGCTGACAACACTGCACCTTCTGAAGATCTATACCTCTCCACTACCTCCAGTCAAGTTGATACCGTGTCATCCACCCAACCATCCTCCCACCAGAGCTCTGATGCAGGTGATGTTGCCATGGGAACAAAAAACATGGCAACCACATTCTCATATCCTACTCCCCCACCAGTGGGTACCAAGCTAAGCATAGTGGTGTCTTTCGCAGAGTCTCCCACCAGCTTCTACTGCCAAGATCTGAAGGAAGCCAACAACTTTACCTCTCTCAGCCAAAAACTCAGCACATACTGTTCCTCAGCACAGCCTGGTATCCATGGTGCCCTGTTGCCAAGGCAACCTTGTGCAGCCAAGTATTCACTAGACGGGGAGTGGTACAGGGCAGAGGTGGTGGAAGTGAAAGGTGAGGATAAAGTTCTTGTCCAGTTTGTAGACTATGGGAACACAGAGCTCATGGACCACTCCTCATTATTTCCACTTGAACCAGAACTCGTGTGTCTCCCAACACAAGCTTTTTGGTGCTCTGTTACATCTGACTTGGAACACCAGTACAGCCAATCAGAAACTGACAAATTTGTCACCATGGTTACAGACAATGAATTTGAAATGACTGTGAGAGAAGCAGATGAAGCCAGTCTTGTTGTGTCCTTGCAAGACCAGAAGGGGATGAACGTAGCACAGATGTTCTCCACTGTTGTGACATCTCCGAATCAAGCTCCCGTAGACACACCCTCTGATCCGCTCCACTATTCCTACGCAGACCCACCGCCCACTGGTGAGTCCATGACTGTCACTGTCACCCACATCAACTCTCCACTGGATTTTTACTGTCAGAATGTGAGCGTTTTTAAAGCTGTGTGCACCGTTATGAGCGAATTGGATGTTTTCTGCAAATCTGTCAAAGCTAGCTCTTTGACGCAGTATCATGTGGGTCAAGCGGTGGGCGCCCTGTACTCCGTCGATGGGTTCTGGTACCGAGGTGAGATTGTGGACGTCCAGACGACAGAGAGTTTGGTCACCGTGCAGTATGTAGACTATGGCAATACAGAATCTGTCAAAATGTCCGACGTTAGACCACTGAAATCTGGTCTGCTAGCCCTCCCCCCACAGGCCCTATGGTGTTCACTCAGTGACAACTTTGAAGAGGAATACACTACAGCAGAAGTGGAGCTGTTTAAACAACTCTGCAATGAAAAGGAATTTCAAATGGTGGTGAAGAAAAGTGAAGGAGACAGCATTGTTGTCAGCTTGAAGGACAAATTGGGGAAAGAAGTTTTGGGGAAAGCAGAACACAGCTTACCACCCTCTACTGCAGCTGCTGCAGAATTCACCTACCCTGTGCCCCCACCCAAGGGGAAGAAAATGGCCGTCATTGTGACTCATGTTGCTTCCCCATGTGATTTCTATTGTGTGCCTGAGAGTGAGATGTCGGCTTTGGAGAAACTCTCCCAAGATCTCTCCCTCTATCCTAAGTTGTCAACTTCGGGCCAAGTGAAGGCTCCACCACAAGTGGGGACACCATGTGCGGCCATGTTTTCTGAAGACGGAGAGTGGTATCGAGGTGAGGTATCGTCGGTTGACACTAGTGGGCGGATTTCCGTTCAGTTTGTTGACTATGGAAATGTGGGGTTGGTGGAACATGGCAACATTTTCCCGCTCTCAGCCCAGCATGTGGCCATCCCGACCAAGGCCTACTGGTGTGCGATAACAGACAATGTGGAGCAAAGCTTTTCCCAATCTGAAATTGACCAGTTTAAAAATTTGATTTTGGACCAGACATTTGAAATGGAAGTGTGTTCTTCAACTGCTGACAGTCTGGTTGTGAGGTTGCTAGATGCAAGTGGTAAGGAAGTCACTCAGGAACCATTAAAGAGCAAAGCATGTTTATTGGAAGGGAAGAGTGAGGGAAAGTGCTTGTCCTTCTTGAGTGCTCCATCTTCTCGACCAGGAACCTGTCAACCTGTCTTTGTCACATATGCTGTCTCGCCTGTTGATTTCTACTGTCAACTGACTGCGAATATGTCAGAGCTTGACTCACTGATGGCAGAGCTTTCAGACTACTGCAACAGTGCTCCTGAGAGCAATGGTCCTTGGGAAGCTGGTGTACCCTGTGCTGCAGTTTCATCTATCGATGCCTCGTGGTACAGAGCTGAGATACTGGAGGTGCAAGGCACGAGAGCAAAAGTCTCTTTTGTTGACTACGGAAACACGGAAGAAGTGGACCTCGCCACACTAAAACCTCTTCTTCCCCAACATGTCTGTCTCCCAATGCAGGCACTTTGGTGCTCGGTTTCGGCAGATTTTGAATTTGAATACAGCCAATCAGATTGCACCACCTTTGTCCAATCAGTCACAGAGCAAGAGTTTACAATGAAAGTTCTTAGCTCAGAAGGAGACAGCCTTGTTGTAAAGCTTTTGGATGAGAGCGGTTCTTCTCTGTTTCTAAACTTTGCAAGTTCCTTGCCCCCCAACACTGCAGAGGGCACAGGAGAAATGCTTGTTTCCAAGTCTCAAGAAGTAGTTACAAGCCCACCAAATTCTCAGCTGGAAGAGAAGGAAGTAGCTAATCACAGCTCCACATCTTCGTACCCACCTCAGGAGATGCTAGCAGTTGGCTCACGGATTCAAGTGGAGGTGACATTTGCTGAATCTCCACTCAGCTTCTACTGTCAAGATCTTGCCAACGTGGATTCACTGAAACAGCTCCAGGCCGACCTAGCTACCCATTGCAGCACCACCTACGATACCTTGGCTGCCGTCCACCCTGGCCAAACCTGTGCAGCTCTTTCTGTCTTTGATAACTGCTGGTATCGATGTGAAGTTGCCTGGTTGGTAGAAGGTGGCAGTGCTGAAGTGTTTTATGTTGACTTTGGAAATTCTGAAAATGTCCCCACATCCAATTTGAAGCCCCTCTCACCTGACCTGCTGACACACCCACCAATGGCACGATGGTGTTCCCTGACATCTCATTTCGAACAGGAGTTTGGAGAAGACGAAATTGAACAGTTTGTTACCACAGTAACTGATCAAGTGTTTGAATTAACAATTCGTAAAGCAGATGATCGAACGCTGATTGTGTCTGTTCGGGACGAAGAAGGATGCCAGGTAGGATCAGTCTTTTCCGATGCCAGAGAAAAAATGGCTGCTGACAAAGAAGGTGATGGCGAAAGTGCCTACGATCTCCCTGACTTAGTGTCCACAGAAAGAGGTTATGCAATAAGAAGTGCCGATTATGCAAGACTGATAACACCCACTGTTTTCAAGTGGCCCTTGAAGGCAGGAATCGGTGATAAGATTGAAGTGTATGTGTCTGTGATAGAGTCCCCATCGTCATTTTTCTGCCAGCCACTGTACATGGCTGCGGAGTTGGAGGAGATGATGAACTTGGTGGCGGACATGTTGGAGGGCGTGGATCCCATAGCCCAAGACCGTGCAACCGAAGGTGTGCTATGTGGCGCTCGCTTCACTCAAGACGATGAATGGTACAGGGGTGTCATAGAGGGGGTTTTGCCAGACACCAATGAAGTCAACATTCGTTACATTGACTATGGTAACAAGGAGGTCCTGCCAGTGAGTCGACTAGTCGAATTGCCTCCGGACCTGCTATCATACCAGTCTCAGGTTATTCACTGCTCCTGTGTACCTTCTGAGGAGAGCCTCAGCTCTTCTGAGGGAGGTGATGAACTTACAAAAGCATTTGACGAAGCTGTGATTGTTGGTGGTCGCTACCAAGCCATGATTCAAAAGGAGATTGCAAGGGGGAAGTACCTGGTTGTCCTGTTAGATGAAAGCGGAGCTGAAGTGAGACTACCATCCGGTCAACAAGAGAAGGGGTTGAAACAAGAAGAACCGACTTCAAGCAGTGTACAGGAGACAGGGGAACAAGACGAAGAGGATGAAAATGAAGACAAGTGCTTGGCGGACAGAGAAGTGGAGGAGCTCACCCAACAACTTGTATTAGAAGAGGAACGCCGCAGAAAGAACATTCAGGAAACTGTCAACTCCCATCTGTTGCAGCCGCCACCAGCAGACACAGTTGATCCCTACCAATCTCTCCCTTCTCCACCAGTGAAGGAGGTACGGGAGGCAAAGGAAGAGACCAGCGGAGACAGCGACGACGAAGATGATGACACAAGCACTGAAAGTGATACCAATTCCACCTCGGTCATTCCCTTCAAGCTAAATTTCGGAGTGAAAGAACTTCTAACAGTGAAGGTGTCGGCCGTTGAGAGCCCGTCGGCCATTTTCCTCCAACGTTCTGACTGTGCTTCTGAGCTGGAGACCCTGATGTGTGACATCCAACAATATACGTTGACAACAAAGGGTACTGAATCGCAGGAGGGGGCTTTCTACACCTCGACGTCACCTCCCAAAAAGGGTGAATTCGTGCTCGCAAAACTAACAGAAGAAGACACTTGGCACAGAGGGGAGATCAGTCGTGAGTATGACTCACAGACGAACACCTGTGGTGTGTACTTTGTGGACTACGGTGTTACGCAGGACACTTACCTGCGTTCCATTCAGTTCTGCCCAAAGATGCTCCTCATGCTGCCTCAACAGGCCATTATCTGCTGCCTAGCTGATGTGCCACGGCGGGAGGCCTGGCCTGAGGAATACACCACTCTCATTTTACCCTTTGTTTCTCAGAAGGAGTACCTTCAAGCTGAAGTGGTACTCCCGAGTGTGGAGGGCATGCGACCATTTGTACGACTGCGAGATCCAGCCACTGCTGTAGATCTGTCAAAGGTGATTCTAGAGCAACTTGACAAAGAATGCGACAGGGGAGAGTTTACCTCCGAAGAAGAAGAGAAACTGACTGAAGAGACTATTCAGGAAAAACTTGAGCAAGACAGTGAGAAAACCATCAATATGGCCGACGATGTAACCCTAGTGGTTAGCTATGAACAGGAGGTTAAGGAACCTTCAGGGGACAGAGAGGTAAGTGGTAAAGCAAGTGAAGAAGTGGACCTTTCTCAGGAGGAGAAAGGTCCTGAAATGTCCCTACTTCAAGAGGAAATGATTGGGGACCAAAGTGGGGAACTCCCTTCTGAGGTTGTCATGGAAACAACTTGTGATATTGATTCAATCCCTAAGAATGTAGGAGAAAGTGGCAAGACTGCACCTGAAGAGGGGATGTCCCATACTGATGCCCCTTATGATGGGGAGATGAAGAAGAGCGAAGAAGAGGAAGAAAGCAAGGAGAAGATAGTTGGTGAAGATGGTAAACTAGAAACCGAAAGAGAGAGTAAACAAGAAAAGATGGAGGGAGTTGAGGACATGGATTGTGAATCAGAGGAGAAAGATGAGCCTGACCGAGAGAATGAAGGTAGCCAAGATCTGATGAAAGAAGATGAAGTTAAACAACAAGAAGAAGATGGCAAGCAAGAAGTAAGTGAACTGGTTGAGACTGAACCAGTTGAAGGTGGTAAGGGAGAAGGAGATAATGAAGAGAAAAAGGATGGAGAGGACTGTGGGCAAGATGAGAAGGGGTTGGGTGAGGATGACGATGAAGAGTGGTTTGATGTAGATGATGGTGATGGTGAGTGTGGTGACAGGGAGGACGAGGATGAGGAAGGCGACCCGATTGGATACGATCCTTCGGAGTATTCTACCACCCTTCCCAATCGGACTAAATTCGGTGCCAACATGACACTCAAGATCCGCATGGCCAACGTTCAAAACCCTTCCTCGATCTACTGCCATCCAGTGAAACAACGAATCAAACTTGACAAACTGATGGAGAGCCTAAATTCCTTCTACAGTGACCTCAGACCTTTTGACTTCAATCTGACAGAGGACCTGAGTGAAGGAGAGATCGTGTGTGTTCCTACGTGGAATGACGAAGAAGAAGAGTATGATTCGTGGTATCGGGCACGCGTGGATGAAGTGGATTATTCAGACGAAGATTATCCAATGGTGAAGGTGGAGTGTGTGGATTACGGGACTGAGGAAAATGTAGCTCTGGAAGATGTTCGCAGACTGGCCAACGAATTTGCTCGTGATCCTCCCTTCGGAATGGAGTGTGCGTTGTCCGGAGTAAAGAGCCCTTCTGGAGATGGTGTGTACAGTGAACAGTGTGTGGATTACCTGACGACATTTGCCGAACTTGATGAACTTATGTCCTTGAAGATTGTCCAGGTGTGTGTGTGTGTGTGTGTGTGTGTGTGTGTGTGTGTGTGTGTGTGTGTGTGTGTGTGCATGTGTGCATTCGTGTGTGCGTGCATGTGTGCGTGTGCGTGCGTGTGTGCATGCATGTGTGTGTGTGTGTGCGTGTGTGTGTGTGTGTGTGCATGCATGTGTGTGTGTGTGTGCGTGCGTGTGTGTGTGCGTGTGTGTGTGTGTGTGTGTGTGTGTGTGTGTGTGTGTGTGTGCATGCTTGCGTGTATACCAGGTTTAAGGTAGTCTTTTGGCTAATATGTTTTTATGGTATGATTAAAAACCTGGTATCACAATAATCAGGGGGCTGGTTTGTTTGTCAAACAATATTTTATGTTGTGTGAGAATTTATGTTGAGTTGTAGCAATGGAACTTCTAAACAGTCTTTAGCGAATTTTACTCTTTAACTTTGTGTTTCATGATTATTTCCATGTCTTGCCTTATGCAAGTGGAGCCATTTCTTGTTGATTGAAATACTTCCAAGCACTTCTCAGTGAACTTCAAGCACTTCATCTTGTTTGCTTTGTATTGTTCTGTAGGTATTGGAAGATAGTAAGTATGAGGTTGTCATGGTAACAGATGATGATCGTTCGATAAACCAAGCCCTTGTTGATGGAGGCTTTTGTCTGTCCTTGGAAGGCAGTAGTGTCACTGTGCCTATTTCTCCACCTAAGGGGCCTTCGTCTCGTCAAACCGTTATGGTAGACACGCCCTCAGAGATAATTGACTTGGCCACACCCTCTTCTGCTGCAGTAAACACCATCACACCATCGTCTGTAGTTGACCTCACTGACACACCCACTGATGTACCTAAAGACACATCAGTAGTAGATCTAACGGACACACCCACTGATGAACCTACTTTGCGAAGTAAAGTAAGTCTCCTTGAGTGGGGGGACACCCCGGGATTTCCCCCAACGGGTGACAGCATAGAGCCCAGGGAGTTGAAGACAGTGATGGATGAGGAAGACCCATTGAGTACTAGTCTTGATGAAGAAAAATCATCTGAAGTTGCATTGAATACAGATGACAGTGGTTCTTCAGACCCTGTGCTAACAAGTGTTGATGGTGACTCCGTTATTAAGGAAGACGTATCTCCAAGCAAACAAACCAGCGAATCTGGTGATCTCACATCACCGAAGAGTGTTGAATTCACCAACAATAGCAGTGATCAAGTGGTTGAGGAGACTGTTGTCATCACTACCAACCGCTCTCTATCTTCAAAAGCCAAGCCAGCAAATCTCCAATCACTAGAGGTACCTGGAGAACCATTGGGTGATGTCCTAACTCACGAAGGTGGCAGCTGGTATTCCTCTCCAGCCTCCACTGCTATGTCATACAGTGAAAATAATACTGTCTCGTCCTCACCTTTCTGGTCCGACCACTCGAGGCAACCTCGTGAAGGTTTCATTCATGGAGGTGTCATGATTTCCACAGGTATCAGCAAATCTCTCCAATCGTCTCCAATTACAACTCCTCTTGCTCAGATGCAGCCCATGGCCTACTCTGTAGGCAGCTCACCCAGAAGGACGAGAGGACTGGGAGGGAACGGTGGAGGGATTACAAGTCCACCATACATGTCTGTTGGAGTGTCTTCATTTGATCCTTCAGCTCAGAACTTCAGTCAGTCAAATTCCCCCGGGTTTTTCCCCACTCAGCCCCCACCCGGCCCACCCCAAGGGCAGCCGGCACTTCAGGGAAGTTGTCCACCAATGGTGTTCTCCCTAGGACACAGAATAGACCTGATCCTCCTTAGTTGTGTCAATCCAGAGAGCTTTGTGTGTCAGCCGCAGGGATCTCAGAAGCTGCTCAAGTTGCTAATGGATGAGATTGGGCAACATCTTAGCCACCACGGTCTTGTGGAGCCCCTGAGAGTCGAGGAGCTTACTGTTGGTCTCTGCATTCTGGCAAAGTGTGGTCAAGATGGCCGCTGGTACAGAGCCGAGGTCTCGGCAGTAGGTGAGACTCGATGCATTGCAGACTGGCGCACATTAGACCTCCATGTTCTCAACATGCTTGTGTACAGTGTGTGTGTGTGTGTGTGTGTGTGTGTGCGTATGCGTGTGTGTGTGTGTGTGTGTACATGGTGCTCACTGTGGGACCCACCTCATCAGTGTGTGTGTACATTTTTTTCTCATTGTGTGACCCACCTCAGTAGTGTGTGTACATGGTGCTCACTGTGGGACCCACCACCTCAGTAGTGTGTGTACATGGTGCTCACTGTGAGACCTACCTCAATAGCGTGTGTACATGGTGCTCACTGTGGGACCCACCTCAGTAGTGTGTGTACATGGTGCTCACTGTGGGACCCACCTCAGTAGTGTGTGTACATGGTGCTCATTGTTTATGCACATGTAGTGCTTCACCTCACCACAGACATAACTTCACACACACACACACAAACAAACAAGTGGAGCCAGTAAAATTGAAAACAGCTGCTGAGGGTGGTGCACATTGTATGCTATATACCATACAGCTGATAAGTTTCAAGTTTTGCTGGGCAAAACTTTTGTGAGTTTCACAAATGGGTTAGCATTCGTAAAACTTTTGCTTTGCGAAAAATCTCTGGAGCTGTTCGCACGCAATAGAAGGATGCCAAATTTCCTTATAGCCATGATAGCCTCTGATCTTAGACTGCAAACATAAACTGTAACTTCCTCAGTAGTCATCTTTGCCAACAATGGTGAAGAGCTCAAGCATCTTCTACAAGAATGATTCCATAAGCACCTATGAAGCAGCCATGGATTCCAAAGGCTTTATTTGCAAAATTTGCAAAATAGCACAATTCGCGAAAGTTTTACCCTGTGAAACTTTCCCTCAGTACAGTACGTTCCTTTGTGAGCAGAAGACAATAGACTTTAAATTTTCTGGTAAATTTGCAATTCTTTGGGGGAAATTTTGCAGCAATAATACCATATATGTTCCAATTTATTGGTAGAGTAACCTTCAGAAATTTTCCTAATTCAAACATTGTTTGACGCTTGTTGTAATTAGCGGAATACTAGAACATTTCAACAGGAATTTAGAACGTAAGATAAACAATTAGAAAGACAGTTTGCACTGCAGTGCTCATAAAATATGTATCAAGACAAGTGGCCCCCAATCAGGTAGACAGGTTGCTCCGTGAACACTGTTGGTTTTCTTCCTAGGATGAGTTTCAGGAGTCCATAACAAAGGATTTTCAGGCTAAGGAAGAGATCATGCAGCTTTCTTCCTTCATAATATCACCTGATGTACATATGTATTCCCTATTCATGACATTCTAATTGGTTGCTGTTCAGTGGAGAAGTACCCAAAGTTATCTAGTCCGTGATGAAGCATTGTCTGTGATCCAACCACACAGTGACAAACTCAGCGCGAGCACCTTGTGGTTCCGCTCTAATTAGTCATCACAAAGGTAGTGGAATTTGATTAAAACTCGTGATTAATAATTAGAACACTTGACAGGCAACGAGAGTGGACAGTATTTCATCATGAATTAGTTAGCTTTTAGAACACTTGACAGACAACGAGAGTGGACGGTATTTCATCATGAATTAGTTAGCTTTTAGAACACTTGACAGACAACGAGAGTGGACGGTATTTCATCATGAATTAGTTAGCTTTTGGGTACTTTTGTACAGAGCGGCAAACAATTGGAATGTAGAACTTTGAACATATTGTGTGTATATTGGGTGTTCACCAATTTGTGAATAGGATTTATTTGTGAATTTGTGTTTGTGGGCATGTGTGTGTGTGTGTGTGTGTGTGTGTGTGTGTGTGTGTGTGTGTGCACGCGTGTATATATGTGTGTGTGTGTGTGTGTGTGTGTGTGTGTGTGTGCGTGTGTGTGCGTGTGTGCACATGCATGTGTGTGCACGTGCATGTGTGTGCGTGTGTGTGTGTGTGCGTGTGCGTGCGTGTGCGTGTGTGTGTGCATGTGTATGCACGTGCATGTGTGTGTATGTATGCATGAGTGATGAGTGTGTGCAGGTGGGTAGAGGTAAATCAGTGTAAGTACCAATTAGCTGTTGATAATTGAGTTAATTGAATACTCGGCACCCAATTTAGTCACCTACTCACTTAATTACTGAATTCTTTCACACCAATAGGTAGGTGTCTAGCCTACATGTAGGTCCTTAGTCTACATGTACGTAGGTCTGTAGCCTACATGTGGGTCAGTAGTCTATATGTGGGTCAGTAGCCTACATGTGGGTCAGTAGTCTACATGTAGGACAGTAGCCTACATGTGGGCCTGTAGCCTACATGTAGGACAGTAGTCTACGTGTGGGCCTGTAGCCTACATGTAGGCCTGTAGCCTACACGTGGGCCTGTAGCCTACATGTGGGCCTGTAGCCTACATGTGGGCCTGTAGTCTACATGTAGGACAGTAATCTACGTGTGGGCCTGTAGCCTACACGTGGGCCTGTAGCCTACATGTAGGACAGTAGCCTACACGTGGGCCTGTAGCCTACATGTAGGCCTGTAGCCTACATGTAGGCCTGTAGCCTACATGTAGGACAGTAGCCTACATGTGGGCCTGTAGCCTACATGTAGGCCTGTAGTCTACATGTGGGCCTGTAGTCTACATGTGGGCCTGTAGCCTACATGTGGGCCTGTAGCCTACACGTGGGTCTGTAGCCTACATGTGGGCCTGTAGTCTACACATGGGTCTGTAGTCTACATGTGGGCCTGTAGTCTACACATGGGTCTGTAGTCTACATGTGGGCCTGGAGTATAATACTAAAGATATCATACACAATTGAACCTGTCCAGTTGTCATTTTTCAATGTTTGTGTGAAAATCCTTTTCTCTTTAGTAAGTATTGTCTGTCAACAGCTCTTTTGTCTTTAGGTCTGTAGTCTACATCATAAGCTGCCATTCTGTGTGTTGCATACTTTAGTGATGGGATGTTGTCTGTGCAGTGGAATCTCTAACATATGCCTCTCTTTGGAAAGAAAGCTCTAGTCTCTGAGTACAGAGCATGTCGGACTGTCAAGTAGTTCTTGAAATGGTCTAACTTAGTGGTTGTCTCTGGGAGAGTGGTCAGTCATTTGAGGGGCTGTCGGATTGTTGAGGTGTTAGATTACAGAATTTCACCTGTTCTACCTACGTCTGTGTGCTATACCTGTGGGTAGATCTACAGAAACTGTTTTTTCTTTGTGTGTGTTTTCAGTGTACAGCAAGACACTTATGTCCATCGTGGTGAACAGTGGTTTTGGTTTTTGTGTGACTATTCAATGAACAAAGGAAAATTGTCATTGTTGAAAGTTTTCAGTGCTCACAAATATGTGTACACATGCTGTCACACACACACACACACACACACACACACACACACACACACACACACACACACACACACACACACACACACACACACACACACACACACACACACACACACACACACACACACACACACACACACACACACACAGAGAGAGAGACTCACACACACACACACACACACACACACATACACACACACACACACACACACACACACACACACACATACACACACACACGCACACACACACGCACGTACATACACACACACACACACACACACACACACACACACACACACACACACACACACAGATCCTAATGTGATATGACCATTATAATCATGTTACTTCTTACCCACCAAGTAGGGTCTCCACCCACTGTAGAGACCTGATTACTGTGACCTCACTTCCTTTCCATTAGTATTGAATTTTATATTCATATTGTAGCAGTTGTAATGCATATTAGTTAATATTATGTATTATCATGTAGTACTGGTACAATGGCAATTATATGTAATATTATATTGTGTAGTAAGATAGTGACCTCACTGCACTGACAAGATCACCTCTTGTGTAATGGATAGTGCAGCCTCACAGAATCCCAGGATATACCTATCGCATGTGGCAACTGATGATAAGAGATAACCTTGTACATTGAAACCTCTGTAATCTGACACCTCGACAATCCGGCATCTTCGCTAATAGGACCATTTTTTGAGATACAATCACTATACTGTGGTGTACAGTGGAACCTCTGTAATCTGACACCTCAGCAATCCAACGTTCTCCCTGATCCGACCATTTCTTGAATGACATTCTCCATATTTGGCAGTGTATAGTGGAACTCCTCCTCTGAGGGACCACCCTTATAAAAGACCACCTCTTTTGTAAGACCATGTAGTGAGGACCTCGGGCAAAGGTTTTAATTTGGAAATATGGTGAATTCGGGGAAGATTGCCAAATTTAAGATCCACGTATATCATAGTAATAGCGGAGTCTATGTTTTAGGAACTTGGTTTCTGGCATAATTCTTTCAGCTGTCGTGTTTTTAACATATAAAATGGTAGCAGATTGTATGTCCATCTTGCTTCAATTGTAGGAGGAAGCCCTCTCAAATCATGGAAAATATGAATAGTTTGCATCATTTGTGTTCAAATTGCCAAATTTAATTTTCAACAATACCATCTGGAAATGAATTTGCCAAATTTAATACTCGCCAAGTTTCCCACTATGTGGTACAGTATGTCCTATGTGTCTGTGAGTCTAACCTTCAGCATTTATACCTGAGTAACCACCATGTTTATTGGAGCCACCATGTTGGGCCCCATTGGGGCCACCAGGTTGGGTCCCATTGGAGCCACCATGTTGGGCCCCATTGGGGCCACCAGGTTGGGTCCCATTGGAGCCACCAGGTTGGGCCCCATTGGGGCCACCAGGTTGGGTCCCATTGGGGCCACCAGGTTGGGCCCCATTGGGGCCACCAGGTTGGGTCCCATTGGGGCCACCAGGTTGGGTCCCATTGGGGCCACCAGGTTGGGCCCCATTGGAGCCACCAGGTTGGGCCCCATTGGAGCCACCAGGTTGGGCCCCATTGGGGCCACCAGGTTGGGTCCCATTGGGGCCACCAGGTTGGGTCCCATTGGGGCCACCAGGTTGGGTCCCATTGGGGCCACCAGGTTGGGTCCCATTGGGGCCACCAGGTTGGGTCCCATTGGGGCCACCAGGTTGGGTCCCATTGGGGCCACCAGGTTGGGTCCCATTGGAGCCACCAGGTTGGGTCCCATTGGAGCCACCAGGTTGGGTCCCATTGGAGCCACCATGTTGGGTCCCATTGGAGCCACCAGGTTGGGTCCCTTCGATAGCCTGTATAATCTACAGAAGCTCTTGTACGCAGTGGGGATGTCATCCCACAAAGCTCACAATTGCTTGAGATAAGATGAATCCCTCCAAGTTTTGCTGCGTGTATGAACTCATTCTCCCCTGAAGCCAGCTGGTGTCTCTGTTGGCATTTTTGACATGTTTAATATTGTATGAATTTCACATGGGGTATGTGGTTCGCCTTTAGTGCCGTGTAACGTGGGAGTTATGTGTCTGGTAGGATGCTTGTACATTCCAATGCGTGTGAACGTGTGTGTGTGTGTGTGTGTGTGTATGTGTACATGCATGTGTATTTGCATTTGTTTGTGTATGTACATGTGTGTGACACACACACACACACACACACACACACACACACACACACACACACACACACACATGCGCACGCTCACATTATTCTTTACATTTTCCATTCACAGATGACCCAAATCTGATTGAAGCTTTCCTCTTTGACTATGGCAACATCGAGCAAGTGTCCTTAGCAGACATACAGCCTCTTCCCCCTCGCTTCTCTGCTCTCAGCCGGCAGGGGATAGCGTGTTCGTTGGCCCACGTCGGACCGGTAGAGACACCCGAGGGATGGTCCAGTCAGGCAGTGGAAAGGTTCTCAAGTCTGATCACCTCTCAGCCCTTCATTTCGGCCACCTTGGTGGAAACTCACGACGTTAACTCGGTGAGCATCCAAATTGAAATGAGCAATGGTGGAGACCTAGCGGACACACTGGTAGCGGAAGGTCTCGCCTCTCCAAGACTCTCCAAACTGTAGCTTGCACCAACACCAGCACGCATCCTTATCTATAACCTTTTGTTTCCACAATACCACTGATTAGCTATAGTCATTAATTTGTACCTTAGCTTTACAATATATTCAATATATTTCTACTCATGTTTTTGTCAGTGTTGTTGGGTAATTCTGTGTGTCTTCAGCATATCCGTCTTGCCATCATTCATCATGTATTGTACTAAATAGGATGCGTTTTGTGTAGTGTATTCAAGCATCTTGATTTCGATTTATTGTTATTTGATCATTGTTAAGATTACAGCAAATTCATGTGTACGTATGTGACTGCCCTTTTGGTTGCAACTGTATGTGCACGCATACACACACACACACACACACACACACACACACACACACACACACACACACACACACACACACATTAATCACAAGAATTTGTTCTGTGTAACAAGACAAGAGAATCAATGTGGTCTCGTACACATCTCATTCAAAACTGCTTTCGATGAGAATCATCTCACTCAACGATCCTACTAATAAACTTTTATCTTGGCAGTTATGTCCAAGTAAAACGACATGTTGACTAAGTTGTGAATTTCGAAGGTGTGTGGTCAGTAAGGTTGGCGTTCTATTGTGTTTAAATGTTTTGAAAAGGTGAAATCATTCAAATTCTCGATATTAGATTATCTTTTGAGTACATCGATAACCTAGAGTGTGGCTTGTTGCCTTGGTAACTTGATTTTGCAAGCTAGAGTTCGCATGCATATATATGCACGCGCCACAAGCACGCGAATCTTTATGTATAAAATACAATGAACTATGGCCTAATATCACGTATAATTTTAACATTTTTTGCAAATTGAAGCCATAGTATTGCTGGAACCGTATAGTGTCTTGAATGACATAGAGTCTTCTTACGAAACACTTCAGTCGGTCTGTCATCTGATTTTCAGACATGGAAGACGAAACCACGGCAGTAGTCATTGACAACGGTACATATACGTGTAAAGCAGGTTTTAGTGGAGAAGACGAGCCGCAATGTGTGTTCCGTACCATCCTCGCGGGCCAGCAGGAAGGTGGGATCGAGTTCGTCGGGCAGAAGGCATTGGAAAAGGTACCGAATGAATCAAGTATTCGCTCACCGATTATGCACGGCGTCATACAAAACTGGGAAGACATGGAGATTGTATGGGACTACATTTTTAAGCAACTTGAAGCTCCTTCTGACGAATTTCCAGTTCTTCTAACAGAAGTCCCGCTCAATCCCAATGGAAACAGAGAAAGGATGACACAGGTTATGTTTGAGAAGTTTCACGTGCCGGCCGTGTACGGTGCGATTCGAACCGTTCTACCTCTCTACGCCATTGGAGAAATGACCGGAGTGGTACTGGACTGCGGAGAAGACGTTTCCCACGCAGTACCTGTTTTCGAAGGGTATGCTCTAACGCACGCCATTGTTCGCTCTGATGTCGGTGGCGGGCTTATCTGCAAACATTTGGAAACCTTGGTAAGCAAAGGTTCGGGTCAAAAAGAAGCATTTACGAAGTATGGGGCATATTCAAAAATGGCTTTGTTGCACGACATGAAAGAGAACCATTGTTACATTTCACTGGACTATAGCAAGGAATCCAAAAAAGGTTGCTCTAATCCAGAAACGTATTCACTTCCAGATGGTACAGCGATAAAGCTAGAGAGAGAACAGATGCACTCAACAGAAATTCTTTTCCAACCAAAGTTGGCGGACAGGCTGTCATTTGGTGTTCATCAACTTCTCCTACAAGCTGTCAAGCGAAGCGACCCAGACATACAGAAAGCACTTTACAGCAAAATCGTCCTCGCTGGCGGGACGTCCCTTCTGCCTGGGTTTTCGGAACGTGTGGAAAAAGAGATGTGTTCTGTTGTTTTAAATTCCTCAATGAGGAAGTCAATCGGTATTATTGCCAAGCCAGAAAGAAAATATTCCTCTTGGATAGGTGGTTCTGTGCTTGCCTCTCTGTCTACATTCCAGGACATGTGGGTAACACGAGAGGAGTATGAAGAAACTGGAGCGGCCGTCATCCATAGAAAGTGCTTCATTTGACCTCATCCCAACAAGAGATGCGTCTGTGTTGATGCATGTCA
>CAUJGJ010000004.1:952500-965000 GCA_963170055.1 Halisarca cf. caerulea
CATGCACTGGCAGCAGTGACGAGTTCTATAGCTTTATAACAGGAGTTTGTTTGTTATAACAGAGGAAAAATGTACGTACATGTACACAAACTTGGACTTAATTGGCAAATTAATTGTTCTTTATAAGCAGAAGTTCTGTAACAGGGTTCTTTATAAGTGGTGTCCACTGTATTATAATATCTATTATAGTTATATCCCGGTACGAGCATGATATCCAGGTTATCGCGCATGCAAGACTGATCGGGGCGACTGGTAGTTGTTACCCGAGTGATATATCTACCATATACATGCCCAGTTTTTGCTTTGGGGTAGAAATATACATATACATACGTAATTTATATATACATACATATATATATATATTATTATACACGTATATATACTATATATATGCATACATTATAATATATATATATATATATGCTTATAATACAAATGTGGGCAATTGTATATTACTGTATCAGGGGCGGCGGAAGCTACTTATCTTTGGGGGGTCAGACCACATCGGATATAGACATAATTATATACATGCCATCATATACTTGGTATTCCCCGCTTCATCCTGATATCACAAGCAGCAGCGATTGACAATATATAATATATAGCCTTATCCATGACTTGCATGGATAAGGCTATATAAGGCATCCAGTAAGAACTGGATGTAAGCCCATAAAAGTTATTACACAAGACATATGATATAAGATCTGTCTACTTGATTTGGGGGATCCATGACCCCCAGTATTATTTTTGGTGGGTCTGTAATGTCGTGAATGGTCCCCTGCCGTAAGTTGTCCCCCTATCGTTTCATCAATACTAAACCCTAACCCTAGCGCCTCGACAGTATAGAGTTTGTATTCGATAAGCGCCCACGCCGGACAACTTTTAGGGGGGACAAGATTTAGTGTGACAGGTCTATATACAGACCCCCTGACCCCCCATTCCACCACCCCCGTGTATGTATATATTGCATAATAATTAGTAATAATTACTGTGCATATTGTACTACATGGGAATGACTGGAGGGATCGAACTAGAACAATCTAATTTATATTCCCAATCATTAACTGTATTGTTCACAATCACACTGTATAAATCAATTTAGTATGAAGTTTCACAAACAGAATCCTAACAACCACTTACATCCTTCAAATTTTGTAGTGGAGAAAAATTACATTAGAATGTATATTATTCTGTGATCACCAAAGTGCTCACAAAACCTGCTAAGGCGCGATCTCTCTCTAAAGAATTGCAGTATAAGACAATGAAATTCTCAGAGAAAATTCTCATAATACTACCACAACATGCACAACATTACTGCACTTTCCCGTCCACCTAACAGTTGCCTGTAGAGTCACACGTATCACTAGTGATCTGTAAACTTGGCTTCTCTCTTCTCAACAAACGCATTCATTCCCTCTCTTCTGTCGTCAGTGGCAAACGTGGAATGAAAGAGCCTCTTCTCAAAGTGTAGACCTTCCTGCAACGACACTTCGTTTGCCGTATTGACCGCTTCTTTTGCTATGGCAATGGCAAGTTTGGACAGTTTTGAGAGCTTATCACCAAGTTTCACAGCCTGGTCGACCAGCTGGTCTGGTGGGAAAACCTTGCTCACAAGTCCCGCCTTCTCTGCCTCTTGAGCATTTATAGGGTCTCCTGTGAGAACCATCTCCATAGCTTTTGATTTCCCAATGGAGCGAATAAGTCGCTGGGTGCCCCCGGCTCCAGGGATAGTCCCAAGGAGAATTTCCGGTTGACCAAACTTTGCCTTCTCTCCAGCATAGATTATGTCGCACATCATTGCTAGCTCGCAGCCTCCACCTAATGCGTACCCATTGACAGCTGCTATCACCGGTTTCTTTGTCTCTGTGACTTTAGTCCAATGGTTGAGAAAGTTGCCAGCGAAGCAGTCTTGAAATGTTTTATCTTGCATCTCTTTAATATCGGCACCGGCTGCAAATGCCTTATCGTTTCCAGTGATGACTATTGCACCAACTGTCCAATCCTTCTCGAAGTCATCCAGCGCATTGCTAACTTCCTTCATCAAGACATCGCAGAGGGCATTCAGGGCCTTTGGACGATTGAGCTGTATCACCCCAACGCCGCCCTTCTCCCCTTTCTTCTCCACAATGATGTTCTCGTAGGAGAGGGCTTGTGATGTCGATAGGGAGCGTGTGGCAAGAGAGGGAATTCCCCATTTATTGGAAAGGGTACGGCATAGTCTGGATACAGCTACTCTCTGCATTTTCTGAACATATATAGAACAAAAAACATAAAAAGAAGAAAAAAGTGTATGGCATGGCATAGTTAGTAACCACATGGTGTGCGTACACATACAACTCAAAGCACCAATACCAATGAGGTCTGAAGTCTTACTAGGTATGGTTGCAAGTTATTTAGCTAGTTATTCGAGGCAGTTTCTCTAATAATACCCCAGATATAACTTGGGTTAACAACTCTACGTAGCTGATCATGAATGTGTTTGCCCTTACAATTCCCCACTTCAGCAACACACGTCATGATGGAGTGAGTACATGTACAATCACACACACTTTTCGACTTGTTAAGAGTGTCTGTACGTAAGGTACGATCGTAATACTCTAATCTATGGTACAAATAGTCTCGCGTAGCCCAGACCGCTATTTCGCCTCTTTGTTGGGTGACTATGTTTAAGACAAAGTTCAGTTTGTGTGAGCGGTACAGGCTATTTGCATTGTCACTGATAAAAACCGGAAAAGCACACTTCAGGTAGCTAAAATGAGAGTACACTCACCCAAGTCTAATAACAGTGTTCGGAACACGATTTGCAGAAGAAATGACTGAAAAATTTGAAGGGATTTAGGTCCGTTGAGTGCTCTAGTTTATCACGTGATACAAAATGGCCACCGCTTCCAGTTCCAAGGCCGTTGGCGAATCGGACGAATTTTCCTATCTAACGACTAGTACAAGCAGTGAAGCAAGTGCAAAAGTTGACAGCATTCGAGTGAGTCTAGTGTAATTTTTCGTATCATTCCGTAATTATCTTAATCTTGGAGTATGGTAGAGTGGGGTAATTTTCAGGCCAGCTGGTCAAAAGCAGTGTAAGCTGCAAGCTACACACACATTGTTTGTTCGTCATTGTTGTCTCCACGAAATAAGAGTTCAGTAGAAGCAAGTGGGGCTAGATAGCTTGACCATAGCAAAAGTAAAGGCGCAGTCCTGAATTACTCCGCTTTACCCTACAGAGGATTGTATTGTACATTGCACACATATACACACACACACACACACGCGCGCGCGCGCGCGCGCGCACACACACATGCACACACACACACACACACACACACACACACACACACACACACACACACACACACACACACACACACACACACACACACACACATACACACACACACACACACACACACACACACACACACACCTGTCATACATATTGATCATCCTACATAATCTTCAATATAAATGGTAACCTAATGATATAATATCATTCAATAGAGCAGGACTAACCATAACCATAACCCCTAACCTTTAAGTACAGTCGGTGGCACCCACTCAACACGAAACTCAAGGACTGATGAAAAGTGTTCATTTTATCCGTATTTCATGTTAACAGAATAAATAGAAATACTTGGGGCATTGAAGTGGCCATTTTCTGCTTTCATGTTAGCTAAAATTTTGCGTTAAGTGATTTTGTGTTATCTGTGTTCCAGAGTATCATGAGTGGGTGACACTACTAATGTATGTACTATATGTCGGTGATGTATGTACTATATGTTGGTGATGTGTGTACTATATGTTGGTGATGTGTGTACTATATGTTGGTGATGTATGTACTATAATTATATACAGTTAAACCTATCTGTAATGACCACTCAAGGGACCAACCAATGGTGGTCTCTGTAGACAGGTGGTCCTTATACAGAGGTGTGCTAGTATCACTGAGGTGGCCCATGGACCAGCCTACAGTAGTCACTGTAGACAGGTGGTCCTTATACAGAGGTTCATTAGCATCACTGAGGTGGCCCATGGAGCAGTCTACAGTGGTCTCTATAGACAGTTGGTCCTTATACAGAGGTGCATTAGTATCACTGAGGTGGCCCATGGAGCAGTCTACAGTGGTCTCTGTAGACAGGTGGTCCTTATACAGAGGTGCATTAATATCACTGAGGTGGCCCATGGAGCAGCCTACAGTGGTCTCTGTAGACAGGTGGTCCTTATACAGAGGTTCATTAGCATCACTGAGGTGGCCCATGGAGCAGCCTACAGTGGTCTCTGTGGACAGGTGGGCTTTCTATACAAATGGTCTTTAAGACAGGTTTCAGTGTATTATGAATGCTTTAAAATGTTCTATAAATGTGTGTACAAGATATCAGATCCTCTCTCTCTCCACCCCTCCTGTCGCAGCAAGTAGAGCATTCCTATCCCAAGCTGCCACTGTGGAGAAAACTGACGTATGGAGTTGGATCTATGCTGTATTCCATGACAAATGTGGTCATTGGGTTTTACCTTCAGATATTCTTGTTGGAAGTTGCAATTGTTAGTTTGTGTGTGTGTGGGGGGGAGGGGGGCTGTGTGTGTGTGTGTGTGTGTGTGTGTGTGTGTGTGTGTGTGTGTGTGTGTGTGTGTACATGCACATGTGTGTGTGTGTGTGTGTGTGTGTGTGTGTGTGTGTGTGCACACTCATGCGCACGTGATATGTTATGGATATCATATGTGCCCAGTATGTTTAACATTAATCCTTTTCATGTGATCCGCTATACCAGAAAATATTCCGGTTCCCATTTCACAGTTGGATCCTGTCTTTGTGTCAGTTATTGTGTTTGTTGGTCGTGTGTGGGATGCACTGACTGATCCAGTCATTGGCTATTTGAGCTCTCGAACGAAGACAAGACTTGGTCGATTGAGACCTTGTGTGTGTGTGTGTGTGTGTGTGTGTGTGTGTGTGTGTGTGTGTGTGTGTGTGTGTGTGTATGTGTGTGTATGTGTGTGTGTGTGTGTTGTGTGTGTGTGTGTATGTGTGTGTGTGTGTATGTGTGTGTGTGTTGTGTGTGTGTGTGTGTGTGTGTGTGTATGTGTGTATGTGTGTGTGTGTGTGTACGTGTGTGTGTGTGTGTGTGTGTGTGTGTGTGTGTATGTGTGTGTGTGTTTTGTGTCAACAATCTAATATGCGTAGTATCTGCCAATGTGTGTTTGTCAGACTATTTTGTGTAGTAACAGTGTGTATACTGCTTGCTTGCAATTACGTACCACTCCTCACTCCAGGGTCCTCTCCTCGCTGCTGCCAGTTGCTGTGACCTTCTTCTTCCTATGGTTCGTACCGCACTGGTCGAGTGGAGCTAAGTTTGCCTACTACTTCCTCATCTACCTATTGCTGCAAGCCTCTGCCACTGTGAGTTTACTTGTAGATATTGTGAGGGTGAAGGTGGTTTGGTTTCGGTATGGGAACCTGTGAGTGTTGGTTTTAGTGTGGGAAAATTAGTGATATGTTTGGTAGGAGAACGGAGAATTTGGTTTTGATTTGGAACCAAAGAGCACTAGTTTTGATTTGGGAACGGGGATGATTAGTATTGGTTTGGGGACCAGGGATGTTGATTTTGAAATGGGGTGTGTTGGCTTGTTTCAACTGTACAGCATAATATATGTACATACCTCTTGTGCGTGTAGTATAACCCAAATCACAACTTTCACAGATAGTTTGTGATACATTGTACGCCAATGCTCGTGTGTATGTGTGTTACGTGGGATGTACATGTGTGGGTTAATTTTAGCACATACATTTCACCATATTTTGTGGGAAAAATTCTCCATTCTCTGCTTGCTAGTTGATTGTGCAGTGAAGGGAAGTAGATGTCACCTCAGTTCTGTACTGTCAATATGTACTGCATGTACGCACCAAGTGATGTGTTTTGAATCTCTTTCTTCTTTCAATTACACACACATGCACACATGCATGCATGCATGCGTACGTCCTTGCATGCACCTACATGCACATGGACGCATGCACACACACACACACACCACACACACTCACACATGCACACGCACATGCACACACACACACACACACACACACACGCGCGCGCGCGCGCACACACACACACACACACAGTGCTTCCATGTCCCCTACACTGCTCTTATCATGCACTTAACCGACTGCAACAAACAAAGAGATTCCGCAACTCTTTACAGTGAGTCTTCATTTGTCTAATCAAACTTTTTAATATTTCTTTTTTTCGACTATATTTTTTGAATGCCATGTGGTCTCTAATTTTTGAAAGGATGGCACATATAGGAGAAGTATACAATACTTGGTGGTATAACTCTAACCGCTGAGGTGTTAGGGTTAGGGGTTGGTTAGGGTTTAGTATTGATATTATTGTGCAATAATGTAGTATTCTTACGTAATTGTGGTACTTTTCTCATATGTGCAATGAGCTGATTATTGCGGGACTTTATTATATTTATTAAATTTGCAAATTTCATAACTAAGCTTCTGTTCGCAATAATCTGTTTGCGTATATTCGGACATTGTGTATTTGTCTAAGGACTGGCCAGTAAAACCGCAGATGTCAGCCAATTTATAGATTCACAAAATATTTACATACCCCATGAAAATTATTGGCCACACACGCGCACTTTATGGATTTTGCATAGATCAAATTTGTTTACATCTTTTTGTTTAGATCAAATTTGTTTATAGTAGCTTTTGGTGCTGAACTACTGACATCTGCTACCCTTCATATGTATGTACTTAATTGATGTGTGTGTACTTAATTGCATATTTACAGTAATTATTTTTCATTAGTTGTAAGCAATGTTTACATGTATGAGAAATTTGAATGCCTGACACACACTGCAGTGGAGTCTGGATAAGTCGAATCAGTAGGGACAGCAAATTTATTCCACTTATCAGAACTTCTACTTGACTAAGTTTGTGTACATGTATATCAGTTTAAACCCATTCAACTTATCCAGAACTTCCAGTTAAGCAAGTTTGACTTACGTAAGTGAACTGCACTGTAATTTCACTTACATTACTATTATGTTATTATAAAGATTGTAATTCACTCAAGTTAGAAGAGTTAGTGCAACACTAGGTTCTGTGAGTCCTTAACTCTCAGCCTCAGCTTTATCCTCCAGTTTCATCCTTCCATTGTTTTGTCCACTCAAAGTAGAAAGAATTAAAACGTGTCCCTTTGTTATAACTTTGTCCGCTATGTGTGTGTACGCCGTATGCATATTGATAATCTTTATCATTATGCTCAGCTGTGAACACAGGTCCTCCATTCATACCTCCATATGAGTCACAAGTGTACTGTAGCCTTTTGGAGCTTGTTTTTTTGATATCACCACACCTACTGCAGTAGAGACAGCGGTACGTCTCTTCAGGCTTATCGCCAGGGTAACCACATATCTCACCTGGTATGATGGGCATTGAGTTCCGGTAGGCATAGCCCATCCAACAACTGGAGGTGTAGCTAGTACTGTCCAGTAATATCCAAGCAATGTCATTCGTATCTGGAATGCATCTGCTTCCTGTATATGCCCATGTCTGAACGGCATCCATGAAAATGCCTCGGGAGTTGCAGTTTCTTCTCAGATACAGTCCTCGACCGGATTTCCATTTCCGTTTCTTGCAGTCATAAACACAGTGCCCAGCTGTAATAGCATGGTAAGGACCAACAAGGAAAGCAGTGCAGTTGTTCTCCAACCACCCAATGGCACAATATGGGTTTCCTACAGATGAGTGTCTGTAGCGACCATCTATCCCAATGACTGTTCTCTTCTTTAGCTTCATATCTTTGGGTGTTTGTACTGGAAAGTGAGGTTGGCTGACAGAAGAACTGGAGTTGCTTTTTCGTACTTTCTCAAGAATAGCAATTACTTCGTCGTCAGTTGCTGTTGTCTCAGTTCCATTGCGATCAATTGAAGACCAGCGATGCCGCTCAATTTCTTTCTCCGTGTAATGATGGACCAAGTTGTGAGGATGAAGGAGGTCCCTATCATCCCCAGACCCTGAAAGTGGTATTTCTTTAATTTTTTCCCTTCTTGTGCATGCCGCCCTGGCCAGTGTAGCCGTTAGGGTAATGATTGCTCCAAGCAAGAGTAGCTCCTTCATTTCAGAATATCTTTCGAGTTGCTGTTTACAGAATAACCTGCAAAGAACTGCGTGACCGGCCTTTTATAGACTACACTCACTCAAGTATACATACAGTGTACATGCATGTTTTTGTGGCGTATACAAGTGCCCTAATTGCCAGAATACATTACTGTAATTTGATATACAGTTACATATAATTTGACAAACAGGATTAAGGGAACCCTTAATTGGGATGTGAAGCTAAAAAATAACACCCACAGACGTAAACAAGGGCATACTTTGGAATGCAAGACACCTCACTGGGATATAAGGTTGGCAAGAATGCAGATTGGATGCATCATTGGCATGAGCAGTCCCATGTAGCCAGACCCATTCCACCATTTTGTGTAATAGGTACATCATATAAATGGAGGAGAGGTCGTTGACTTCAGACTCCATCCTTCAGCTGGTCTTGCTGATGAGCCTATAACCTAGAGACTTGTAAGTTGGGCAGTTACAGTACATGTTCATCTGTAATAATCTCTGCCGAGCAAGCACGTAGCCTTGAATCTTGCAATCGGGCTGCTCAGGTGAGCACGTACACCTAAGGCATGGTGTCTTGCTTGCCCACGGTAGTGGTGCAAGACAAGAGGTACTGTGGAAGCTGGCTAACACAAATCCGGCTGCACACACACACACACACACACACACACACACAAACTCAACACACACACCTGTACAAATGTACACACACACACACACACACACGCACGCACGCACGCACTTACACACACACACACACACACACACACATGTACACACATACTGTATCCATGCATGTACGCAGGACTCTATTTTTGTGAATTTCACAAACAACCCCGAACAGTACGTACAGTATGGGCTAAACTTCATTGTGAACATTTGGTTAGTTACAGTACATCGTGTATTTGTCTAAGGACTGCATGGTCCATCTGCAACAGTAAAGCCACACATGTCAATCAGTTTGTTGATTCCCAAAAATATGTAGCCCATGAAAATTGGAGCATACACAGTATATGGATGACTGGCATACATTAATATTATAATGATGTGATGATGATCATAGTTCACTCAAGTTCAATTCACTGCAGCACTAGGAGTAGGCTCTATGAGTCCTCCACTCTCAGCAGCCATATCCTCCATTCCTACACTTCCAGTCTTCTGTCCACTCAAAGTAGTGAGAATCAAAATGGGTCCCTTCATTCTTACTTCGTCCATGTGTGTGTACACCATATGCGTATTGATCATCTGTATCATCATGCTCAGCTGTGAACACAGGTCCTCCACTCATACCTCCATACGAGTCACAAGTGTACTGTAGCCTTTTGGAGCTTGTTTTTTTGATATCACCACACCTACTGCAGTAGAGGCAGCGGTATGAACCTCTAGGCTTGTCGGCAGGGTACCCGCATATCTCACCATGATGGGCATTGAATCCCTATAACCATAGCCCATCCAGCAACTGGAGGTGTAGTCGTTCCTGTCCAGCAATATCCAAGCAATGTCCTTCGTATTTTCAGTACAGGCACTTCCTTTGTACGTCCAAGTTTTTACATCATCCATGAAAATACCTCGAGAGTAGCAGTTGCTTCTCAGATACAGTCCCCGGCCAGATTTCCATTCCCGTTTCTTGCAGTTATAAACACAGTGCCCAGCTGTAATAGCATGGTGGGGACCAACAAGGAAAGCAGTGCAGTTGTTCTCCAACTGCCCAATGGCACAATACGGGTTTCCTACAGATGAGTGTCTGTAGCGACCATCGATCCCAATGACTTTTCTCTTTTTCACCATCATGTCTAAGGGTGTTTGTACTGGAAAATGAGATTGGCTGACTGAAGAGCTAGAGTTAATTTCTCGTACTTTCTCAAGAATAGCAATTACTTCGTTGTCAGTTGCTGTAGTCTCAATCCCATTGCGATCAATTGAAATCCAGCGATGTCGCTCAATCTCTTCATCAGTGAAGTGGTGGACCAATTCCTCAGGATCGTGAGGACGAAGGAAGTGGTTATCATCTCCAGACCCTTGAAGTGGTATTCCTTCAAATTCTTCCCTTCTTTCACGTTCTGCCCTAGGATAGGCTGTGGCCAGTGTAGCCATCAGGGTAACGATTGCTCCAAACAACAGTAGCTGCTTCATTTTGGAATATCCTTTGAGTTGCTGTTCACGGAATAACCTGCAAAGAACTGACCTGCCCTTTATAGGGAACACACACTCAAGTATATGTACATACACACATATACAGTGAAACCTCTCTAATCCGCCACAATTGGGAATGCCAGTTTTGTGGTGGATCAGCGGGGTTGGCAGGTTATAGGGGGGCGGATTAGAGAGGTTTCACTGTATTTGCAGCATAGGCAAGTGCCCTAATTGCCAGAATACATTACTGTAATTAGACATACGTACTGGTACTTTTGCAAACAGGATTTTTTATTTTTTAAGGAACCCTTAGAGGGGACGAGGAAGTTTATAAAACCCACAAGGGTGAACTAAGGCATACAAAGAAATGCAAGACACCTTGCTGGGACTAGTACAACCAGCTACAACCCACATTCAGCCAGCTGCAACCCACTTTCATGCGTAATATCTTTTTGCAAACAGGATTAAAGGAACCCTGAGAGGGGACTGGAAGTTTATAAAACCCACAAGGGTAAACTATGACATACATAGGAATGCAAGACACTCTTTGCTGGGACTAGTCCAGCCAGGTACGACTCACATTCATACGTAAGCGCCGACTAATTGATGCTTGCACCTGCACATTAGTTGATAAATTGTGGTGACATCAAAGAAGCCTTTCACAGTGTTAATTTATCAATTGACGACTGTTGCTGGACCCACACTCCCTTTCCCGCTCCCGGCTCTTGCGTACAAATGTGGATCACAGCTGGCTGGAGTATGCTGGGATATGATAACAGCACTATGGCAGATTGGATGCATCTTTGGTGTGTAGCTAGACTCATTCCGCCACTTTGTATATTATCATAAAAATGGAGGAGTGGGTTGTCGATTTCAGACTCCTCCTTTCAGCTGATCTTTGCTAATGATCCTCTAACCCTAACCCTGGCAGTCGGACCTTGCATGGTCCGACTGCCAGGGTTAGGGTTGGTCATGGTCCATCTGATGCATCCAATGATCTCTGCAAAGCACGTAACCTAGAGTCTTGCAATTGCACTGCTTGGGGGAGCACCTACCCCTAAGTCATGTCTTGCTTGCCTACGGTAGTGGTGCAAGATAAAGGTATTAATGTATATATATATTTGTTGTATGGTTGTGCATTTGCAGTGTACCGTAGAGCAGGAATTTTTCACAGCATATGTTTCACAAATCAAAGCAACAACTCATTTTCATGAGTTTTATTTTTACGATGTGAAGATTCCCATTTGCGTTTTTTATGTTTCCAAGTTGTTTATGTCTATTTCTAGACTGTTCCATGTTCGGATTGTGCTTTTGCTGAGCTCAATGCTTCATTCTTTGAAGAATCTTGTTGTAGCATGCTGTTTTCCCTCCTCTAGTGTGTATCTGGCGGATTTTTCATGGTGAAAGTTTCGCGAATCTGTAGAATTTGTGAATATAGGAATATATTACCTCACAAAAATTTCCCGCTCTACGGTATACTGCACACTCTGCAGTATGGTAAATTCTCATTAACCCACCACCATTCGTTTGGAAAAATATTGGCGGATTATCCAAATCAATTTGCAGTCTTTTGTAATAGTTCATGCACAAAATTGATAGTGGATAAACGGGTTTGACGGATGAAGCGGTGACGGATTAACGAGAATTCACTGTATCAAATAAGCACACAGTCACGTGTTATGAAATTTGTTTGCCATAACGCAGCTAACCGAAAACACCTCCCAATTTGACACAAAATACCTCACACGATCTGATTGGAAAGAAAGTTAGAACCCCACAACTAATTAGTTACCATATAAGCGTTAGTTTTCGTGGGATTTTATTTTTGCAAATTTTGCGGATGAGCCAGCATTCCCAAAATTCTAATACGAATATTTGGTTAGATACATAGTCTATTTGTCTAATATATAGTAGGGACTGGTCCATTCGCAAAACTAAAATTGCGAATTACAGCCCAAGTTCTTCCATTCATGAAATATACGGCCCACGAAAATTGGTGTCCATATGGTATTGTAGCAAAGTTGATCAAACAAAGGAGATGAAATGTTCAATTGCTTTTGAATTATGTCCGAAACAGAGGCTGCATTCCCTCCCTGGATATTGTAGAACAAATATATGTTTGTTATTTATTTGTTTATTTGTTTATTCGTGCGTTAGAATGTTACATTTAGCAGTATTTATTGCAATTTGAAGTTTATTCTACACAGTATATAAATCTGCAATTACAGTGAGACCTCACTTATCA
>CAUJGJ010000004.1:967500-970000 GCA_963170055.1 Halisarca cf. caerulea
ATAACGTTGGATACTATTGTATTCTTTAGGTCAATGCTGCCTGATGTGGTGGACAAGGCGTTCATTGAGCAAGGAGTCCGCAGGGAAGAGTTGTTCTACTCATTTTATGTTTTCTTCAGTAAATTTGGAGCTGGAGTCAGTCTGGGAATATCTACTTTAATTTTGAAGTGAGTTTTGCAATGTTTGATATACAGCCGAATTGAAAGGGACAGACACGCACACGCACACATACACACGTACACACACACACACACACACACACACACACACACACACACACACACACACGCGTACACACACACACACGCATACACACATGTATGTACTTGGACACATGCACATATGTACACACACACACACACACACACACACACACATACATACACACATATGTACTTGGACACACGCACATATGTACGTACGCACACACACTCGCACACACACACACACACACACACACACACACACACACACACACACACACACACACACTCACACACACACACACACATACATACACACACACACACACACACACACACACACACACACACACACTTCCATTATCTACTATCCTTAAGGGCTGGTGGCTTCAATGAAGAGCAGTGTCTTCAGTTGTGGTCTGTTCCACTGACATTGAAGTTGCTAATCTCAACAGCTCCCATTCTGTTGGTGATGGCCAGTCTCATCTTTCACAAACTGTACCCGATTGACGAGAATGTTAGGATGGATATCAGAGGGAAGATTGCGGAGAGCAGGTGCGCACGCGTGCGTGTGTGTGCGCGTGCATGTGTGTGTGTATGTGTGTGTGTACATGTGTGCACAGGTTTCCCGAGTAGAGAGGTTCTATATGTACAGCAAATATAGAGAGCAGAACCTAAAAACATGTCCAGTTTAGAGAGGGTTGCTGATTACAGAGGATTCGGTTTAGAGAGGGTTCACGGTACATGCATCTCTCTACACCTCAGGACTCTTCCTGTGCGGGTGCACTATGGGATACATGACAGCCAAGTGACAGACAGCATACTGCCCGGCTCCACTGTGAGGAACTCCACCTTCCAGTACACACCGAGTGCCAGTACTGAGAAACTGGGGACCGAGAACTGATGGATATTCTTGTATATTCTTGTATACTGTGCACTGTATACTGTATTTTATACAATTTCCTTTAAGTTATGTATGTTGCTTTGTCCATCATCACATGCTCCTGTAAACTGTTGGATTCTTTTGTATTCCTTTGTTTTTCTTGCATATCTTTGGATACTTTAAACTATTGGTAATGTACAGGTCAATGATTATGCATGTAAATATTTTATCAGTTGGGTTGAGCTGCATGGTGGACTTGTGGACGTAATTTTGTAGTACTGGTTATGGTGCATGGTTCTAACTAGTCTAGCTGCTATAGCCTCTATACTTTTATCCTTAATTTGCGTAGGGTAAAAGTAGGGGCTATTGCAGCTAGGCTGCATCCCTTGCATGCCCACACAAAGCTTAAGGGTTAAAGTAGGGGCTAGCAGCTAGGCTGCATCCCTCACCCAAATGCACAAAGTAGGGGCTAGCAGCTAGGCTGCATCCCTCACCCAAATGCACAAAGTAGGGGCTAGCAGCTAGGCTGCATCCCTCGTCCACACAAAGTAGGGGCTAGCAGCTTAGCTGCATGCATCCCTCGCCCACATAAAAGGTGAAAGTAGGGGCTAGCAGCTAGGCTGTATCCCTAGCCTCGCCCACACAAAGGGTGAAACTAGGGGCTAGCAACTAGGCTGTATCCCTAGCCTCGCCCACATAAAAGGTGAAAGTAGGGGCTAGCAGCTAGGCTGCATCCCGCGCCCACACAAAGGGTAAAAGTAGGGGCTAGCAGCTAGGCTGCATCCCGCGCCCACACAAAGGGTAAAAGTAGGGGCTAGCAGCTAGGCTGCATCCCTCGCCCACACAAAGGGTGAAAGTAGGGGCTAGCAGCTAGGCTGCATCCCTCACCCACACAAAGTAGCTATAGGGGCCAGCAGCTACGCTGCATCCCTCGCCCACACAAAGGGTAAAAGTAGGGGCTAGCAGCTAGCCTGCATCCCGCGCCCACACAAAGGGTGAAAGTAGGGGCTAGCAGCTAGACTGCATCCCGCGCCCACACAAAGGGTGAAAGTAGGGGCTAGCAGCTAGACTAGGTTCTGGTTATGGTGCATGGTTCTTGCATGCATGGCATATATATACACACTATAGCACCACATGTTTAATGCACACATTCACATATATGTGGACAGTCACATGTATGTACCTGCATGAGCTCGAGTTTTTTATAAAGCGTGTGCATGTTTGCTACTATTATATATAACACAGTGTTTCCGACAAAAATTAAAGGGGGGGGGGGGGGTGTGAGCCAGATCAAATCACTTAAAAAATATGGCGGTTAGCGCTGCTGGGTGCCTGGCTTTCTAGTTTTCTTGGCTGCATGAAAACTCTGTTTTGAAATTTCACAATTAGAGGTGAGTATTTGCTGGAGTGAACA
>CAUJGJ010000004.1:977500-990000 GCA_963170055.1 Halisarca cf. caerulea
GGATAAGGAGGTTGTCGGATTCTGGAGTAACTCTTAGCATACTTTAACATGGTGACTGTACTTCATAAGATGGTTGGATTAGAGAGAATGTCGGATTAGAGAGGTGTCAGATTACCGAGGTTTCCCTAAATGTGCATGTAATGGTGGCATATAGAAGTACCACATATTGCATAATATTTCTTTAAAAAAATAGTGTGATGTATGTGTTCTTTCCCATACATGCTATCTGGTACACCTGATTAGAGAAACATATCCATACAAGGAACCCAGACTTGAACACACGCGCACTCACACATGCACGCACATGCACACACACACACACACACACACACACACACACACACACACACACACACACACACACACACATACACAACACACACACACACATACACACACACACACACACATGCACACACACACACACAGCACAACACACACACACACATGCGCACACACACAACACACACACACACACACACACACACACACACACATACACAACACACACACACACACACATACACACACACACACACATGCACACACACACACAGCACAACACACACACACACATGCGCACACACACAACACACACACACACACACACATACACACACACACATACACTCAACACACAACACACACACACACACACACATACACACACACACATACACACAACACACAACACACACACACACATACACACAACACACACACACACATGCACGTGCAGAGGTAAATTATTTATCGTATGGGTCTATCTGGAAACCTGCTGTATGAAGGCTATTATAGCACAATATTACATGGTGACAGCTCTCCTGATACCTCTGTCTTCTCATATGAAAGGATTTATTCATTTTCAATATCATGTAAAACCTTGTTAAGAAGAACACTTTTAAGGTAGAAATCTGCTTAACACAAACCAGTTTCTAAGCCCTGTTTGGTTCGCTGTAGTACTGTACATGTAGTATCATATCCTGATAAGAAGAACTTCTGATAATGAGAGCTAATTTTGTGGGTCCCCTAAAGTTGGTTTAATGAGATTTGACTGCATGTGTGCATAATACTGTATTCTCTGTAAACATTTGTCACTTTTAGTGCATCAAAAATTTCATCTTTGTATTAGAATGGAATAGGATTTACCAAAATATTTGTTTGCCCTGACAAAAATTTGGAATTTACAGATGAATATATTTGTCACCCTAATATTTCATCAGTTGCTTCAAACACTGTTAGTTCACTTCTAATTCCTGACAAAATATGCTATATTCTAATTTCCGTCATTAATCTCTAATTCCTCATCGGTGTTCCATTATTGTTGATCACTCAACCACTTGCATTCGATTTTCTAGATGTTGTGAGTTCCTTGTAGCGATAGTCAGGTAGGTATTGACAATGACAACAATAAAGCAATTGACTATAGCTATATGTAACGTCTCTTAATTACTACTGTAGTTCTCGATTGAAAGTAACCGTACCCCCAACATTGGGTTCCCAAGACTCATTACAAGCGTGGTATCATCGAATCAAAGCCACACCATGCAGACTGCAAGTAACCATATACCCTTATTAAAAGCCTAGTTCCGTGTGCCGTGCAAGCACAATATTCATCCATATACAGAGAGTAATTTTCCCGCAATACGCACGGTAATCACTGTGTAAAACGATGCGTATTACTATTACGAAATGTAAACTTATGTTTGATCCTTACCGTAGCTGCGTGCCATCTGCCATTTTCCGAACAAACATGAATATGGCGGACCATAACATGGGTCAGCCAAAATGGCTGACTAATGAAACTGAGAGCTGAGCCTCAGATGGTTACAGTCAAGTGCCACTTTGTTTGCCAATTAATCTCAAGGTTCACTGCTAAAGATTCCTTTGTATTATGTATGTACACATGTACATACATACATAATCTCTGATGGTTGGAAATGGCTGACCAATCTTTAAAATGTCTTGCCAATATAACACTGGGTTAGACGTTTGTCCTAACAAATGTCAAATGCTATTTCTACCACTGCACCAACAACGGCAAAATCAACAAAAGAGAACTACGTACAGACATGAAAACAGTTGGTGGACACAATATGGGACATGTTCTCACACTAACAATGGCAAAATCAACACAAGAGAACCACGTACAGACATGATCACAGTTGGTGGACCCAACATGGGACATGTTCTCACACCAACAATGGCAATATTAACACAAGAGAAATACAAACATGAACACAGTTGGTGGACACAACATGGGACATGTTCTCACACCAGCAAAAGCAACACAAGAGAAACATGGCCATGAGTACAATTGGTGGATACAACATGGGCATGTTCTCACACCAACAAAAAGGAAATTCCAAAATACAAAAGTATAAATAAGTGTGAGAACAGTAAATTGGAAAATACAGTAAGACTTGGTCTAACCATTATACCTAAATAAGCTCTAACCTTAGTCTGGCGTAACTCAGAGCTGGACTACTCTAACCTAACCTATGGTACGTACAACTGCTGTAACGCAGGGCAATTTGTAATAGGGATGAGGCTTGTAAAATACTACTTATGTACTGAGAAATTCAAAGGATTTGTTTGCATCCCATTCAACGCCGGTTGCATTCAGTGAATAGCTGCGCTCATAATCCCAAGTAATCTTCACAGAAGAGAATATAACAGTGTTAAAACATTCAAAATCTTTCTGAATTGTGTACCTTACCTGCAAAGGAGATGAATGAGTAGACTAGTAGTGAATAGCTGCACTTGAAATCCAAAGTAGTCTTTGCAGAAGAGAATATAACAGTGTTAAAACATTCAAAATCTTTCTGAATTGCGTACTTCACCTGCGAAGGAGACGAATGAGTAGACTCATGCGGATGAGCTGGCTTCCATGTCTCCTGTTCAGCCAGCACATATGTACGGACTCTTACGGAGAAAGACGTATAATATACGGCATATTTAGGCGGTTCCAAGCACGTGCAAAGGAGTCATACGAGTAGACGGGGCTCGTATTTTGCTAAGTGCATAATACGGGAAAGGTCTCCGCACGTACACGCGTATGTCCGTCTGTTACACCGTCTGCCCTTCGAAGAACGGTATCCGTCTACGTCCGCCTTTGAATGCTAGAAGTCCTGTGTACACACACACACACACACACACACACACACACACACACACACAGTGCTTCCATGTCCCCTACACTACTCTTATCATGCACTTAACCGACTGCAACAAACAGAAAGATTCCGCCACTCTTTACAGTGAGTCTTCATGTATCTAGTCAAACTTTTTATTTCTTTTATTGGACAATATTTGGATACCATGTGGGCACTAATTTTTTGCAGGACTTTATTTTTGTATATTCCATTATAGCTAAGCTAATCCATTTGTGAATCCATTTCTAAATATTTGGTTGGTTTACATGGTGTATTTGTCCAAGGACTGGTCCATCTGTGACAGTGAAACTGCAGATGTCAATCAATTTGCTGATTCACAAAATATGTGTCCCATGAAGCTTAGAGGCCACACAGTGTATGGATGAATGTTGTACTTAGATCAAATTTGATTATATAATACAGGTGAACCTCTGAATATAGGACAATTTGGGGACAACATGAATTCAGCTGATTTTTTGGGAGGTTCAAAATGTATTGTAGGAATTATACTGGGACCGTATGTCATGTCCTTTGTAGAGAGGTTTGTTATATGTATTGTGTTGTTATTTGGGAGAGTCCACTATCGGAGGGTCCACTGTAGATTTTGGTGCTGAAGTCTTCTACCATGTATTAGTTAAATTGTGTGCATACGTCTGCATACTTAATTACTAGTCATTAATTGTAAGTCATGTTTACATGTATGAGATATTTCAATGCCTGGCACACATTACTATTATTATGTGATGATCATCGTAGTTCACTCAAGTTAAATTTCCTGCAGCACTAGGAATAGGCTCTATGTGTCCTCTACTCTCAGCAGCTGTATCCTCCATTCCTACACTTCCAGTCTTCTGTCCACTCAAAGTAGTGAGAATCAAAACAGGTCCCTTCATTCTTACTTCGTCCATGTGTGTGTACGCCATATGCGTATTGATTATCTGTATCATCGTTCTCAGCTGTGAACACAGGCCCTCCACCCATTCCTCGATACGAGTCACAAGTGTACTGTAGCCTTTTGGAGCTTGTTTTTTTGATATCACCACATCTACTGCAGTAGAGACAGCGGTGCGTCTTTTCAGGCTTATCAGCAGGGTACCCGCATATCTCTCCAGGTATGGTGGGCATTGAATCCTGGTAGCCATAGCCCATCCAGCAATTTGAAGTGTAATCATTCTTATCCAACAATATCCAAGCAATCATTCGCATCTGGAATGCAGTCACTCCCTAAATAAGACCAAGTCCGGACTTCATCCATGAAAGTGCCTCAAGAGTAGCAGTTTCTTCTTAAATACAGTCCTCTAGCTATCAGATTTCCATTTCCGTGTATTACAGTCATAAACACAGTGCCTAGCCGTAATAGCATGATAAGGACCAACAAGGAAAGCGGTGCAGCCATTCTCCAACTGCCCAATGGCACAATACGGGTTTCCTACAGTTGAGTGCTTGTAGCGACCATCAGTCCCAATGACTTTTCTCTTCTTTACCATTATGTCTAAGGGTTTTTTTTACTGGAAAATGAGGTTGGCTGAATGAAGAACTGGAGTTTCTTTTTCGTACTTTCTCAAGAATAGCAATTACTTCATTGTCAGTTGCTGTAGTCTCAGTCCCATTGCGATCAATTGAAATCCGGCGATATCTCTCGATCTCTTCATCAGTGAAGTGATAAACCAATTCGTCAGGATTGTGAGGATGAAAGAAGTCCTTGTCATTACCAGACCCTTGAAGTGGTATTTCTTCAAATTCTTCCCTTCTTTCACGTTCTGCCCTGAGATTGGCTGTGGTCAGTGCAGCCATCAGGGTTACGATTGCTCCAAACAACAGTAGCTGCTTCATTTCAGAATATCTTTTGAGTTGCTGTTTACGGAATAAGCTGCAAAGAACTGACTGACCTTTTATAGACTGCCCTGCCTCAAGCGTACAGCACACACCTACAGTGAAACCTTTCTAATCCAACACTCATTGGAGCTTCTAAAAGGTGTTGGATTAGGAGGGTGTTGGATTACAGAGTGACCCTTAGCATACTTTATTATTCTGACCGTACTTCATAAGATGGTCAGATTAGAGAGGATGTTGGATTATAGAGTTGTCAGATTACAGAGGGTTCACTGTACGCGCATGTATTGGTGGCATATAGAAGTATCCCATACTGCATACATTACTGTAGTATGATGTACACACATGTATTCTTTCCCATACATGCTATGTGGTACACCTGAATAGAGAAACATATCCATACAAGGGACCCAGACTTCAACACACACACACACACACACACACACACACACACACACACACACACACACACACACACACACACACACACACACATGCACGTGCAGAGGTAAATTATTTATTGTATGGGTCTATCTGGAAACCTGCTGTATGAAGGCTATTATAGCACAATATTACATGGTGACAGCTCTCCTGATACCTCTGTCTTCTCATATGAAAGGATTTATTCATTTTCAATATCATGTAAAACCTCATTAAGAAGAACACTTTTAAGGTAAATTTCTGCTTAACGCAAACCAGTTTCCCAGCCCTGTTTGGTTGCTGTAGTACTGTACATGTAGTATCATATCCTGATAAGAAGAACTTCTGATAATGAGAACTAATTTTGTGGGTCCCCTAAAGTTGGTTTAATGAGGTTTGACTGCATGTGTGCATAATACTGTATTCTCTAAACATTTGTCACTTTTAGTGCATCAAAAATTTCATTATTGTAGTAGAATGGAATAGGATTTACCAAAATATTTGTTTGCCTTGACAAAAATATGGAATTTACAGACGAAAGTCGGAATACCATATATCTTCTTATTGTTTGTCACCCTAGTATTTCGTCACTTACTGAAAACCCTGTTACTGTAATTCACTTCTAATTCCTGACAAAATATGCTATATTCTAATTTCCGTCATTGTCTCTAATTCCTCATCAGTGCTTGATCATTTGTTGATCACTTGACCACTTGCATTTGAAAACATCATCAGTATTGATGTTTTCCGAGTCTCATGGTGGTGAGACTCTGTGTCTACAAGAACAAATGACACCCATTGTAGATGATCGTCATGAGCGTATTAGTGTATACATTTATTTATTTATTACTCACCAGTGAGTGTCACATTTGGCTGTATTTATTGCAATTCAAAAATTACATAAACTGGTAATATACCCTATAATATATGACCTAGCAACTACAGTACCTGCTCTCACTGAACTGTTCCATTTTGACATTTGCACCTTGTTGATGTTGGTAATTGTGGCAATTTCAATTGCAATTTCAAGCTCAGTTATTAAGTTGTATCTATTTATTATGCATGCACACACACACACACACACACACACACACACACACACACACACACACACACACACACACACGCACACACACACACACACACACACACACACACACACACACACACACACACACACACACACACACACACACACACAGTGCTTCCATATCCCCTGTACTGCTCTTATCATACACTTAACTGACTTTAGCTAAATTGTTTCCATGGTTATTCCCATTTGTTATACACTGTATACCATAAGATTCAATGTGATATAAATTGGAGTAGTGTGTTATAAATTGGAGAAGTGTGTTATGGATTAAAACGATGTGATAAATGTGACCTTAGGAGGACAGTACTTACAGCCATAGCTAAGTGACAAACAATAATCAAGAGACCAACTGGCTGTATAGCTTCTACCTGAAGAGCAAGGACAATGCACCATGCATGCAGCCCCTCATTGCATAAATGGCATTGCTTTGAAATTCTTTGTACAAGTTTCCAATCGTCTTTTTATTTAAATATTCTCGTCCAACTTCACACACCTGACTGAAAGGTGGTCTTTCACACTACAAAGCCCGACAAAATCAGTCTTTTTGAGCTAAAAAGCGTGAACATTGACGTTTCATGCAGACCCTTGTCTCATAAAGCAGACAACATTAGTGAGAATGCTGTTACAGTAGTGCAGGTGTACATGATTGACAGGCTTTGCAAACTAAAAGTTTCCATCGCGTAGCGTTATCCGCTAGAATTGACGCGGCCAAATGGCGGATTTTACAATTGCACAGAGCCACACTACAGCTGAGCGAATCGGGAAATCGATCGAACGAAACTGCTTCTCTTCGTTCGGCTTCAATGTCTCACCAGTGGCCTTTTCGATCGATTGTTTGGGCAACAAGTCGCCCTGGTCTAGAGGGTGCCTACTCCATATTCGGTGTTCCTGACTCTAGGGACGACGCGCACGATCACTAGTTTACTGGTAGAATTCTCAGTAAAAGCTACGATCGTCCATCTCTGGGATCTGAAGTACAGTTGCCAACTGTTTACTCGATATACGCACCTCCCGCGCCAATCCGTGGGAAAACATTAGCTAAGTCAGTTAAACCATGGCACTTCGTGGTGTCGCGTCATTTATCACACTCGCGAACGTAACAAACAGAAAGATTTCGGCACTCTTTACAGTGAGTCTTCATGTATCTAGTCAAACTTTTTATTTCTTTTATTGGACAATATTTGGATACCATGTGGGCACTAATTTTTGCAGGACTTTATTTTTGTATATTCCATTATAGCTAAGCTAATCCATTTGTGAATCCATTTCTGAATATTTGGTTGGTTTACGTGGTGTATTTGTCCAAGGACTGGTCCATCTGTGACAGTGAAACTGCAGATGTCAATCAATTTGCTGATTCACAAAATATGTGTCCCATGAAGCTTAGAGGCCACACAGTGTATGGATGAATGTTGTACTTAGATCAAATTTGATTATATAATACAGGTGAACCTCTGAATATAGGACATTTTGGGGACAACATGAATTCAGCTGATTTTTAGAGAGGTTGTCTTTTTTGGGAGGTTCAAAATGTATTATAGGAATTATACTGGGACCGTATGTCATGTCCTTTGTAGAGAGGTTTGTTATATGTATTGTGTTGTTATTTGGGAGAGTCCACTATCGGAGGGTCCACTGTAGATTTTGGTGCTGAAGTCTTCTACCATGTATTAGTTACGTAAATTGTGCGCATATGTATGCATACTTAATTACTAGTCATTAATTGTAAGTCATGTTTACATGTATGAGATATTTCAATGCCTGGCACACATTACTATTATTATGTGATGATGGTCGTAGTTCACTCAAGTTAAATTTCCTGCAGCACTAGGAATAGGCTCTATGTGTCCTTTACTCTCAGCAGCCATATCCTCCATTGTTGCACTTCCAATTTTTTGTCCACTCAAAGTAGTGAGAATCAAAACGGGTCCCTTCATTCTTACTTCGTCCATGTGTGTGTACGCCATATGCGTATTGATCATCTGTATTGTCGTGCTCAGCTGTGAACACAGGTCCTCCACTCATACCTCCATACGAGTCACAAGTGTACTGTAGCCTTTTTTCGGAGCTTGTTTTTTTGATATCACCACACCTACTGCAGTAGAGGCAGTAATATGTACCTCTAGGCTTGTCGGCAGGGTACCCGCATATCTCACCAGGTATGGTGGGCATTGAATCCCTATAGCCATAGCCCATCCAGCAATTTGAAGTGTAATTATTCTTGTTCAGCAATATCCAAGCAATGTCAAACCTGTCTTGAGTGCAGTGACTCCAGTTATAAGACCAAGTCTGGACTTCATCCATGAAAATGCCTCGAGAGTAGCAGTTTCTTCTCAAATACAGTCCTCGACCAGATATCCATTCCCGTTTATCGCAGTCATAAACACAGTGCCCAGCTGTAATAGCATGGTAAGGACCAACAAGGAAAGCGGTGCAGCCATTCTCCAACTCACCAATGGCACAATACGGGTTTCCTACAGTTGAGTGCTTGTAGCGACCATCAGTCCCAATGACTTTTCTCTTCTTTACCATTATGTCTAAGGGTGTTTGTACTGGAAAATGAGGTTGGCTGAATGAAGAACTGGAGTTACTTTTTCGTACTTTCTCAAGAATAGCAATTACTTCGTTGTCAGTCGCTGTGGTCTCAGTTCCATTGTGATCAATTGAAATCCAGCGATGTTGCTCGATCTCTTCATCAGTGAAGTGATGGGCCAATTCCTCAGGATCGTGAGGACGAAGGAAGTGGTTATCATCTCCAGACCCTTGAAGTGGTATTACTTCAAATTCTTCCCTTCTTTCACGTTCTGCCCTAGGATAGGCTGTGGCCAGTGTAGCCATCAGGGTAACGATTGCTCCAAACAACAGTAGCTGCTTCATTTTGGAATATCCTTTGAGTTGCTGTTCGCAGAATAACCTGCAAAGAACTGACCTGCCTTTTATAGCGTACACACACTCAAGTATGCATACATACACACGTATACAGTGAAACCTCTCTAATCCGCCACAATTGGGAATGCCTGTTTGTGGTGGATCAGTGGGGTTGGCGGATTATAGGGGGGGGGGGGGGGGGGCAGATTAGAGAGGTTTCACTGTATTTGCAGCATAGACAATTGCCCTAATTGCCAGAATACATTACTGTAATTAGACATACACTATGTACAGGTACTTTTTGCAAACAGGATTAAAGGAACCCTTAGAGGGACGAGGAAGTTTATAAAACCCACAAGGGTAAATTATGACATACATAGGAATGCAAGACACACTTTGCTGGGACTAGTCCAGCCAGGTACGACCCACATTCATACATAAGCGCCGACTAATTGATGCTTGCACCTGCACATTAGTTGATAAATTGTGGTGACATCAAAGAAGCCTTTCGCAGTGTTAATTTATCAATCGGCGACTGTTGCTGGACCCACACTCCCTTTCCCGCTCCTGGCTCTTGCGTACAAATGTGGATCATAGCTGGCTGGACTATGCTGGGATATGATATCAGCATGATGGCAGATTGTATGTATCTTTGGTGTGTAGCTAGACTCTTTCCGCCATTTTGTATAATATCTAAAAATGGAGGAGTGGGTTGTCGATTTCAGACTCCTCCATTCAGCTGATTTTGCTGATGGTCCTCTAGCCCTAACCCTGGCAGTCGGACCTTGCATGGTCATCTGATGCATCCAATGATCTCTGCAAAGCACGTAACCTTGAGTCTGGCAATTGCACTGCTCGGGGGAGCACGTACCCCTAAGTCATGTCTTGCTTGTCTATGGTAGTGGTGCAAGATAAAGGTATTAATGTATATATATATATATATATATATATATATATATATATATATATATATATAATATATATATATTTGTTGTATGGCTGTGCATTTGCAATGTACCGTAGAGCAGGAATTTTTCACAGCATATTTTTTCGCGAATCAAAGTAACAATTCATTTTCACGAGTTTATTTTTATGATGTGAAGATTCCCATTTGCGTTTTTTACAATTTCAAGTTGTTTACGTCTATTTCTAGACTGTTCCATGTTTGGATTGTGCTTTTGCTGAGCTCAATGCTCCATTCTTTGAAGAATCTTGTTGTAGCGCGCTGTTTCCCCTCCTCTAGTGTGTATCTGAAGGATTTTTCATGGTGAAAGTTTCGCAAATCTGTACAATTCGTGAATATAGGGAAAATATTACCTCACAAAAATTTCCCTCTCTACAGTATACTGCACACTCTGCAGTACAGTGAATTCTCATTAATCCACCACAGTTCGTTTGGAAAAATCTTGGCGGATTATCCAAATCATTTTGCAGTCTTTCGTAATAGTTCATGCACAAAATTGATGGCGGATAAAAGGGTTTGGCAGATGAAGCGGTGAAGGATTAACGAGAATTTACTGTATCAAATAAGCACTCATGTGTTATGAATTTTGTTTGCCATTATGATAGCGCAGCTAACCAAAAACACCTCCCAATTTGACACAAAATGCCTCACATGGTCTGATTGGAAAGAAAGTTAGGAGCCCACAAATAATTAGTTACCATATTGGCGCTAGTTTTCGTGGGATTTTATTTTTGCAAATTTTGCGAATGAGCCAGCATTCCCAAAATTCTAATACGAATATTTGGTTAGATACATAGTCTATTTGTCTAATATATAGTGGGGACTGGTCCATTCATGAAACTAAAATTGCGAATTACAGCCCAAGTTCTTCCATTCATGAAATGTACGCCCCACGAAAATTGGTGTCCATATGGTATTGTAGCAAAGTTGATCAAACAAAGGAGATGAAATGTTCAATTGCTTTTGAATTATGTCCGAAACAGAGACTGCATTCCCTCCCTGGATATTGTAGAACAAATATATGTTTGTTATTTATTTGTTTATTTGTTTATTCGTGCATTAGGATGTTACATTTAGCAGTATTTATTGCAATTTGAAGTTTATTCTACACAGTATATAAATCTGCAATTACAGTGAGACCTCACTTATCAGCACCTCAGATATCCAGTTCCCTCACCTTCTGCAGTAGATTTTTTAGAACAAATCTGCAATAATCCTACTGTACACTATACTACTGCTCCCTTGGGTATCCAGTTTCCTCATTTTATCTGCAATTTCATCCAGAACAGATGTGTGCGGATAAGTGAGGTCTGACTGTGTGTGGATAAGTGAGGTCTGACTGTGTGCGGATAAGTGAGGTCTGACTGTGTGTGGATAAGTGAGGTCTGATTGTACTACCTCATATACTGTCTCCCAATTACAATACTCACTTACACAGAACTGCTTATTTCTTTTTCTGAAATTCACGCACACACCTGTACAAATGTACACATGCTTGCATACACATATGCATGCACACGTACACATTTATGTATGCACACATGTACGCGCGCGTTCGCACACACACACACACACACACACACAAACACACACACACACAAACACACACACACACACACACACATCCAGGAATGTGTTTTGAGGTGTTTGGAACCTTCCTTGGGAGCCTCATTCAGGGAATGTCTCTAGTCATCTTCCAAGCTCCCTCCCTTGACAGCTGTGCGGGCGATGGGAGTTCAGAAAGAACCTACAGTATTAGTCTGGAGAGGGGATATCGATATGGGGCACTCACTATTTCAGTCATAGTAGTTTTGTGTGGGCTGATTACATTCTTCGGAGTCAAGGAGCAAAAAGGTGTGTGTGTGTGTGTGTGTGTGTGTGTGTGTGTGTGTGTGTGTGTGTGTGTGTGTGTGTGTGTGTGCATGCACTTGTATGAGCATTTGTGTGTGTGTGTGTGTGTGTGTGTGTGTGTGTGTGTGTGTGTGTGTGTGTGTGTGTGTGTGTGTGTGTGTGTGTGTGTGTGTGTGTGTGTGTGTGTGTGTGTGCACGTATGCATATTTTACGTATGTATACTTCTATGTCTATAGTAAGAGAATACCAGCTGAAACCTACACTTTACCTAAAAGTGATGATAGCTGCACTTTATTGCATGTCTTTTGATATATTC
>CAUJGJ010000004.1:992500-995000 GCA_963170055.1 Halisarca cf. caerulea
GGTTGCTGATTACAGAGGGTTCGGTTTAGAGATGTTTCACGGTACATGCATCTCTCTACACCTCAGGACTCTTCCTGTGCGGGTGCACTACGGGATACATGACGGCCAAGTGACAGACAGCATACTGCCCGGCTCCACTGTGAGGAACTCCACCTTCCAGTACACACCAAGTGCCAGTACGGAGAAACTGGGGACCGAGAACTGATGGATATTCTTGTATATTCTTGTATACTGTGCACTGTATACTGTATTTTATACAATTTCCTTTAGTTATGTATATTGCTTTGTCCATCATCACATGCTCCTGTAAACTGTTGGATTCTTTTGTATTCCTTTGTTTTTTCTTGCATATCTTTGGATACTTTAAACTATTGGTAATGTACAGGTCAATGATTATACATGTAAATATTTTATCAGTTGGGTTGAGCTGCACGGTGGACTTGTGGACGTAATTTTGTAGTACTGGTTATGGTGCATGGTTCTAACTAGTCTAGCTGCTATAGCCTCTATACTTTTACCCTTAATTTGCATAGGGTAAAAGTAGGGGCTAGCAGCTAGGCTGCATCCCTCGCCCACACAAAGGGTGAAAGTAGGGGCTAGCAGCTAGGCTGCATCCCTCGCCCACACAAAGGGTGAAAGTAGGGGCTAGCAGCTAGGCTGCATCCCTCGTCCACACAAAGTAGGGGCTAGCAGCTAGGCTGCATCCCTCGCCCACACAAAGGGTGAAAGTATAGGGGCTAGCAGCTAGGCTGCATCCCTCGCCCACACAAAGGGTGAAAGTAGGGGCTAGCAGCTAGGCTGCATCCCTCGCCCACACAAAGGGTAAAAGTAGGGGCTAGCAGCTAGGCTGCATCCCTCGCCCACACAAAGGGTGAAAGTAGGGGCTAGCAGCTAGGCTGCATCCCTCGCCCACACAAAGTAGGGGCTAGCAGCTAGGCTGCATCCCTCGCCCACACAAAGGGTAAAAGTAGGGGATAGCAGCTAGGCTGCATCCCTCGCCCACACAAAGGGTGAAAGTAGGGGCTAGCAGCTAGGCTGCATCCCTCGCCCACACAAAGTAGGGGCTAGCAGCTAGGCTGCATCCCTCGCCCACACTAAGGGTAAAAGTAGGGGCTAGCAGCTAGGCTGCATCCTTCGCCCACACAAAGGGTGAAAGTAGGGGCTAGCAGCTAGGCTGCATCCCTCGCCCACACAAAGGGTAAAAGTAGGGGCTAGCAGCTAGGCTGCATCCCTCGCCCACACAAAGGGTAAAAGTAGGGGCTAGCAGCTAGGCTGCATCCCTCGCCCACACAAAGGGTAAAAGTAGGGGCTAGCAGCTAGGCTGCATCCCTCGCCCACACAAAGGGTAAAAGTAGGGGCTAGCAGCTAGACTAGGTTCTGGTTATGGTGCATGGTTCTTGCATGCATGGCATATATATACACACTATAGCACCACATGTTTAATGCACACATTCACATTTATGTGGACACATGTATGTACCTGCATGAGCTCGAGAGTTTTTAAAAGTGTGTGCATGTTTGCTATTATTATACTGTATGTAACACAGTGTTTCCAACAAAAAATAAAGGGGGGGGGGGTATGAACCAGATCAAATCACTTAAAAAATATGGCAGTTAGCGCTGCTGCATGGGTGCCTGGCTTTCTAGTTTTCTTGGCTGCATGAAAACTCTGTTTTGAAATTTCACAATTAGAGGTGAGTATTTGCTGGAGTGAACAACTACGTATATTGAACATATTGTATGGTTATTATTAGTCTCGTTCCCAGCCCCACTTCCGGACGCCATTTTATTCTCGCCAGAAGTGGGGCTGGGAACGAGACTAGGTTATTATCAGTGACAATATGTTTATTATTAGAATTGATCGAGTGGTTTCTAGCTTTTTGTCAAGCTTTAAATATAGTGTACTACATTAAAGTTAAGAGTGTTGCTATCCAAGATTATAGGGGGGGGGGGGGGGGTGCAGCGCCCCCCTACCCCTCTTTAGGGGAAACACTGATAATAGTATAACAATATATATATTATATATACTGAACATATGGTGCCAAGACTAATTATAATATTAATACTATTATACATATGGCACACCCATTCATAGTGAACACACGCAAATTTCCCAAAGTGCTATACATGCATATGCATGTGGCCATGGGTGTATTCTATATTACTGGTTAAATTATTGTATGGGTTATATAGCAACACATGCACACAATACAATGGACACACATGAGGGCGATCACTTAATTCCGTCGATCTTACATTGAACTTTGAAATTCTCTCTTTCCTCTTATGCACTCCCTCACCTCCCCTCCCCTCTCCCTCTCCTCCCTCCCTCCCTCATTCACGTCTCCCTCTCCTCTCCTTAATTGCACCTCTCTTGCATGGCCTCTTCTGCCCTCCCTCACCTCTCTCTCTCCCTCCCTCTCCCGATCACCTGACCAATGACTTTGACCATGCAGTTGGTTACTTTGGTGGTGGTATATAGGACTAGTTAGCAGTGTTC
>CAUJGJ010000004.1:1000000-1007500 GCA_963170055.1 Halisarca cf. caerulea
GAACAGTATACGTTCGACACTCCTGCTTCTTTGTTCTTTGAAAAGACTCCTGTGTATAGCGCTGAACATAAAGGGTTGTATAGGATTTTCGCGGATTTAATTTTCGCGGATGCCGTGCAGTACCACGAAAACCGTGAAAGTTTAGTACCGCGAAAGTTTCTGAGCGTACGGTATGTGTTCCATGAAAATTAGAGGCCCCACAGCATATGGATGAATATTGTGCTTGCGTAGAATAAATTTGATTATATAATACTGAGAAAATTCCAAATATAGGACTATTTGGGGATGACATAAATTCAGGTGATTTGTTCTTTGTAGAGAGGTTTTCCACTTTGGGAGGTTCAAAATGTATTGTATGAATTATATTGGGACTGTAAGTCGTGTCCTCTGTGGAGAGGTTTGTTATACTGTGTCCTTACTTGGGAGAATCCACTATAATCAAAGGATCCACTGTAGATTTTTGTGCTGAAGTCTGTTACTGTGTATTGGTTTTAATTGTGCACTTACGTACGTATACAGTAGAACTTCGTTAGTAAGAACACTATTAATGAGTAATACCTGGTTAGGAAGTACAAGGATATGATACCCCAGCTTATAACCTATAATACTAATCTATATGGTTAGCAAGTGCTACTGATAGTGAGTAGCAATTTGGAGGGCCCCCAGGTGTACTCACTAACGAGGTTTGATCAACTGTACGTACTTAATCGCATACTTAATTTCTAGTCATTAATTGTGAGGAATGTTTACACGTGTGAGATCTTTGAATACCTGGCACACATTGCTATTATTATGTTATTATGAAGATAGTAATTCACTCAAGTTAAAGAGTTACTGCAGCAATAGGTTCTTTGAGTTCTCTACTCTCAGCAGCTGTATCCTCCATTCCTACACTTCCAGTCTTTTGTCCATTGGAAGTAGTAAGAATCAAAACGGGTCCCTTCATTCTTACTTCGTCCATGTGTGTGTACGCCATATGCGTATTGGGTATCTGTATTGTCGTGCTCAGCTGTGAACACAGGTCCTCCACTCATACCTCCATACGAGTCACAAGTGTACTGTAGCCGTTTGGAGCTTGTTTTTTTGATATCACCACACCTACTGCAGTAGAGGCAGCGGTATGAACCTCTAGGCTTGTCGGCAGGGTACCCGCATATCTCACCTGGTATGATGGGCATTGAATCCCTATAACCATAGCCCATCCAGCAACTGGAGGTGTAGTCGTTCTTGTCCAGCAATATCCAAGCAATATCATTCGCATCTGGAATGCAGTCACTCCCTGAAGAAGACCAAGTCCGGACTTCACTCATGTAAATGCCTCGAGAGTAGCAGTTTCTTCTCAAATACAGTCCTCTATCAGATTTCCATTTTCGTGCTTTACAGTCGTAAACACAGTGCCCAGCTGTAATAGCATGGTAGGGACCAACAAGGAAGGCAGTGCAGCCATTCTCCAACTGCCCAATGGCACAATATGGGCGTCCTACAGATGAGTGCTTGTAGCGACCATCAATCCCAATGACTGTTCTCTTCTTTACCATTATGTCTAAGGGTGTTTGTACTGGAAAATGAGATTGGCTGACTGAAGAGCTAGAGTTATTTTCTCGTACTTTCTCAAGAATAGCGATTACTTCGTTGTCAGTTGCTGTAGTCTCAATCCCATTGCGATCAATTGAAATCCAGCGATGTCGCTCGATCTCTTCATCAGTGAAGTGGTGGACCAATTCCTCAGGATCGTGAGGACGAAGGAAGTGGTTATCATCTCCAGACCCTTGAAGTGGTATTCCTTCAAATTCTTCCCTTTTTTCACGTTCTGCCCTAGGATAGGCTGTGGCCAGTGTAGTCATCAGGGTAACGATTGCTCCAAACAACAGTAGCTGCTTCATTTTGGAATGTCCTTTGAGTTGCTGTTCGCGGAATAACCTGCAAAGAACTGACCTGCCTTTTATAAGGTACACACACTCAAGTATGCATACATACACACCTATACAGTGAAACCTCTCTAATCCGCCACAATTGGGAATGCCAGTTTGTGGTGGATCAGCAGGGTTGGCGGATTATAGTGGGGCAGATTAGAGAGGTTTCACTGTATTTGCAGCATAGACAAGTGCCCTAATTGCCAGAATACATTACTGTAGTTAGACATACACTATGTGCAGGTACTTTTTGCGAACAGGATTAAAGGAACCCTTAGAGGGACGAGGAAGTTTATAAAACCCTCAAGGGTAAACTAAGGCATACAAAGAAATGCAAGACACCTTGCTGGGACTAGTAGGACGAGGAAGTTTATAAAACCCACAAGGGTAAACTATGACATACAATGACATTTATAGGTAAATGGAGTTAACACGACTGGGCAGGGGTGGCCAAAGCGCCAGATTCAATTAGATAATCAGTCCTTGTCATCTCGTATTACCTGACCTCTTAGATGATATCTGCTAGAACAGAAGTAAGGGGGACATTAAGGGTTCTCAGCTGATTGATAGTGGGAGCCTTTGATAGCAATTTTGCAGGATCTCTGGCTGCTCAATGGTCTGTCCAGTCACCTCTACTTTGAACCCCTCGTCTGCACGTGCAATAGACCTCCTGGTCAGTTGTTTGCGATCATATTGTGGGTATTGGTCAGTTGTTTGCGATCATATTGTGGGTATTGGTGCTCGTTGGCCGCCTGCTTGTGGACTGCGCTCTTTTACTGCCTTGGTTGCTTGCTGGTTATTGCACTGCTATCTGCACTGCTGCCTGGTTATCCGCTCCCTAACTGTGCTCCTGCTACCTCGCCGTGTTCTCGTGTAGCCTGCTTCCCCCTCCCTCCCACCTCTTCTTTTAGGCTCATTCTCCACTGTCTTATAGTGCAGTGTGATCGAGCCAGGACTGGGTACCTCAAATAACTATTAAATTATATAAGGTAGAGACCCCAAATTCCGTAGAGCCCCTAATTCCGTACAAACCTTACAAATACAACCACATGCACTCAAATTATACCGTATGCGGCCTAATGGTTTTGTACTTAGATCACTGTATGACTGAGCATTAATAATCTGTAAAAACATTGTTAACGAACTCACATAGAACTGGTGGCAAACCGCCCAGATGCGCACGGCGTACAAATTCGCAACAAAAAACTCCGACAAACTTCGTCTGTGAACGCTTCAATTGTGCATTGATGAACTGATAGTTTAGAACTACGATTCTGCAAAAGTTTCAAATCCTGAGCTCTTGATAAAGAACACTGCTATTGCGGGAAAAACTATTCTATGGTTTCCGCCATTCTTGCCTGCTAGTTGAGTGACGTCATCAAGCGTTTCGTTGACGCGAATTGAGCGCTAAATTTTGAATTAGCATGCAATAACTGTAGCGGAAAATCATGCCGAAGTGGACTACAGAGCAAATGCGAGCAGCCATCAACGAGGTGAAAGACAGAAGAGAGGTTTCCATTAGATCCATTGCAGTAAAGTATGGTATACCACCTACCACACTTTACGGGCACATCAACCAAACGGCCACCTCTATTGGTGCTGGGAAACCATCTGTTCTCACCCATGATGAGGAACAGGAGATTATATATTGTTGCCAGGTGCTGCAGGAACTTGGATTTGCCATCACGAAAGACAGTGTTACGTCTATTGTCTGTCAGTACCTTTCTGACACACAGCGCCCTAACCCTTTTGTTAACAGTGTTCCAGGCAAGAAATGGTGGTCACTTTTTCTCAAACGGTGGCCAACATTAGTTCAGAGGAAGCCCCAGCATTTACCCAAACAAAGGGCACTGGCAGGAAACCCTACTGCTGTACAAGAATATTTTTCTAAAGTACAAGCACTACTAGAAAGGCTGGACATAGTTGATGTAGATGACCTAGCGAAGAGATTGTGGAATTGTGATGAAAGTGGAATTTCAACAGCAGTTGCCTCCAATGCAGTATTGGCCAGACGTGGCTCCCGATGGGTCCATGAAACTGGTGGCGGATCAGGACGTGAAATGATCACTATTCTTGGTTGTGGGTCGGCAGCTGGGGACAGGTTGCCCCCTTACATACTGTACAAGGGGAAACATCTCTATTCTACCTGGACATTCAACGGACCAGTAGGGGCAGTCTACTCTTGCAGTGAATCCGGCTGGATGGAGCGAAGTAACTTTGAGAGTTGGTTCAGCAAAAGCTTCCTTCCTGCTGTGGACAGCATTGTCAAGGACGGTCCAATAGTACTATTCTTGGATGGCCACCACTCGCATCTTGGAATAGATTTTATTGAGCTTGCACGTTCGCACAACGTCCACCCATTCTGCTTGCCTGCACACACAAGCCATTTCCTACAGCCTCTTGATGTAGGAGTATATGGCCCAATGAAGAAGACATGGAAGGGAGTTTTAAAAGAATACAAGACTGCAACACGTGCTTCAAATGTCACCAAGCAAGTTTTCCCTTCTCTTGTGAAGAAGTTGTGGGAAAGATCATTGCAAGCTAGTCATTTGCAGGCTGGATTTCGTGAATGCGGTTTGTGGCCATTTAATCCAAGTGCCATTCCAGTTTACAAGATGGCCCCATCCCTGGCTCTTAATAGCACATCGGAGACATCATTACCAGTTACTGCAACTGAGACACCATTGCGGACAGAGTTAAGGTCCTTTTTTGTACAGCATCTCAAACCAAAAGAGGTGGGACCACAGATGAAACGACAACGGGCCATTCATGCTACTGGAGATGCTCTAACCAATGAAGATGTCATTGCATCATTACGCACTAACAACCCAGGACCATCACGAAAAAGAAAGGCCACTGCTAACACAACAGGCAGCAAGCGATCCAGGCCGCAAAAAGCTAAAGGTCAGTTGACATCCAAGACACCATCACGTGCGCTGGACAAGGATGACTCAGGACCATCAAGAAAAAGAAAGGCCACTGCAGACATAACAGGCAGCAAGCAATCCAGGCCGCAAAAAGCTACAGTTCCGTTGGCACCCAAGACACCACCACATGCACTTGACAACGATGACTCAGAAAAGGACTGTGATCACTGTTTTTCATGCGGAAAGCAGTATCATGATGGACAGGAAAACATATGGGTCGGCTGTGACACTTGCTACAGATGGTACCACATTCAGTGTGCAGGCTTCAAGAGTATTCCCAAGGGAGATTTTGTTTGCCACATTTGTAAGGGAAGATCTTGCCAAGTCCAAGCTTAAATCGCTCAGTTTTGCTCTGCAACATTTCTTGTGTTCTTTTATAATGTACATGCTGTACTTTTGCTATTCCTTTTTGTCCCTTTCTTCTCGTTCAGTGCTGACTGACGATCCACGTGCACGTTTACGGAATTAGGGGTCGGGGGCGTTTATTAAGAAATCGTTTTGACGGGCTCCTCAAAGGCACGGTAAAGGACTTTTGCCCTTAAACCGACATTTTCAGAGAATGTATGTGCTGCTATGCACCATTACGTTTGAAACCGGTGTGTAATTTGATCTTTCGGAGAGCTAAGAACTGAATTTAGTAAGTTTGTACGGAATTTGGGGTCTCTACCTTATACAGATAGGTCATCCCGTAATACTCAGTTGTCACTGCATTATTACTCGGTTTCTCCCCCAAGCATGCGCCGGAAGTCGAACGTTTGCAGACCGGAAGTGCTATCACGTGACCGAGGGCTAGGCGGTAAGGGTAGCTGGCATGTTAATATACTTGCTTTTAAGATAGATGCTATAGAGGCTATTTGAGGTTAGAGACAATAGAGGCTGCTTGTGGCATGGTATTGATAGCCGGTTGTTGAGCTGCATACAAACCGTTAATTTGTAGGTGTTAATACTTAATTTAGGACTCATCGGTAGTGATAATTAAGGGGTTATCCCTTGCCCAGTCCAAAGGCTACCTTTTATATGGAGGTCATGTGCTCAGCAGTCATGAGCTTATTGAACGGTAGGTTGTGTGAAGTTGTGTATTGAATTTTCCAGGAGTGTTAATAGGAATGCAAGACACACTTTGCTGGGACTAGTCCAGCCAGGTATGACCCACATTCATACGTAAGCGCCGACTAATTGATGCTTGCACCTGCACATTAGTTGATGAATTGTGGTGACACCAAAGAAGCCTTGTGTGGTGTTAATTAATCAATTGGCGACTGTTGCTGGACCCACACTCCCTTTCCCGCTCCTGGCTCTTCCATACAAATGTGGATCACAGCTGGCTGGACTATGCCGGGATATGATATCAGCATGATGGCAGATTGGATGCATCTTTGGTGTGTAGCTAGACTCATTCCGCCATTTTGTATATTATCATAAAAATGGAGGAGTGGGTTGTCGATTTCAGACTCCTCCTTTCAGCTGATCTTTGCTGATGATCCTCTAACCCTAACCCTGGCAGTCGGACCTTGCATGGTCCAACTGCCAGGGTTAGGGTTAGTCATGGTCCATCTGATGCATCCAATGATCTCTGCAAAACAAGTAACCTAGAGTCTTGCAATTGCACTGCTCGGGGGAGCACCTACCCCTAAGTCATGTCTTACTTGTCTACGGTAGTGGTGCAAGATAAAGGTATTAATAGATATATATAGTATATATATATATATATATATATATATATATATATATATATATATAGTATATATATATATATATATATATATATATATATATATATATATATATATATATATATATATGTATGTATGTATATATGTATAATATTTTTTTGTATAATATTATATAATATTATATATATTTGTTTGGTGGTTGTGCATTTGCAGTGTACCGTAGAGCAGGAAATTTTTACAGCATATTTTTTCGCGAATCAAAGTAACAACTCATTTTCATGAGTTTTATTTTATGATGTGAAGATTTCCATTTGTGTTTTTTACGTTTCAAGTTGTTTACGTCTATTTCTAGACTGTTCCATGTTCGGATTGTGCTTTTGCTGAGCTCAATGCTCCATTCTTTGAAGAATCTTATTGTAGCATGCTGTTTTCCCTCCTCTAGTGTGTATCTGGCGGATTTTTCATGGTGAAAGTTTCGCGAATCTGTACAATTCGTGAATATAGGAATATATTACCTCGCAAAAATTTCCCGCTCTACGGTATACTGCACACTCTGCAGTACAGTGAATTCTCATTAAATTAATAATCCACCACAATTCATTTGGAAAAATCTTGGCGGATTATCCAAATCATTTTGCAGTCTTTTGTAATAGTTCATGCACAAAATTGATGGCGGATAAAAGGGTTTGGTGGATAAAGCGGTGACGGATTAACAAGAATTCACTGTGTCAAATAAGCACACAGTCACGTGTTATGAAATTTGTTTGCCATAACGCAGCTAACCAAAAACACCTCCCAATTTGACACAAAATACCTCACATGATCTGATTGGAAAGAAAGTTAGGAGCCCACAACAAATTGGTTACTGTTTAGGCACTAGTTTTCGTGGGATTTTATTTTGCAAATTTTGCGAATGAGCCAGCATTCCCAAAAATTCTAATGCGAATATTTGGTTAGATACATAATCTATTTGTCTAATATATAGTA
>CAUJGJ010000004.1:1020000-1030000 GCA_963170055.1 Halisarca cf. caerulea
GAGCCAATATATATACTTCCAATACGATCTTTAAGTTTCCTCTACAAACAGTTACTGTATAAATATTGCAGTATCAATATACAGTGCTGCATATAAATGAATCATGACTTTTCTCAGACAATGTCAAGCAATTTGAAAAAAGTAAATTGCGATGCACTAAATTGGAAAATGTGCATGTATGCCATGCGGTGTACCTCCATCGATGTCCCCTACACAAATATTCATGTCATGAAGTGGTTCCTTTAGTTTTAAAACGTGACCAACTCCAGTATAGCAGGTAAAAAAGGTTGAACTTTTCCAATTCAATTGCATGAGTGTCATCTTGTCCAGAACGTCCCTAGTTGACTCAAATCTCATGAAAAACTAGTCTTGCATGAAGCTTCTATGATGTTAGCAAAAACCATGAACTGCCAAAAAAAACTACAGTTCGATCACCTGCCAAACCATGCAGGCTGGTTCACTCTTGGGAGATCAAATTACTACACCTATAGGATAATTTAACTATAAGACACAATTTTGTTCATTATTAGGAGAAGCAAACGCTTGGAAAACAGGAGAGGACCCTTTATTGCACAATCAGTAGCCAGAGACTGCAAATTTTTTATCCACAATTAAAAATTTATGACCCTCATGCAAAAATTACAGTGAAAATTTCCTGACATACCATATTTGTTTGCTGCTGTTGCATATAATTATATATGAAGATTAAAATTCACTAGCTCAAGTTAAAGAGTTACGTATTGCAGTACTAGGTTCTGTGAGTCCTCTACTCTCAGACGTCACAGTTGATTCCTGCAGCACACGTCCAGTTTTTTGTCCACTCGAAGAAGAAAGAATCAAAACGGGTCCCTTGGTTCTCATTAAAATCTCTAGAGGACAATGTGTGTACACCATATGCAAACTGTTCATCTGTATTGTCATGCTCAGCTGTGAACACAGGTGATCCACTCATACCTCTGTTTGTGTCACAAGTGTATTTTAGCTTCTTAGAGCTGGTTTCCTCGATATCACCACACCTACTGCAGTACAGGCATTTGTATGCACCTGTAGCTATAGGCTTGTCCTGAGGGTACCCACACACCTCACCGGATATCATGGTGGGCATTGGGTTCCGGTAGGCACTCCCTATCCAACAATCGGAGGTGTAGTTGGTATTATTCAGTAATATCCAAGCAATGTCGAACCCCGTATCAGTACAGGTGACATTAGAAGGGATTATAGTCGTAACGTCATCCATGAAAATGCCTGGAGAGTTGCAGTTTCTTCTCAAATACATTCCTCTACCAGATTTCAATCTCTGTACACCTTCGTTGCAGTTATAAACACAGTGTCTAGCCGTAATAGCATGATAAGGACCAACAAGGAAAGCAGTACAGCCATTCTCCAACTGCCCAATGGCACAGTATGGGTGTCCTACAGATGGGTGCTTGTAGCGACCGTCCGTACCGATGACTTTTCTCTTCTTTACCATCATATCTATATATAAGGATGCTTGTACTGGAAAATGAGATTGGCTGACAGAATTATTATGTTTTTGTGCTTTCTCAAGAATAGCGATTACCTCATTATCAGTTGCTGTAGTCTCGATCCCATTGTGATCAATTGAAATCCAGCGATGTTGCTCAATTTCTTCGTCTGATTCAGTAAAGTGGTGAACAGATTCATTAGGGTCGTAAGCTTTCTTCATCCTAGGACGAAGAAAGTCCTTGTCATGAACAGATCCTTGAAGTGGTATTTCTTCGAATTTCTCCCTTGTTTCATGTTCTGGCCTGGGATAAGCTGTGGCCAGTGTTGCCATCAGGGAAACGATTGCTCCAAACAGCAGTAGTTGCTTCATTTCAGAATATCTTTTGAATTGCTGTTTACAGAATAAGATGCCCATGGCAAGAACTGACTGCAGGCCTTTTATAGACTATCTTGGCTCCAGTATACATGTGTACAGTATGCGCTTCTATTGGTGGGCCATATAAGTGCCATGGGTGCCAAAATTTTATCACTGTCTGGCAGAAGTTGATAGTTTGTATCTGTTATTAGGGGTGGGGCAAGCTGTCCGACCAGTACGGCCATCTACATATTGAGAATTGAGATGGTTATAGTATTGCTTGCTCTATTATATACAGCATTGGATATATAACAGTTCGCTAGTACACTCAGTCAAACTCTAATATGTACTCCTGGATTTGGTACCATTAAAAGCACCTTGGATATAATTCTGATAGTGAGTATATATACTTTAAGTTACTTTGTCTTTCCTTGGGGGCACTTATATCCAAGTTTAACTGACATTGTATTCAGAACTAGTCTGGCGTAGCCGACCCAATCGCGCGCGGCCATTTTCGGGGACTCCCCGAACATGGCAGAGCGAGATTGGGTCATCTACGCCAGACTAATTTAGAACAGTGTAAACCATGCGCATTGCCATTTGCAGTACGCATGTGGGACATGTCCGCGCTAATTCGAAGGTGTGAAAATTTCGGTCATTTTCACAACTTCTGTTCTCAACTTGTACACGTTTTAGAATATCGAAGAAGAACGTTTGTAGTTAGCAGACATGTAAACTTCTCGTTGAACATAGTTTTTAACGACTGTTGTCTATGTCGAAGCTTCTACGAAGGTTTTCCCTACCCTACGCGCGAACGAATTTCTTTGCATGGTGGAACGGCTTCTAAGATATTTTTTCACATAAATCGCGATAGCGAAATATTTAATAAGTTTTCCATGTTGCGTATTTTGTCATTCCTCTCCAAAGCCGAGATCGGTGAAATCAGCCCAGAAAATCAGAACTGACTTTAGGCGCACATAACTCGGGACTGGAGCAGAAATTCAAAATACGCAACATGGAAAAGTTAGATCGTATCAATAACTCACATTTGGTACTATAAAACCATCTTAACCTTGTTCCCTCATGCAGCACCCAGCGCAAAACTAAAATTCTAAAGAACTTTAAAGTTTAGTCACATGTCAGCATGTGACAAATCATTTTTTTTTTAACTGGAAATGACGCTTTATATATATATATATATAGGCACACATGCGCACTGCCTCATACAGATAATAAACTAGTACAAAATAACTAATACAAATACTATGTAGATTAAAGTTTGAAGCATGCATCTAAATGGTAAAGTGTCCCTCAGATAACTGAAGATCAAGGTTGTGCCCAGCTTCTGAGATGTAACATTGACGCTTTGATCGAGCACCTCTGATGCACATGATAGAAGATCTCAGAAGGGCAAAACTGAGCTTAGCCCGGATGAGATGGACTACTTGAGAGTAAGGGGTGTCTCTTTTCTCACTAATCATGGCAGCCAGCCTCTTGTAGAATGTTGTGGCAATGGAACCCATACCACCAGTGCAAGACATCACGAGAGGGGTAAAACTTGCGTGTTCCACCTCAAGAATGCGCTGCTCGTAATCTCGCTTCTTGTCTTGCTCATGTCACTTGTATGTGGCAGTTAGAGAGGAAGAACGATTTGATGCGGCGCTAGGGTTAAATACCCTTACATCTATAAATGCCTTCTCAAATCTCCCTCCCCAAAACCCGCACATGGAAACATCAAGTCTTGCATTGTCTGTCGTGATGGCAGATCGATGGCGCATGCTCTCACCAGTTAGCGGTTGTAGGTGTGGCTCAGTTGTGACATTATGACACACCTCCGAGAGTAAGCGTGCAGTGAGGTCTCTGACTTCATTGTGTCGTATTGTAGGAAAGCCACCTGCAACAGGATAGAGCATGGTCCACACTGAAGGCCTTGCCACATGCACAATGAGACAGAGTGTTCTGCAGTGGCCAGCCATATCTAAGTGCAAGTGCATCCTTAAAAGCAGACTTGTGCAATGCAAAACCATGGGATGTCAAGGGTAGAGCTGATAGCCAAGTAGATGCCCCTTTTTCCTGAGCAAGGTCGACACAGCGTTTCAGTGTTGGAGTTAAATCCTGCTTCAGCAATTTTGCTTGCTCGTCTTGTTGCTTGTGTTTATCCTTACTCAGGTCATTCTTTGCTCTTTTCTGAGCTGCCTGTGCAGTTGTGGCTGATGTGCCATTTAAGACACTCTGCATGCAATAGTGGGGCTGTGATGAGTTGTGAAGCCTTGAATGCATCCCCTGAAATGGAAATTGGGTTGGGGATCCCAAGACCGCCAAGGCGAACAGGAAGGGATAGCAATTCTCGAATACTCTTGCCAGGTTGAAGGTGACCAGATAACACCGGAATCAGCTTGGAGCTCAATATTTCTTCTATAGGTATGAGTAGATGTGATAAATTCAAACTGTCCCAGTCAGTGATGCGAAAAAAGTAGTTGAATTTTGATTGTACTCCATGGGTGTAAGCAGCATAAGCAGAGTGTGGTTCTGTTTCAGCTATAGCTACAAGTTCACAAAGCTCTTCCATCCATCCCTCAATTGTTGTACGAGCATTATCTTCAATGAATGATTTCTTTCCAATAGCTCCTCCTAGATATGTCACTCCATCAGTCACAATCGTAATCCCAGTGTCATTGAAAAATCTTGAAGCTGTTTCAGTGTTGTTCTCTTTGATGAGAAGCTTCGTTTTGCGACTGTTGGTGTAATAGCCATACTTCGGTCCTTCTTCCTGCAGCACATCCCACCATTGTCTAAGTTGCTCAACGGATGAGCCTGCAGCTGAATCATCTGCATACCAGACTTGGGGTGAACAGGCCTCGAGTTTCTGAACCAGGGGTTGTATGCCTATGGCATACATTGCCATTGCTAAAGGGTCACCTTGAGTGGTACCTTCTTCTGAAAAAATGTATTCACCATCAACAAATAAGTAAGATGATTCACGGTAGGTATTGATCAAAACAGGAGCTCAAATTGGGCATATTGATTGAGCATTCAAGAGAGTCATACGGCGGTTTAGTGAGTTAGAGGCGTTGGAAGCATCAACAAAAAGTGCAGCTTCTGTCTCAGGTAATGAGAAGATATGTGACATAGTGTGAAAGGCTGTTTCGCAGCCTGCTTCAAATCCTGCACAAAGCTGAGATTGGCCTACAGACTCTTGGAGATCACTTTTGGTAATCATCATGATAGTCTTCCCAATAATTCTTCTGACAACTTCTCCAACCCCAATGGGTCTGACACCGGGGTTCTTGTCCAAAGGAATGAGTCGGCAAGCTGTGTAGGCAGTAATGAACTTTGGATTGACATATGTGGTACAAAGACGTTTTGCAACATTTGACAAGGCTTGACAAAGATCATTGGAGCTATCACCAAATGCTGTGCACCATCTTCTCCAGCACATTGCATCAGCACCAGAAGGTCCTGCAGATCCTTCAGTTTTAAGAGCTGATTTTCGTATCTCATCTGCATGATGCTCTTAAAAATGATGTGAAGTGCAGTGTTACTTTCCGTTGGAGGTACAATTGCATCTACACAAATTTCACTAGGCTTTGGATGTTTCTCTTTAAGAACTTGACGGACAGTAGTTGTGTGTTGCTGTTGTTGAATTGTATCCTCAAGATTGAGAACACCGGCTTTGATCTGGCTAGATAACATTTTCAGTGCTGTCTTCACTTTCCCATTCATCATATTCTTTGCAAAAAGGCGGGACAAATCATCGGTGACAACAAAAAACGTCACTAAACACGGATTCGGCATTCGTATACGCCCGAATAACAATACGAATCACGAGATAAATGCGTGACAAATATTTTATAGGCGCCAAAATATAATATTTCATCACTATGCAAACTGAGAAGCGCTATCATAACAAATGTGGACATGTCCCACATGCGTAGTCTCGAGTAGCCCAGACTGCTATTTTGCCTCCTTTATTTGGAGGTGAAACAGCAGTCTGGGCTACACAAGACATGCAGATGCTACACAGGTGTGACGAGTAGCACTATGTCATCATGGAAACTCAGGACAACAGCTGGTAGGATTTAGAACCACTTCATTTTTGCTGCTAGTACTGAACAAAATAGTTTTGAAATTAATCAAGATTTACTCATTGACAATTACAGTAATTAGTAATTACAGATTTGTTCCTGAATGTTTACAAACATTACCACACCTTACCCAGGTTTCAAATTTGTATAGTGATTGGCCAATGTGACTGATATCATTGTGACACTTCAACAAGTCACAGTCATTATTGTAGCACATGATGTAGCCATAAACTAATTAAAATCTACCACAGTGAAATAGCAGCCTGGGCTACTCGAGACTACTGTGAATGCCATTTGCAGTAGTCTTGAGTAGCCCAGATTGCTATTTCACCTGACGGGTGATGTGATAGTCACTGAATAAAGGAGGTGGAATAGTGGTCTGGGCTACACAAGACTATATTTGCAGATGCTGGACAGGTGTGACAAGTTGCACAATGTCATCATGGCAACTCAGGACAACAGCGGGTATGATTTAGAACCACTTCATTTGGCTGCTATATAGTACTGAACGTAGTTTGAAAGGATTAGGGTTAGGGCTAGACAGAGTTTAGTTGGACTGAGTGCACACTGTGCAAATTCCTACATCCCGCATGTGCAGCACATTGTACATATGACTATTTCCTAACATTCACATGCACATGCACCCTATACAAATGTACAGTGTATTATACATGCATGCACACACATGCACACACACACACACACACACACACACACACACACACACACACACACACACACACACACATGCACACACACACACACACACACACACACACACACACACACACACACACACACACACACACACACACACACATGCACACCAGTGTTATGGTCATTGCAGGGGGTATTGCCATGCAGCTAGCATTGCCATTAACTGAGTATCACAACAGTTTAATTATCATTTACCACAGACTACAGATCTCCACTAAAGCAATCGATTACTATTGTAACTACATTTACTCATTGACAATATTAGTATTAATAATAATTATTACAGATTTGTTCCTGAATGTTTACAAACATCACCACACCTTACCAAGGTTTCAAATTTGTATAGTGATTGACCATTGTGACTGACATCATTGTGACACTTCCCCAAGTCACAGTATTTATTGCAGCACATGACGTATACTATAGTCTCAAACTAATCAAACTACCACAGCTTTAGGAGGAAAATATTACTAGTCTGCAGCTCTAGGACAAGACAGGGTTATTGTGAACATGATAAATGCTGGTGTATTGTTTATTGGTATATATTGGTCGTGCTCTTTGAGGTGTGTTGAGAGTTTGGGATGGTTCCAGTAGTGTGGAGATATTATAGAGCCTGATATCCCTGTGCCAAAGAAGAAATCAAGAGGAGTTTGCGATGTGTAAACACTTTCAGGGGCATTTCATTGAGCTCCACTAGCTGTATGCAAGGTGTTATGTACGTTGCTGAATGCTATAGCTTATCTAATGTGGCTGAAGAGGAATTAATAAGGACTATTTGCTGAAGAGCAATGTGGGTTTTGTAAACAGATTGAGAGGGTGCAGAGATCAAATTTTAACTTTTAAATTAGTACTGTTGGGTTAGATGGACATGGTAAGGAAACTGGGGGTATGTTGGTAGTATTCACTGATAAGGCAAGGCAGATAGAGAGAGGTTGTGGGGATGTTTGTAACGTTTTGGGATGATCGAATGGGAAGTTCTTAAACTTTACCGAAGGTCTTTATCGGAACAACTCTTGTCGCGGGGGAAAGTAGGTGAGAAGATTAGTGAGGAATTTGTAGTTACTGTAAAATTTAATGTTGGGTTGTGGTAGGGATGCATACTTTCTCCCTTTTTGTTTTCACTTTACATTTGGAAGAAGGAGATGAAGGAGAAATCAATTGAAGTTATCCATGTTGAAGCTGGTTGAAGAATACAATGAAAAGTCCAGTTGTGCATATTATCTGAAATTGAAGAATGAAAGAAGGATGATGATCAGACTGAGGAGTGGGCCGGACTGCCCCCTTCAGATTGAGACTGGAAGGTGGTGTAGGGTGAGGAGGGAAAAACGTATAGTAAAAAAGTGCAAAAGCGAAGAGGTGGACGATGTCTGTCATTGGTTAATGACGTGTGAAAGGTGGGATGGCCCCAAGCACCAGTTTCTGTTGCAGTCAGTCAAGGAGGGTCCACAAGAAATAGCAGATGAGTGCAAGACATGTACAGCATTGATCTAGATGCATGTCTGTTCTATATATAACTATCAAGTTTTATCCTAGCTGTATCCGTAGTAAGTATATATGATATAGGTTCCACACGTCATGATAAAATTTGTATTACATTATTAAAACTACATGTGTGATGTTATGAACTTACGTATGTATTTATATTGCTACACGGGACCCCATTGCATGATTGATTGATTGAAATACATTTACAGAAACGTACTGATATAAAATTATACACCAGAGTCTGTCAGTGGTTGCATGGAAATTGTGTAAATTGTGCTTCAAATAGCAAAATGATGTCAATTACCATTACAACTACTCTGAGACTGAAACAGCTCCATTGCAATTACACTACCATTACCAGCAAATGCTTATATCTAATTACAATTGAGTAATGATTACAGTATGTCTTCTTAGGGAGTAAACATGTTTACTGACCGAAGTCCCAAGGGAATGTGTGTGTGTGTGTGTGCCTTAAATTAATCAAAATCTACCAATTTAGGAGGAAAATATATCCACAGGCATAAAATTATGTATACACCAGAGACTGTCAGTAGTTGCATGGTAATTGTGTAATGTGCTTCAAATAGCAAAATGATGCCAATTACCATTACAACTACTCTAAGACTGAAACAGCTCCATTGCAATTACACTACCATTACCAGCAAATGCTTATCTAATTACAATTAAGTAATGATTACAGCATGTCTTCTTAGGGAGTAAACATGTGTGTGTGTGTGTGTGTGTGTGTGTGTGTGTGTGTGTGTGTGTGTGTGTGTGTGTGTGTGTGTGTGTGTGTGTGTGTGTGTGTGTGTGTGTGTGCGAGTGTGTGTGTGTGCGAGTGTGTGTGTGTGCGAGTGTGTGTGTGTGTGTGTGTGTGTGTGTGTGTGTGTGTGCGAGTGTGTGTGTGTGCGAGTGTGTGTGTGTGTGTGTGTGTGTGTGTGTGTGTGTATGTGTGTGTGTGTGTGGGATGTGTGTGTACGTGTGTGTGTGTGTGTGTGTGTGTGTGTGTGTGTGTGTGTGTGTGTGTGTGTGTGTGTGTGTGGACATTCTTGCCTGTGTATTTAATTATACACATACAAGTATGTATATGCACACATGCACACCCACACCCACATGCACGTATGCGTGCACACACACACATTCATGCATAACCCATGCATTGAGTGTGTGTGTGTGTGTGTGTGGGATGTGTGTGTGTGTGTGTGTGTGTGTGTGTGTGTGTGTGTGTGTGTGTGTGTGTGTGTGTGTGTGTGTGTGTGTGTGGACATTCTTGCCTGTGTATTTATACACATACAAGTATGTATATGCACACATGCACACCCACACCCACATGCACGTATGCGCGCGTGTGCACACGCACACACACACATTCATGCATAACCCATGCATTTAGTGTTGGATTAGACAGGCTTCTCTACACAGTGTACCTCCACGTGTAGGCATGTCTCATACTAACTTCCCTCTCATCAGAGACCACATACCACTTCTGAGAGAATGACCTATAGCTTTCACATGTCCCTGAGGGTGTTCTTCCAAAAGGGGTACCACGTACGGTACTATACGCCATATACTTACACGCGATACAATTCCAAGTATGGGAACATTGGTCATCAAACACTTTCAAAACTTGCAACATATTTAGCTCGAAGCTGAGTGTAGCAATCAGTACATACATGCGTACATGTACTGAGTAACATAAAATAATGTTAATATACCGTATGTAAGTATGCATGTATATTCCTTGCAATGTTTTTGACAAAAACTGTACATATAAAATAACTCAACTGTAAAACATCTGCCAGCAAGATTCTTAGCACAGCCTTCAATATATTTATAGGAAGGCCATGCCACACAGCTTTGTGTGCACATGCATGCATGTACACACCAAATA
>CAUJGJ010000004.1:1032500-1040000 GCA_963170055.1 Halisarca cf. caerulea
TACGGTAGTACTCCATATGTAGGATTGACACCGAAAAACATGGCCACCATACATTAGCGCAAATTTCGTTTTCGTCTGAAAACTAACGATACAGTACAGTTAGAAGCATTTAGAAGTGATATTGGTGCTTTTTGACACACTAGCTACGTATAATATGACATGGTTAAAACCCTTCGTAGGCCAATTTCTTTAAAGAACTTTGAAATTTTAGACAAAAATGTATGGCTACGCAACACCAGTACCATTTTAAGATTATTCTTATTCTTATTCTTCTCGTCATTTTTTCGAACTGAGCTACAGGTTGCCATGAAGGGTCCAGAGGTCTCATCTTTTGCCAGTGAGCTCCAATTGTTAGTGTGAAGTGCCTTTTGTAGGTTTTGAAGCCACACCTACACTTCTGAAGCAAGAAAAAATTAATAGGCAAATCCCATACATTCACTGGATCAGCCATTTTCGGATCAGCGAAATGGCTACTCGAGACTAGATATACGAGTACGTACCCAAGGTCTGTACTTCGATGATCGTCGATTTCAGCGCTCTTTTTGTTTGAGCATTTGTTTCTAGATGGGTCACTTTGATATTAGTCAGGTAACTGCATAGATTCTAGTTTCTTTATCTTACAAGATTTGATCGTGTTCCTTCTCAACTGCAGTGGAATACTATTTGACCAACCGTTTCGCTATAAAAGGAAAAAACGCACGAACAAGGGTGTATAAAAACCATTTTAAAATGATATAATGCCTATGCCTGTCTCGCCCTTTGCCCACCTAGTCCTGTACTGGTTTTGCAACTTACCCTTGTTCCAAGTGTTTTTGGAGAATCTTTTTTGATAATGGCTTTTTGCACGATCCTGTGTAAATCCTACATCCTTTTACCATTTTTAAATGGTTTTTATACGCCCTTTAGAAATGTGAAATAGTTCAGAACAATGCTGGACACCATTGGGACCACAGTAGGCTGTCCTGTACAGTGAAACCTCTATAGTAAGAACAACATTGGGACCGCAGTAGGCTGTCCTGTACAGTGAAACCTCTATACTAAGAACAACATTGGGACCACAGTAGGCTGTCCTGTACAGTGAAACCTCTATAATAAGAACAACATTGGGACCACAGTGAGCTAAGTGAGATGATGAACTCACCGTTTTGAAGACCATGACATACTTGTCATAGTCCTCTTCTCCAAAGGAGAAAGAGACAAGACTGGCAACCTCAGCCACATCGTGGATGATGGACCTCCACAGCTTATCCATCGGCGGGAACTTCAGTCGTGTTTGAATCGGATCACACACAAACGTTTGAATTTTATCCTCAGTCTGAATGAAAGGCAAGGGAGAGAGATACAGGTTGTATGAGTAGATCGTATACAGTAGAACTTGGATAGTAAGTACCCTCAAGAGAAGGCAGAATAGGTACTCACTATCTGATTCAGAGATATTTACTTACTATCCAAGGTGCTTTCAATGATATTGCATGAGGTAGGGACGGAACAATGAGTACCTACTATCCAGGAGTACTCACTAACCCAGGTACTTACTATCCAGGAGTACTCACTAACCCAGGTACTTACTATCCAGGAGTACCTACTAACAGAGTACTAACTGTACTAACTGCACATTCAATTTTGTATTACACATACATATGTGCACACTATAATATAATCTACTTACAGGGTATAAAAGTCCTCAATTGTGAACCATAGGAACTGTAGTGATACATATGTAGGGGTAATGAGGAAAAAACATGGCTGCCCATACATTAGTAACACCCGTATTTTGCCAAGAACATAATCATATTTATAGACATAAGAAGACTGAAAGTTTTAGTTTCTTTTGGGCACAAAGCGTGTTGGTTTGCATACTTTGCAGAGAAATACACCTTTGTTCTGAATTCCACTTTCTTCTTTCTCTCTGCTTCTTGTTGCTTATGGAGAGCAGATTTGCCTGCAACAGAGGCAGAAAGTGGTAGACTCCTAAAGGTTCCCTACCTCACATTTGTCATATGTGTGTTAAAGTATGTGCGAGTGTATTAGTATGTGTGTGCATGTGTGTGTGAGCTTATTATTACGTGTATGTGTGTGTACTATTATGTATATGTGTATGTATCATTATGTGTAGGTGTATAATTATGAGTATGTGTGATTTATATATTATTATGACATTGTGTATGTGGGTGAGCATAGGAGTATCTATGCTGTGAGTGTATTATTGTGAGTACATATGTGTATAGTATGCGTATTATTATGTGTATCAGTGTGTGCATTAATAGGTGAAAGAGGGCAGTCTATGTACTAGCTTCATGCTTATCTCTCCACCTCCCCCCTGAGTGGGTGGGGAAAATTATAGGGCTAGCGGCTGGACTAGGAAGAGGAATGAGTGAGGATACGGTGGAGGGACGAGTGTGTGAGATGGAGGGGTGAGTTTGTGAGGTGGAGGTGAAGTGTGTGTGTGTGTGTGTGTGTGTGTGTGTGTGTGTGTGTGTGTGTGTGTGTGTGTGTGTGTGTGTGTGTGTGATGGAGTGAGTGTGCGAGGTGGAAATGGATCCGAGTGTGTGTGAGAGGGTGAGTGGGTGATTATCTTTCACACTGTAACAAGTATTTGGGTAGATCATGGTACCGTTAGAACTCTTCTTCTGGTTGCTAGAAGGAATGGGCGGCTTGTCCATTTTGTCTAGAATCGATCCAAGAAGGTCCATTTTGTAGAGTACTCGCTTCGTACGTGTGGTTCCGATGCAATGCAGTACCTTGTGCTGAACAACGGTAACAAAGGACGACTAGCAAACAGAGGAAAAACTACTAGGCTTGGTCTTTAATCGTTTCCGTTCTGATACGAGAAGAACTTACCGCGTGTATTATGTGTGCGTTTACTGTCAATTCGGTCTGGCAAGGTAGACCAGAAGGAGTGCATTTTGAATCCGGTAGTGTGTGTACGGAATACGGTTAAGCTTAAGATCATGCATACGTATTGGCTACATGTCACGCAGGCTTACATAGTCTGGCCTTGTGGATAGTCTTGTACCTAGACTTTAACTCAATTGGCCACTGCCATTTTCTACCGTAGACAGGAGGGTTGGGTATCAGACTACGTATACCTTATGGTCCATTTTTGTCTCTTGGTTGGGTAGGCCTTTCCCCTCCCTAAAAAATAAAATGGAGGAATGGCTGGGTCTGGCTACACAGGACTAAGCCTACATCTAGTCTCGTGTAGCCAGACCCTTTCTTGCCCACACATGCCACGTAAAGATGGAAGGGAAAGCAGTCTGGCTACGCGAGACTAGCCTACCTCTGTTGGATCAGTAGTCTGCATTACCTCCACATACTGTGTATAAAAAACATTTATTTTCAAAAAAAGTTTAAGACACAAACCATCCCATGTTCAAATCCCATTTTAGACAAGTATATACTATTAAACATAATATGTGCATGTACGTATGGCATCGCCACATATTCATCTCTACTTCAATAATTTATATCATATCAAAATTACACAGAATGCATACAAGGCAAGGTTTCATACATTACAATACTGTTAATGGCACTAACACACTACATAAGAGCTAGTATGAGGTTGACTGTCCAGCCACAACAGGACACCTCCCAGTACCTAGACTTTGGTAGACTTTGCTTGAACTAGCTGGAAGAAGTGTCCACACTCGCAACGCTGTGCTTCTCCCTTCTTCAGGACCATCCAGTTCACATAGGTCTGGTCATCCTCACCTGAGGAGAGGGGTGTAGGAGGGGAGGGGAGGGAGTGAGGTGAGGTAAGGTTGGTGAGGGGGGAGGGGAGGTGAGGTTGGTACAGGAGTTATAGGATTATGGGAGGTGAGGTGAGGGGTATGAGGTTGGTGTGGGGGAGATAGGGTTAGGTGAGGTGAGGGGGAGATGAGGTGAGGTTGGTGAGGGGTGAGAGGGAGGTGAGGTGAGGTTGGGAGATAGGGTTTGGTGAGGTGAGGGGAGGCGGAAAGAAGGGTGAAGGCAGGACAAATAATCCAAAACATGAAACCTGGGGTTCAACAAAACAAACAAAAACTGTTACACACTCAGTGTTTTCTTACACATATGAATGTTCTTGCATGCCAATACATACACTAGTGATCACAACCGTACCCAAGCGTAATGCACAATTTAACATGTACTGTATGCCCCTACACACTCAAAGGACACACATATGTACAAACACACACACTACATGCACAAATACACGCATAAATATGTACGTACATGGACACGAACTACAAGAATGACTCACCAATACTCACACACACAAACACACACACACACACACACAGGCATGTAAGCACACATGCGTGCACACAAACACACACAAGCACACACACAGGCGCGCACGCACGCATGCACGCACACGCACACACACACACACACACACACACACCACACACCCAAGCATACAAACATGCAATTAGCAATATATACGGATCTCATCCAGCACTGATGTACTCACATATACAGCCCACAATCCTCTCATCAAACATGGACGGCACTTTACGAGGGTTCTCCAGTGTGCCATGAGGTCCAGAGTTGACTTCCATGTTGAAGGGATCCTATGCAAGTGGAAAGGATGTACAAAGTGTATAACAGTGCCATGTACAGTGAAACCTCTGCAATCCAACATTCTCTCTAATCCGACCATCTTATGAGGTACAGTCACCACATTAAAGTATGCTAATACTAAATAGTCACTTTGTAATCTGACAACCTCCTAATCCGACAACTTTTTCAAGCCCCACTGAGTGTCAGATTAGAGGGGTTTCACTGCATCAAATTTGACTGTGTTTGTAAACAATAGCATTTCTTCAAAATGGGGGCAAGCTCTTACTCAGGGGGGGGGGGGGCATTTTTAAAGCCCTAACAGAGATATTTGCACACTAAAATACAGTAGAAATATATACAGGATAACCACATGCACAGGTTGCAGACAACGTATGCAGTAAACTGTCAGACACTAGGTTGACAGACAAGACTACAGCACCAGTATTCTCCCTAGGTATGTATCTTAAGCAGTGTTCTCCCCAGGATTTTTTTAAGGCACTTAGCAATCGCAAGTTACTACACCAATAGCAAACCATCACAATCCAACAGTTACACAATGTTATTGCCACGATCTAATAGTAAACCTAATATGCAAGTGAATCAAAAGAGTACTGTTTAATTGAACATGTTCATATGTCTAAAATTAAGGCAGTCCAAAATAAGGAGCAGAACATTCAAAAAATCTATCTCCATCTTGGATCAGCACCGCTGCGGTTCTTGGCAGTACTAGAGCTAGGAGTGCTATCAGCGGGTACGTTTCGCCTTGTTGCGCGCAATGAGAGCACCCGTTCACATAATTATGCGTATCCGTGACGCCTTTGCCTAAAAATGGCCGCTCTTCGCGCTATTTGGTTTATTCGGCCTAAGAAAAGGAAGGAATGATGAGAACGGTACCGCTCGAATTTAAGTAACTGCAATCTGTTTCAAGTTGCATACATAAAATCTTACGTTCGATAAACAGTTACTTTCAACAATTGTCGAAGCTACCTGTTTTGGCTAGTTTTCTTGGTAAGTGCAACCATGGTAAAACTGATAATGTTATAGAGGACAGTCACAGGCCAATTTAAGGAGTAGCGGCCGCTAAGCCTTCCAAAATGAAGGCGTAGCGGGCCGCTACTCTTAAATGGCCTGGGGAGAACACTGCTTAAGGCATGTCGGTTCAGCATGCCTGAGAGAGAGACCATTGCATTAAATTGCAAGAAAGCATGTACAAAAACTCACAAAACCTAGGACTCAAGCTAAGCGTTTGGAAGTCTGCAGGCTTGGCAAGGTTACAATTGCAAGTGGACATGCATAAGTGTTTTAGTTACTGGAGTAAGTACAGTGGGTCCCTGTTAATCGCATACCCTCCGGACCAGGCCAAATTATTCCATTATCCAGAATATTCCTTTATCCTGTACATATATTTCTGCTATGCCAATAGTGGGGATGTCTTTGTATATTAGAAATATCAATATATGTATGTATTATATATAAAAACAAATGCAGTGGATGGAATAGCATGTTTAAAATGGGAATTCTAAGAAGAAGCAAAGAATGCTGTAGATTTTCGTTGCAGGGTAGCCATAACTGACTTGGATTAACTTGTGTTCATAGTGCTATTCTTATAAGCAGTACAGTTTATATATTCTTTGAGTATAAATGATTTGAAATTTATATTCCTATATCCAGAATATTCCTTTAAGTGGTATTCCTTTAAGCAGTTCTTTTACTACAGTGCATATATACAAATGATTCTGTACTTGGAGATAACATTCCATTAACCAGAATATTCCTTTATCTGGTATGCGATTAAGTGGGGACCACTGTATTACTAGTGACTACAAACACAAAAAAGAAGAGTGGATCTACATAACTAAATTAAATGATCATGATGATAAACAGATTGAATACAAGTAACCTAAATTGTTATACAGAGTACAGTGGGATATGGTTATCCCATTCAGTGGAATGACGTGCTTGAAAGATGTGATATGAGCATCCGACAGCCAATTTGGCAGAGAGAGTCAGGATTTGTTAAAATTTAATACTGAAAAATATGCATTCATTCATAGATTATTGAAAATCTATGTTTAGTACAAATCATGCTAGTGCCCAAAACTGAAGCTGTGAATTATGGTGATGTGCGTATGCATGTACATTCGTACATATTCACACACACACACACACACACACACACACACACACACACACACACACACACACACACACGCACACACACACGCACACACACACGCACACACACACGCACACACACACGCACACAAACAAAAAACACACACACACTACACCAAAGTAAACACACAATAATACACAGTACATGCAGTATAGTCGTCTGACACTTAACTGCAATAGTGTAAATAGCTTACAAACTACACAGTAGATGTGCGAGTAATCCGCGCATGCTTGCACGAAAGCTGGTCTCGGGGATCTATGTTGGAAAGTACCCACAGCGACAAACGAATATCGCATACCTCAATACCAGCCATTAAGGCGTCCAGTTCTAATTTTTCCGTTCCAGTAGCTTGTTCAGTATCAGTTGGAATGGTGGGTTCTACTGAAATCAGAGAAAACAAGTCAAATTATTTAGGAAACTGACCAAGACTGAAAGAAAAAAAGAACAAAAGCTTAAGAACAACCGTTCAAAAGAACAATTCGGGCAAATAAAAAATTAGAATATATACATACCTTTAGATCCACTGGAAAACGCAACAGATGGAGCTAGTCTCCACGACGGTACCAGTGTAATTCTTCTCAAAGCTGCTCTAACGATCGCCATTTTCTCTCGAACTGTGTACGGAGGTTAATGATATATGAGGTCATCCACAGAATATCTGACGTCATGCACGTGCGCCCGTCCCAGCTTTTAGACAAAATGGCTGCCGTTGGACTGCTGAGAGGCTTGAAATCCAGCTTGCGTTTTACCAATGCATATTCTCTATCAGCCCGAAG
>CAUJGJ010000004.1:1045000-1052500 GCA_963170055.1 Halisarca cf. caerulea
AAGCTGAGGCTCAGGTGTGTATGTGTGTGTGTGTGTGTGTGTGCGTGCGTGTGTGCGCGCGCGTGTGTGCGTGTGTGCGTGTGCATGTGCGTGCGTGTGTGCATGTGTTCGTGTGTGCATGTGTTCGTGTGTGCGTGTGTGCGTGCATGCGTGCGTACGTGTGTAGGATGCTATACTAGTTTGCATCTCTCTGTCTATCTCTCTCCCTCCCTTCGCTCCCTCCCTCTCTTTCTCCCTCATGTAGGGATTTGCTGAGCTTGGCATGACCTCTCATTCTAAAGCACTAAAGTCTCTCTTCTTCGGTCAAACTGAGTGCAAGAAGAACAGGTTTGGAGCTCCTCAGAGGCCACCTCAGAACCTTGCTGTCCTCGGTGCTGGTTTGATGGGTGCTGGAATCGTACAGGTAAGAGAATCATATGTGACGTTCATGCAGTCTCATGTACGGAGGCATGTTTGAATCAAATCATGTACTGTTGAGCTACGTAGGAGGATGTTTTCAATCAGGCCTGTGGAAAGTATGGAATTTGTTCATTATCGTTATAAAAATACATGTACGCATGTTTTGAACTCCCCAAACTCACGGTCACTGTCCATCATCCTTCTTGTCATTGCTTGCGGCTTTCATCATGCTCATTTTTCTCAATTCCTCGCACTCCACACCATGTGGTGGTAGCCATCTTTGTCATGTGATAAAAATGCACGTCTATCTGAAGGACAAGAACCATCACACAGGAGAAATGTGGTCATGCGAGAACAGCACTATTGCCACACACCCCTATGAACCAATAGTAGAAGAAGTACGTATAGGCAAAGCTGAGAGCCACCAGTTCTTCATAGTTGAGGACTTAGTCTGTTGTGCAGCACATCTCAGTGTTCTCGCCAGCCCTTTTAAGCAGGGCGGGCTACCCTCCTTAAGTTTAGGCTTAAACCATTCCTTCTTTGTTCAGGTACTTTGAGTTGATAGATTAGGTAAAACCAACACGGTGCATATCATAAACTTTATCAAGTCTCCCCCATTATGTACAAGATAGTCAAATGATATAGAAGTGAAACCATCATATGGCAGCTGTGCACTAGCCTACTACTGGCTTACGCAACTGCCACCCTCTTTCTTTTTTCTCTGGTGACCACCCTGCATCTCAAGCGATACTCAGGCAAATCTTTTCACGAAATAATCAGTTTCGTGCGATGTTTCACCCATCACAGGCTACTTCAGGGACATATGATTCGTACAGAATTTAAATTCACTCGACTACACCTAATATATAGTTATATGCCCATTGGCTTGCAAAGATCGATTGTGTGCCAGTGGTAAAAGTTTTGTGGTTTTCATGGTTAGGAAGGGAACCAAAAGAAATACCGTATTTTCTCGAAAACTTCGTCACTCTAATTTTTATCTGGTCTAAATCTTTGGTTTGTTTGTATTCTAAACCTGTCGAATTAGCAGCCATTCTAATTTCCGTCATGTGACTCTAATTTCCGTCAGGTACCGGAAGTGATCTAATATTTCGTATCTCCCCGCAGTACTCTATGAATTCGCTCGCGACGATTTCCTGCAATGAGTGTATTTTGTTCTTGTAGACACAGAGTCTCACTAAGGCGAACAATTGCAATATTTTCTTTGTCTTTAAAGAAGGAAATACACACTGCTTGTGCTTATTTCGGCTTTCTTTGTAGATTTTTGTTGGTCCAAGTATGCAAGAGGGTCAAAATGGTGTACCTTTCTAAAGTTTCGTCATATTCTAACTTTAGTCTAAAAATTCTATATTTTTTGTCAGGGTAAACATTTTAGGGAAATCCTATTCTATTCTAACAGAAAGACAAATATTTTGCTGCATTAGGTGTGACGAATTCTTAGAGAGAGTACGGTATTTACTAACCAAACTTAGTATTACTACAAATATTAATATCCCTCTGTTATAAACCATGAATTTTTTTATCATAAAGAATTCAATTTTTTAGCATGGATGGAAATTTTACCCCTTAAAGAATACTCTCATATGATAACAGATGTATGTACGCATGTTCATACAGTATGCATGTATGCACTTAATCAGGGTGTTCCAGCACTGGGCTGAGAGGGTACCCCTCATCCAAGTTGTAGCACCTGCTCCTGCTGACGTGAACCGCCGTGATTCTTCTCCCCTTCGCTGCGTGGTAGTCCTGTACGTTTGTGTTTCACGGAAGGACTTTGACTAAGGCCATTGATGTAATATTATCTTGAGAATTATACAACCTCTGTAGTCCGTCACCTCTGTAGTCCAACACCTCTGTAGTCCATCACCTCTGTAGTCCAACACCTCGTCACCTCTGTAGTCCGTCATCTCTGTAGTCCGTCACCTCTGTAGTCCATCACCTCTGTAGTCCGTCACCTCTGTAGTCCAACACCTCTGTAGTCCAACACCTCTGTAGTCCGTCACCTCTGTAGTCCGTCACCTCTGTGATCCGACACCTCTGTAGTCCGGCACCTCTGTGATCCGACACCTCTGTGATCCGACACCTCTGTGATCCGACACCTCTGTAGTCCGTCACCTCTGTGATCCGACACCTCTGTAGTCCGTCACCTCTGTAGTCCGTCACCTCTGTGATCCGACACCTCTGTGATCCGACACCTCTGTAGTCCGTCACCTCTGTAGTCCGTCACCTCTGTAGTCACCTCTGTGATCCGACACCTCTGTAGTCCGTCACCTCTGTAGTCACCTCTGTGATCCGACACCTCTCCGACACCTCTGTAGTCCGTCACCTCTGTAGTCCGTCACCTCTGTGATCCGACACCTCTGTGATCCGACACCTGTGATCCGACACCTCTGTAGTCGGTCACCTCTGTGATCCGACACCTCTGTAGTCCGTCACCTCTGTAGTCCGTCACCTCTGTAGTCCGTCACCTCTGTAGTCACCTCTGTGATCCGACACCTCTGTAGTCCGTCACCTCTGTAGTCACCTCTGTGATCCGACACCTCTCCGACACCTCTGTAGTCCGTCACCTCTGTAGTCCGTCACCTCTGTGATCCGACACCTCTGTGATCCGACACCTCTGTGATCCGACACCTCTGTAGTCCGTCACCTCTGTGATCCGACACCTCTGTAGTCCGTCACCTCTGTAGTCCGTCACCTCTGTAGTCACCTCTGTGATCCGACACCTCTGTAGTCCGTCACCTCGTGATCCGACACCTCTGTAGTCCGTCACCTCTGTGATCCGACACCTCTGTGATCCAACATTCTCTCTAATTTGATCATCTTATGAGGTACAGTCACCATACTTGAAGTATGGTAAGAGTCACTCTGTAACTCAACAACCTCCTAATCCGACATTATTTTCAAGTTCCATTGAGTGTCAGATTAGAGAGGTTTTCCTGTTGCACGTGCGTACATATGTGTAAATGATGATCACTGTCAGGATTTGCTGTATGTGGTCTATGTAATTTGATTATCTATGAGTTGATAGACCTCCTGTGAGTGTAGATTTTAGCAATTTTGTCTTAATTTTGTGGACGGCCTTTGCCCCCCCCCCAGGTCACTGATACATGATACATTATGTGCGTACATAGCAATACTAAAAGAGTAAGGATTCATAACACAAGGAAGAGATACTTTCGAATTTTTGATAAGTGCAACTCAAGAGCAATGTTGCAATACTTACAGATGACTTTTATTAAGTGAAACGTGCCTTAGACCACCTACGAGGGCCACCTGTATACAAGGACCACCTGTATAGAGACCACCTGTATACAAGGACCACCTGTATAGAGACCACCTGTATACAAGGACCACCTGTGTACAAGGACCACCTGTATAGAGACCACTGTATATAATTATGCTGGTCCAGTAACCACTAAAGCAATATTACGTATTGTACGTACCTCTACATAAGGACCACCTGTCTACAGAGAGCACAATGGACTGGTCCAGGAACCACTAAAGCAATGCTATTGCACCTCTACTTAAGGACCACCTGTCTACAGAGAGCACTACTACATGGTCCCAAGTGTGGAGTGATTCCACTGTAATTTCTTTCCACCTTGCAGGGTGTATTGTTTGTTGTGCTTGTGTAAACTAGGTCACAAGCACTGCCTTATAAGGAGTCTAGTTGCACCAGTTATCACAATATTCATTAGTTCTTGGAATTTTGGTGTATTATAATTATAATATAATATAGAAAGACAGCAATGGCCACTCGTCTACCACGCTACAGCTACAAAGGAGTTACTTTCACGTTTCTTGACACTTCTGTTCGCCTTCTTGAAGAGGTAAAGTGTCCAATTTGCCTTGAACTCCTCTCTGAACCGGTCATTACCAGTTGCCACCATCTGTTTTGCGAAGACTGTATCTATGGCCAAGAGACCTGCCCAACCTGTCGTGAGGAGTTCATCACTACAACACCAGACATAGGCAGTACTAAACTAATGAAAGCCTTCAAGGTAAAGTGCCCTAATTCATCTGAAGGCTGTAGGTGGAAAGGAGACCTAGGAGATGCTGAAGAACACACAGCGGAGAAATGTCGATATCAGAAGGTCAAGTGCCCTTTTCAATGCAAGGCACTTCTGAAGGGACCTAAAGAGGAAATCCTTCACAAACATTGTTTAACTTGTCAAGATTTACCTGTGTCCTGTCCAGGGTGTTACAAGGACATAAAAAGAAAAAACATGCAAAGGCATCTTTCAAAGGATTGTCCGAATGAGCTTGTTCCTTGCAAGTATGCTTTGTTTGGTTGCGAAGAATCTGTGGAGAGGAGTGATAAAGACGAGCATTTCTCTGACATGGAGGTCCACTTGGAGAAGTGCATGGAGGCTCAATTGGGATTGCTTGGAGCGTTTTCAAAGTGCATGCAGAAGAAATCATGGGACACAGTTGATGTGACTTCTCTCCCTCTCTCTTTCCGTCCCTGGCTTCAGAATACTCCAACCTGTTACCCTTGTCCTCCATGGGTTATCAAATTTGGGGGATTTGAAAAGAGGAATACCTTTGTATTTGGCAATGAAGATACTTCAGAATCAGATGCAGAATCAGATGCAGAATCAGATGCAGATTCAAATGATAGTTTGTTTTTACTAAACGAAGATTCTGATGATGAATTTTATTGGAAGGATGATGTTTTCTCTCATTTTGGAGGGTATGAAATGGAGTTCGAACTGATTCCACGAGGTCGTAGAAGTGGTAAAGATACTCACGTAGCAATTGGTGTGGGGGTATCAGGTGATTCTCTTCCAGACTTCAATGGAAGTATTGTTGTCAGCTTGCTCAACCAACTGGAAGACAAGAACCATCACACTAGAGAAATTTGGCTGTCTGAAAACAGTACTGTTGCTCCCGAAAAAGAAGTGGAATCTGAACTAACTGCAAGGGTATGTGAACAGTTCATTTCTCACGCTGACCTCAACTACAACCCTCCCAAGAACTGCCAGTTCCTTAAAAATGACTGTTTGTTCTTTAGAGTAGATAAGTTTGTGTTCTAGTCCTACAGATGAGGTGTTTCTGTTTCATGTCTACTTTAGTCTGACTAGCACTCGGTGTGTATTTTGGAGTAGTAAAGTACTAATCTTGTTTTATTAAATTTGTTTATCATTGATTGTATCATTTGTGAAATGTCTTTTTGAGAGAAAATGTCAGCAAGTGCTTCTGAATCAACACACCCGACAGAATTCTTCACATCTGTGACTGATATTAAAATAGAAATTCTTGTGACTTGTTCTTTCGTAGAAGCCTTTGCAAGTGCCCTCTCACTTTTCTGTTCAGGGATTTCTCCCTCGATAGATTTCTGATACCCACATTCTATGGTATAGCCTACAGTACCTGTATGGTGATGTGCTTGCACAATATGCAGTCAGGCTTGCACAATATGCAGTTAGCCTTGCACAATATGCAATCAGCCTTGCACAATATGCAGTCAGGCTTGCACAATATGCAATCAGCCCGGCACAATTTGCCTTGCACAATATGTGGTTAGCCTTGCACAATTTGCCTTGCACAATATGTGATCAGCCTTGCACAATATGTGGTCAGCCTTGCACAATATGCAATCAGCCTTGTGCAATGTGTAATCAGCCTTGCGCAATTTGCCTTGCACAATATGTGGGGATCAGCCTTGCACAATATGTGGTCAGCCTTGCACAATATGCGGATAGGAAGATGGATTTACTCATGCATGCGTGCACACACATGCACACACGCGTATGTACAGTACACATGTGCACAAAATGTAAATAGGACCTCGATCACAATTTCCATGAAATTGTGTGTATTAAATATTATGACACGTGTATCTACATACAAATCTGCATTCGTATATCTAACATTCATATTGTAACAGTAGAACTTGCTTAGTGAGTACAGTGGAACCTCTGTAATCCGACACCTCTATAATCCAACATTCTCTCTAATCCGACCATGCTATGAGGTACAGTCACCATGTTTGACTGTACTAAGAAGCACTGGATAATCCGACAACCTCTGTAATCTGTCATCTAATTCCATTTCACTGTACCTGGGTTAGTAAGTACTCCTGGATAGTAAGTACTCCTGGTTAGTAAGTACTCCTGGATAGTAAGTACTCCTGGATAGTAAGTACTCCTGGTTAGTAAGTACTCCTGGATAGTAAGTACTCCTGGTTAGTAAATACTCCTGGATAGTAAGTACTCCTGGATAGTAAGTACTCCTGGTTAGTAAGTACTCCTGGATAGTAAGTACTCCTGGTTAGTTTATACTCCTGGATAGTAAGTACTCCTCATTCTGTCCCCTCCTATACATACAGTACACAATTCTGTCCTGATAGCAAGTACTGATTTCCAGATACCTACTAAGCAAGTTCCACCTTGTGTGTATCTATTGTTATTGCACTGCTACAGCAGGGTGGTCACCAGAGAAACAAGAAAGAGGGTGGCATTTACGTAAGCCAGTAGTAGGCTAGTGCACAGCTGCCCTATGATGGTTTCACTTCTATATTACAGTGGGATCTGGTTTATCCGACGGTATCTGTTCCACATAAATGTGTCGGATAAACAAACCACATGTTGGATAAATCAGGTAGAATTGTGTATAGTTCAGTGATGGGGATTTATAACAGAGTGTCAGATAAATGAGATTTCCGGATAAACCAGTGTCGGATAAATCAGATGTGACTGTATTTAGTATCTTGTAATGGGGGAAATTTGCTCAATGTATATGATATGCACAGTGCCAGTTTTACCTAATCTATCGACTTATAGTACCTGAACAGAGAAGGAATGACTCTACTTAAAGTAAAATGGTTTAAGTCAAAATTTAAGGAGGGCGGCCCGCCCTGCTTAAAAGGGCTGGCGAGAACACTCCTACAGAACTTGGCTGATTTTCCAACATCCCATATTTCTAGATACAAAAAGAAAATATCAAAAGCCAATGTGATATTGCTTCATATTTGAACCCTTAGCAATCTTGAAATACTATTCTAATCTTTTCAGCATTGAGATTTGGAGACGTGAACGCACTCAGGCAGACCAATGAGGTTGAAACCTGAAAAGATGTATT
>CAUJGJ010000004.1:1072500-1080000 GCA_963170055.1 Halisarca cf. caerulea
ATGAGTATTTTTCACAAAATCATTTGACCTTAGGACTTGAAGGAATGTTGGGGAAGGAGTGGAGTGAACCAGATCTGATTTGTAATTTGTTTCAGTTCTTGGTTATGTACAACCTCTCCTTCCCCTCCCCCCTTCTCCCTCTCCCGGATACTGAAAGCAGTGCTGTGATTTCTTTGAGAATGTTTTTGTTGGTCTTCATTATAGTGTTTGAGTGCTGTGTAGTGTGTGTGTGTGTGTGTGTGTGTGTGTGTGTGTGTGTGTGTGTGTTGTGTGTCTGTGTGTGTGAGTGCTTGTCGGTGTCTACATACGTACGTAGTTTCATGCTGTATGCATTCATACACACACATGTGGGTATGGTTTGTATTCAAAGACAGGCATTGTGCATATTTGTACATACGTATTTGTACATATTTTGTACATATTTGTACATATTTGTACATATTTTGTACATATTTTGTACATATTTGTGCATATGGTACATGCAGGTATGTATGTACATATTGATACTGAAGCAATTATTTTGTTTATGTATGTACCGTGGGCCTTCATTTGTCCGACCACATTTTTCCTCATAAAATGTGTCGATAAACCAGGTGTTAGATAAATCAGGGCAGATTGTACACAGAATAGTGATGGTGATTCACAGCAGAGTGTCGGATAAGTGAGGTTTTCGGATAAGCCCGTGTCGGATAAACCAGGTGCAACTGTACATAACGTGTGTACTACTGGTGGGGACACCAGGTGCAACTGTACATACCTGTGTACTACGGGTGGGGACACCAGGTGCAACTGTACATACCTGTGTACTACGGGTGGGGACACCAGGTGCAACTGTACATAACGTGTGTACTACTGGTGGGGACACCAGATGTGTTTTACCATTGATAATCTATGGTTTTACCCACACTTGTACGTGTGTAGGGCAGTGCGTGACCTACACACCATACCTGCTAAAATCAGTTACTGGGAAAACCATTTGCAATGACGTTTACACACAGGCCCACAGGGTATCGTAGAACAGACTCTGTAGACAAGTGGTCTGTGAAACCTGTCTATAAAGACCACTTGAGCCAAGCGGTAATAGTCTCTGTAGACAGGTGGTCTGTGTGTGATACAGTGAAACCTGTCTATAATGGCCACTTGAGGCAAGCAGTAGTGGTCACTGTAGACAGGTGTCTGTATTGATGCAGTGAAACCTGTCTATGAAGGCCACTCAAGTGACCAAGCAGTAGTGGTCTGTATAGACAGGCTGTCCTTATGAAGAGGTATGTTTGTATCTCTGAGGTGGCATAGGAGCCAGCCTACAGTGGCCTCTATAGACAGGTGATCTTAGAGACACGATTTTCTGGAAACAGTAGCAGCCCTATGAGTACCACCTAACTACAATGACTTCTGCCACTTCGTCCATTTTGTGGTCTTTGTAGACAGAGGTCACTGTACAGGGTGTGTGTGTGTGTGTGGCTCAGTAGGTCAGCACTGAAAGTTAAGCTATGAAGAGAGGGCACCACCCCACCTGTGTGCCACATGTGGAGTTTTTTTCCCCTGCACTCCCCTGCCACCAACTTGGGAATGACTGGGAATAGTACCTACTGCAGCCACCAAAACTAATTTTAATTTGATTCTATTTGATTGTGTGTGTGAGTGTGTGTGAGTATGTGTATGTGTGGGATACTTGGGCCTTAGGAATAGCCTCTGGCTAATGGCCAACCCAGTTTAAATAAGAAAATATTATTTTTATTATATTATTACATCGCACATGTATACGTACGTACGTACTCATGTGAACAGCAAATGTCTTATGGGAGAGGCATCCCTTCAACAGAGAGTCTAACAGGAGGGTACTGCTGTACATGCAGAATGCCTTAAAGTATCAGTTTTTTACTTTCACCGGAAGTGTCCGGAACGTCCGGAACGATGTCTATATATATATATATATATATATATATATATATATATATATATATATATATGTCAACAGCATGGCGGACGCGAAGTCGGTACATAATCTTTCGGCTATTTTTCGGTAAAATTCGTTCGTTTGCTCCTGACTTTATCAGCGAAGAGTCTTTTAGACCAGAAGAGTTCTTCGAAGTATTATTTTAGACAATAATGATGATTTCCAAGCGATTCGAGTTTCCAGGGCCGTAGGCGGCCCACGAGTTTTTTAAACTCGAATCGCTTGTTTTTAATAATTGTATATTTTAGGCCAGGCAAAGTTAATTCCCAGTTTATCGTTTCCGCCCGCATGTGATTTGGCTTGCGCCGGACTATTTTCATTATTCATTATTTGATCAAAGATAAGTCTAGTGATTACTACGTTACATTGTTTTCATTACTTTGTGTTAAAAATGTGATTTTAATATGAACGTGTAGTTGTACATGTATTAGTCTTCAAACAAAATTAATGATATAAAACCCTCATTTGTTTTTCATTATTATTGTTTGCATTAACTTGAAGATTTTATTTTAATGATCAAAGTGTACAAATACGTACGTAATTAATAATAAGTGCATTTTAATATAAATGAATAATGAAAAATGACTGCCCTCCCTCATGCTATAATTTAAAAGGCCTGACGATAAACTGGGAATCAATTTTGCCTGGCCTTACATTGGTTTGCACATACGTACATACATACATACAGTGGACCCCATTACAACGAATCCCAGGGGACACTGAAGATTCTTCATTGGATCAGAAATTCACCATAACCAGTTACACTTTCATAGTAGAACATTCACTGGGTCACATGAATTTATTTACTGTGCGCAGAAATTCACTCTAAGAGATTTCTTTATAGCGAGAATTCTGCTGTATACTTGTATTCAGGTTCGGAGCTCTCCGATGAAGCCTCCACAGAAGTTAGTATGGAGTACTACTGGATGGAATTGGCTGAAAAGAGGAGGCAGGCTCTTGCAGAAACTCTGCTGGAGAACGAAGAGGTGTGTGTGTGTGTGTGTGTGTGTGTGTATGTGTGCGTACGTGCGTGTGTGCGTACATGTGTATGTGTGTTTTCCTTTATAGTTTATTATGGCAACATCATCCAATAGTAGGTAATACCTACCTACATACCTCTCCATGTGTACACATATGTATACATAGCTTTTCATTCCAGGAAAATAAGAAAGACTAATCTCACCGGATTTGCATCTTTAGACAGCTGTCATCTCAACCACAATTGTGGTTTCAGCTGTTCTTTGTATATTGCATCAAAGCTGTGTGATTAATTAAATTTCTGTACAAACGAGCTATCCCACAGACTATTCCAGATACAGCTGGCGTATCTCTAACCACAGTGACCTTCAGATGAGAGCTGTCTGTCTGTCTCCCACATTGTGTGTAATTGGATTGTGCGTGTCTATGGTTTGTGTATTGTGTGACTTTAATTGCAGGCACTGCTGTTGGAGTGTTTGATAGTGTATTGGCTATTAATCCTAATTGTAATTAATTTCTGGATAATAGCATCTATCTATTGTCCCACCTAACACCACTTGTACACCACCCACTCACAACTGGGGATTTGAAATAATGGTATGATGTCATAATGATATCATTTACTTTTGAAGGGCTTCCTAATGAAGAGGGAAGTCCCAGCTTTTGTAGGTGTTGGATCTATGGATTTGTACACCTTTGGCTTCCATTGTCAGTGCTTCGTCCATTTTTTTTGTAAGGTGGGACAAAAATTGACTGTTTTTATGGTGGGCAAGTGGTAAATTTAGGACTTTGTTTTTCTATCTTTCTAGTGTATCACGTTCTGTACCTTCAATATGTACATTGTCACATATTGATATAGTACAGTAAAACCCGACCATACCGGCCACTCAAGGGACCAAGTGGTGGTGGGTCTTTTCAGACAGGTGGTCCTTATACAGAGGTTCATTAGTATCACTGAGGTGGCCCATGGAGTAGCTTACGCTGGTCTCTGTAGACAGGTGGTCTTTGTATATACAGAGGTGCATTAGTATCACTGAGGTGGTCCATGGAGCAGCCTACAGTGGTCTCTGTAGACAGGGGGTCTTTGTACAGAGGTGCATTAGTATCACTGAGGTAGTCCACGGATCAGCCTACAGTGGTCTCTGTAGACAAATGGGCTTTCTATGCAAGTGGTTTAAGAAAAGTCTACAGTATTTGACAACATACATAAATTCAGTAAAGTTGGGCAAATGCCATTTTTGCCACACTGAGTGAAACCCTGACGTTAGAGAGTAGAGAGAAAGTTGGGTCATAAAGGTGTTGGTTTATAGAGGTCCACAGTACCCTTATATGGGGTACATGTTCAGCATGCCTGAAATTATTTCTGGGGAGAACACTGCTGCAGCAATAGGGACAATGTGAAACAAAATGGCCACCTGTAGTTTTTAGCTGTGTTCATATTGAATCCAGATCGAATCCAGATTGGGTGTGATCGGATTGCATCCGGATTGAATCCACCTCAAAGGTGGATTCACTAACCGGATCGAATCGGGATGGGATTGGGATCGGATGAACAGAATCACTAATGTGAACAGGATTTGATTGGATTGGGATCGGATGAAGATCGGATCAACAGAATCACTAATGTGAACAGGATTTGATCCGGATCCGTTGTGCAATGTGAACACGGCTTTTGGCTTACCATATGTAATTGCCCTAATTTGTATTATGTAGTATGACCTACTGTACATACGTACAGTCAAAACTGCTTACAACAACACCGCTGGTTCCCCTGTTTTGTGCTGTTATAACCAAGTTGTTGTTGTAACCAGTACATTTTGTACAGAGACTAGTGAAACAGTTCCCAACATGTGTGTTGTTGTAGAGAGAGTGATGTTGTATCCAGTGACTTTGTAAAGAGATTTGATTGTATATACGAACAGCTTTGTTCTCTTGAGGGATCTTGAGGCATGTATGTTCGTCCAACATGCCTTCTTTGGTCATGTTCTTGATGGTGCTTGCTGGTCAGGATTGACTGTAGATCTTATCTGGCTGGATCTGTTATCAGTCTGTCTTTCATGTCTGTCTCACTTCTGTGAGCCGTATTTGGAGTGGTATCATTTTCAGAAAGGTTTCGTGTGGTGGTCGGCAAAATACTTATCTACTTGTATTAAAAATGACAGTCGAAGACAGACATCGGGCAGTCATTGACTACCATATATGGTCAAACCTCTCTATAACGAGTTACCTCAGGACTGCTGAAAATGTTCACTATATCAGGGTGTTCACTACATCAGGGTGTTCACTACATCAGGGTGTTCACTACATCAGGGTTCTTAACAACATACACATACTGCCTCCCCCTCTGCCTCTGGGTCTGTTGGAATGGTGGGAGATGGCTGTAGGGCTTCCTTTCCTGGGCTGGGAATTCTTAAAAAAACTTGCTTCAATTTGTGTGAAATTTGCACTCGTTGAAAGCATCATTTGTTAAGTGTGTGTTCTGTTGTGCTCTCCTCTCACATTGAATGCTGTGTACTGTACTGTGTATGTGGGAAAATTGATTCAAAATGATTAAAAGTCAGCAAAGTGGTTTGTGCATGTGACTATCACACGCTTAGCATATCAAAGTTGAAAACAGTTGTGATACCCTCGATCCTGATCATTAAAATCGCTAATTGATTGATTAATTGTTTGGGTGACCATGTAATAGTACACAAAGACATGAATCACGGCCGCCCCCTCACTCCGTGTGACTGTTTTGTAGGGTTTATCACCTTTGTGTTTGTTGATTATTGTAAATTGAACTGCCCTGATATGTATTTTCTACTTAACTTACCCCTTCACTGTGGAGTGTGTGTTTTGTATGTATGTACGTATGTACGTACGTATGTACCTTTTGTACACCACTGTAGGTGTGAGTCAATTTCCATCTTTGTTCTGTGTACTCTGACCACATAAGGTACTATATACGTATGTATGCATGTATGTACGTATGTATTGATGGTGGAAGAGGGATGTGTTAGCACATGTGCTTATGAACACACACACACACACACACACACACACACACACACACACACACACACACACACACACACATGCACACACACACACACACACACACACACACACACACACACACACACACACACACACACACACACACACACACACACACACACACACACTACACATACACACACACACACACACACACACACACACACACACACACACACACACACACACTTCACATGAATCACTTGATCACACAGTTGCAAAGCTAATCGAGAGGCATGTTGCAGATTGACTTTGATTGACATTAATTGCTGTCTGACCCAATTGTGATCCCACCAGATCTATTAGCACACACCAGCAGCTGATAGGAGTGCATGGATCCATTGAACTGTTGACCTTCACCGCTAGGATTTAGATCAGTTTTTGGTACACTGGAGTTGGGGCCCCAATATTGTTTTTTTTTTCTTTGAAGGGGATTGATTTTCTGCCCTTCATGCATGCTGGTGAACCATGCTGTCTCTCCTTCGCAGCCGTTGTAATTGGCATGATTACAAGCATTGAATCTTTGCCTTGTACAGGAAGGGAAAGGTGTCTCTATGGGTGCATCTGCATGCAACTGCACTCTGAACCACTTTATGGCGTTGGGGTGCCCTTACCGGGTCAATTGGTTGTGATTGTGAGCCCTATCAGCTGAGTACAGCAGTGTAGGGGAACCTGTGTATAGTGGACATTGCATGAAGCAGCTACCTGTCTACAGTGGACGCTACTGCAGCCGCAATTATCCATAGTGATCACTATGTATCAGTCACCTGTCTATAGTGGTCACTATGTATCAACCACCTGTCTATAGTGGTCACTATGTATCAACCACCTGTCTATAGTGGTCATTGTGTAGAGCAGCCACCTGTCTATAGTGGACATTGTGTTGAGCAGCCACCTGTCTATAGTGGACATTGTGTAGAGCAGCCACCTGTCTATAGTGGTCATTGTGCTGAGCAGCCACCTGTCTATAGTGGTCATTGTGTTGAGCAGCCACCTGTCTATAGTGGTCATTGTGTAGAGCAGCCACCTGTCTATAGTGGTCATTGTGTTGAGCAGCCACCTGTCTATAGTGGTCATTGTGTTGAGCAACCAACGTTTATAGTGGACATTGTGTAGAGCAGCCACCTGTCTATAGTGGTCATTGTGTTGAGCAACCTCCTGTCTATAGTGGACACTGGAAAAATAGAATACTGGTTTGTTGATTGGGTAGGTTTGTACATATTGTGTATTCACTGGTTGTACAATATATATATATATGCGTATAATGTATATATATATATATATATATATATATATATATATATATATATATATATATATATATATATATATATATATATATACATATACATATATATATATATATATATATATACATATACATATGTGTGTATATATGTATGTATAGTTTATTACCCACCTCTTAGTTGAATGGTATGGAGAATGACGGCGCCCGAGGGTGGAGTAGTAATTTATGTCATCCAATGAGGAGGCGGGTTATAACCGGCTTCTAAACTGATGCCAAC
>CAUJGJ010000004.1:1092500-1107500 GCA_963170055.1 Halisarca cf. caerulea
GATTGTGCTAATTGAAGAAATCAAGGTAATTATTTGTTGATTGATATCATGGAAGTTATTATAATACTAATCGTGTTACTGCGCAGACACAATTTTGCATATCTTGAACTGTGCATGAGGTAGGGACAGAGTGAGGAGTGTGCACTAGTCTGTGTACTGTACATGAGGTAGGGACAGAGTGAGGAGTGTGTACTAGTCTGTGTACTGTACATGAGGTAGGGACAGAGTGAGGAGTGTGCACTAGTCTGTGTACTGTACATGAGGTAGGGACAGAGTGAGGAGTGTGCACTAGTCTGTGTACTGTACATGAGGTAGGGACAGAGTGAGGAGTGTGTACTAGTCTGTGTACTGTACATGAGGTAGCGACAGAGTGAGGAGTATGTACTAGTCTGTGTACTGTACATGAGGTAGGGACAGAGTGAGGAGTGTGCACTAGCCTGTGTACTGTACATGAGGTAGGGACAGAGTGAGGAGCGTGTACTAGTCTGTGCACTGTACATGAGGTAGGGAGAGAGTGAGGAGTATATACTAGTCTGTGTACTGTACATGAGGTAGGGACAGAGTGAGGAGTATGTACTAGTCTGTGTACTGTACACAAAGTAGGAACAGAGTTAGAAATATATGCCCATCTGTGTACTGTTTTTCGTACTCTTTATTAGAAGATTAAAATTGGTTTGCCAGTTACAGTCAAAGAGTCATTTCTTGTCATCAGTCATTGACTGTAGCAGGTTCTAACAGCTCGTCCTAATAGATTTGCACACACGTATGTATTGTCGCTGCAAAGTCCATTTCTCTAAGGAATTAAGTCCTTTCATTCGACTGTCTGTTTGTAGGCACAACCATCTATCAATCAGTCTACCTTTCGTTAATCGAATTATCCATCTACCTGCCATCTGTTGATCCATTAACTATCAATTCATTCGTATGTGTATTTTACAAGGGGGCAGCTTGATCCGACTCCTCGAAACGGTCCGCGTACCACCTACTGTGCCTGTACTCTGAATACATGGGAATCTCCACCATCCTGTACCTTCTTATTCCAACATTTTCCCTAATCCGACCATATCGTGAGGTCAATCGCTATGGTAGACTGTATTCGGGGTCACTAGATAATCTGACAACCTCTGTAATCTGACCCTCCCCCATGGTACGGTCATCGTACTCAAGGATAGTATGAATCGCTCAATTATCCGACAACCTCTGTAATCTGGCACGTTATGTGTCTACACCCACAGAGTGTTGGATTATGGAGGTTACGCTGTAACTGGGCGTAACATACTGGATTTCCAATAATCTCAACTGTAGTCTGAAGCTGTTGTTGTTGTTGCTACCTCAGATCATTGATTGTCAACATTACAGTGTTACACACACAGTAGAAGTCTATCTCTTCATGGCAATTTGTCTGTTTACAGTTGAACCACAATAGCATGTGATTGCTCAGCATGAAGTACAGTGGACCCTCTGATAGTGGACTCTCCCAAATAAGGACACAGTATAATAAACCTCTCTATGAAGGGCAAGACCCGAGGTCCCAAAATGCTTCCTCCCCATAGTTCTGTTAATCCCTGTGCTTGTGGCAGCCAAAGTGCCAGTCTGTAACCATTAGCTTTGGTAACCTATCAGCATGTTACAGGAAGGTGACGGGTGTCCCTAATAGATTTCACCCAAAGCACTACATTGGATTCTGATGGCTCCCTATTGTAGTGAGTGAGTATTGTGCTAGCCTTCATAATACATCACCTACTGATCTCATCCTATAGCACACTACCAACCCTAACCCTAACCCTAATCCTTAAGAATGGTTATGGTCAGGTAGCACTCTGTACATTGAGGTTGTTCCTATTATAGTGAGTTGTAGGTGTTTGTGGGAAGATTTGCCCATATGTGGCCCAGTAATGTGTGTGTGTGTGTGTGTGTGTGTGTGTGTGTGTGTGTGTGTGTGTGTGTGTGTGTGTGTGTGCGCGCGCGCGTGTGTGCATACGTATGTGTGTGTCGTGCATGTACTGTATGTACATATTTGTGTGTGTGTGTGTGTGTGTGTGTGTGTGTGTGTGTATGTGTGTGCGTACGTGCGTGTGTGCATGTATATGTGCACGTGTGTGTGCATATACACATGTATGCATACGTGCATGTTTGCATTCATGTGGAGTATTGATGCAGACAGATCTGAACAGTATGTGTGTACTTGCTGTATACTCACATACAGTACTTGCACATACATAATCTGATCTCACACGTATGAGCTCACTGAATGTAACTATCTTGTACATGCTATATGTGCACACATACGTACATAGAGCTTATAGTGCATACATACATAGAGCATATGTGCATACATACATAGAGCATATGTGCATACATACATACAGCTCACAGCACATGTTAAGGCTTCATGCATATGCAAGCCTACACTCTGTCATGCGTACTGTTTATGCACACATACATGCACATGCACCCACTCATGCGTGTGGAATACACACACATGCATATACACATACTGTATGTACATGTGCGCACTTCATGCACTTACGTACACACACACACACACACACACACACACACACACACACACACACACACACACACACACACACACACCACTACCAACAACAGTTAACTCGCACGCTCGCACACACAAATGTATTCACTTTCTCCATTCCCACACACCTCTAGACACCTGTGCTTGTCTTTATAGTTGTTTGTACTGTACTTCAAGGAGAAACACAGACAGAATATTTCCCTGTTGGATTGCTGATTGCCTTTGCTCATGGAGGGTTGAGCCGGTAATCTGATTTGCTCTTTTATCAATGATTGTTCTTGGGCAACATGATCTCTTGTAAACACGTGGTACATGTTAGTCTTCAATCTACAGTGGGCGTTGTTTGGCTTCTTTTTCACCTCAACCTTGCGGGATGGTACAGAGAAGCTGTGTTAGCAAGTACCTGGGTTAGTAAGTACTCCTGGATAGTAAATACCTGGGTTAGTAAGTACTCCTGGATAGTAAGTACCTGGGTTAGTAAGTACTCCTGGATAGTAAGTATTCATTGCTCTGTCCCCACCTCATGCAATACCACTGAAAGCACCTTGGATAGTAAGTACTCATTGCTCTGTCCCTACCTCATGCAATACCACTGAAAGCACCTTGGATAGTGAGTACCTCTGATAGTGAGTACCTGTTTTGGCTTCCCTCGAGGGCACTTACTCAGCATGTTCTTCTGCATTTTACTATGCGTGTGGTTGATGCTGCATCGCTCCCTGTCTAGATTGTAGACATATGACAGACTGGCACTGTAGAGGTCTGCAATACAGACAGGAATGAGGACGTTTCAGCATACGTGTGGAATGCAAATATGCACCCGCTACGAGTTACGTTCGAGAATACAGTCAAATCTGTCCTAAAGACCACGTGTATGGAAATACCACCTGTCTACAAAGACCACTGTAGGCTGCTCCATGGGCCACCTCAGTGATACCAATGCACTTCTGTATAAGGACCACCTGTCTACAGAGACCACTATCACTTGGCCCCTTGAGTTGTTGTTATAGACAGGGTTTACTGTATTTTAGGTAGTGAGAATATTCTTTAAAGAGTGTCTTCATTGAAATGTGTTTTATACTGTGTCTTAAACTGAGAACCTCCACATCATTCCGTATGCGCTCAAATTTTTACTGGATGAAACTTTTGCGGATTTCGGGGATTGGCAGCCATGCTCGAAAATTTAAAGTTCATGAAAATTTAGGTAGAGTGCTTGTGCAATGACAAAAATGGCCATCAAAAGAACAGGAGTCGTCGAAAAGCACTGCAGCACCTTTGCTCTTTTCTCTAATGGCTTTCATCCACAAACAGACAAAAAGTTTATATCAATAATAGGCTAAATTTAAGGTATGCTTAACGGGGGATCCGTGAGAATACAAACTGCCAAAATTTTGAAAATAGCTGATCCGTGAAAGTGTCATCCTGTGAAAATTTAAGTACGTGCAGTAGTTTCTGCTGCATTAATATGGCTGCCAACATATATTCCACTTTACATTTGTAGCATCCACAGCTGACAGTCTAACAGAGATTGTCCACTATGAATGTGAACTTCCACTCACGTATGCAGTGGAGAATCTGTCTTCTAAAACCTCAATCTTTATTCAGATTTCTAACTAGCAACAGTCAACCCACACTCACACACAAGCAATTCACAGCTACATGTTTTATTTGCTTGAAAATGTATCTAAATTCTTTCAGCACACATGTTTGGTGTAAAAAGAATCTGCTTACAAAGGTGTTTACATTATTCAGAGGATGTTTTATTTTATTTGCTTTAAAAATCATCTAAACCCTAGAAAGATGGCTTCAGAGACAATTCCACAAATTAAGAGACTTTGTTCTAACCAGTGTTAGGCTAATCCAAGTACCAGGTCACCCCAGTGACATTAATCCACCCTTGCGTAAAGACCACCTGTATTTGAAGAAGCCATATATCATTTAGGCTTTCAGTGATCGTTGTTGACAGGTTTCAATATGCGGATTGCGTAGATATATTGAAGGTACCTCTTGACGTGTATTCCTTGAAGAACGATGATGGCCTCTATAGACAGGTGACCTACACATACGGTCAGACCTCACTTATCCACACACATCCGTTCTGAATGAAATACAGTGGACTTGACTTATAAAGAACTTCTGCTTATAAAGAACAATTTGCGAAGTCCAAGTTTGTGTGCATACATTTTTCCTCTGTTATAACAAACTCCTGTTATGAAGAATTCGTCACTGCTGCCAGTGACTTTCAAATGAGGATTGAAGTGGATTTTTTTGTGCTCTTAGAGACATGGAAGTGCACAGGCTAGTCAAAAAATAACACAAGAAACTAAAAGTTGAGGTTCACCTATGGCCATTATTGTGAATTATGGCATATATTTACTTCTATAATTTTATAATGATGCAATATTGAATTTCACACTCTGTAATACATTGACATACAGTTCTTTTATAAAGAACTCCTGTTATAAAGAACAAATTCTTCTGGATTTCATGGTTCTTTGTATCACTGAGGAGTCGACTGTAATTATTGTGGTTGAAGCAAAGGAACTGGATAAGTGAGGGAGAAGTAGCAGTGTTAGAAAAGATGGTCAGCATTCAGACATTGTCCGACTATTGTGGCATTTTGTCTGCCCTACCAAAGTTTGGGTCAGAGATTTGGCTGAGCACTACCTAAATGATGATCTCATACACACACAGTGATGTTACCAAGTCAGTCATAAAATATTGTCCGAGCAAAGCTGAAAATTGTCTGACCCAAAATGATAATGCTAGGACATATGTCTATCCACCATTTGTTCCTTATTTCTAATGCTGCAGTAGTATAGTGTGCAGTAGGATTATTGCAGATTTGTTCCCATAAAATCTACCAAGGAAGGTGAGGGAACTGGATAACTGAGGTACAGATTAGTGAGGTCTCACTGTACAAGCATGTCTGAAGTAATGCAGAGATTTATTTACTGTGGTCATTGTAGAAAGGTTTCCTTGCTTAGAAGCAGTGTTTAAGAAGAACATGTTTGCAGCAGCAAAGGCTTGTCTATAAACCTCTTGGAGGGAGGAGAGGGAGAGATGGGAGCTGAATGATCTACAGTGAAATCTGTCCTAAAGACCACCTGTCTATGGTGACCATTGTAGGCTGCTCCATGGGCCACCTCAGTTATACCAATACACCTGTACACATAAGGACCACCTGTCTACAGAGACCACTGTAGGCTGGTTCATTAGCCACCTCAGTGATACCAATGCACCTGTACATAAGGACCCCTGTTTACAGAGACCACCTTCACTTAGTCCCTTGAGTGGTCGTTATAGACACACTTTTCTGTATTAGGGTAATCTTGGGAGGATGAAGGGTTCCATGGTTGACAAGGATAAACAAAGGGAGGCCAAAAACATCAGGGGTGTTTGTGGGGGGGGGGGGGGGGGGGGGGAGGGGATTCTTCACTTTCCGCCCACCCCTAGTTATGCATAGCCTAACCAAAACAGGCTAAAGGATCTGGCTATGGAAGACCACTTCCCACATTGCAGCCTTAATAGATCACTGCATGTGTGTGATGGAGTCACCTGTTTCAATCTTTGGGATCATTGTGAGGTTTCCATGGGGATGAGATGTTCCAGAGATCTTGTCTAATATGATGTTGACGCTTCTAATGGTTCCCATGGGTGTCATCATTGAAGGTGACATGTAATGGGAGGGTTTCTAATGGATAAGCAGTTAACTGTGTGTGGGAGGAGTATGTGTGTGTGTGTGTATGTGTGTGTGTGTGTGTGTGTAAGTGTGTGTGTGTGTGTGTGTGTGTGTGTGTGTGTGTGTGTGTGTGTGTGTGTGTGTGTGTGTGTGTGTTGTGGGTGACTTCAGTCCATCATGCATTGTTCAACTAGACAGATCCATTGTTCTAAGTGACGCACTCTTTGTCTGGAGTATTTCCTTGTGCAGAAGAGGTCCTCCACCAGTCGCTTAGTACCTTTCAACTGTACAGTTTTGTGCCTAGCACATGGTTACTTCCTGTATCGCGAAGTCACACTGTGGAGTGCTATTCACTCAGTAGGGTTGTGAGCATGCAAACAGCCTATGTGGAACTACGCATTGCTATAGACGTCATTTCAGAAGTATGCCAGCATGTGTCTTCGTGACTCTTTTGCCGTTAAACTGTAACAAGCGGCAAGTTAAAAGGCCATAATCCATTTCAATGTACACACAGCACTTTTTCTGCACGTCACCTTGTTTGTTAGCATTTGGCTGCTATTTTGGGTTCAAAGTGGACAGATTTCCCTTGTTCCTCTTGTAGTGAACATTGTGCCCAGCGATGACACTATGTTGCCGTGAATTGCTTGGATGTGAGTGTGGGCTGACTGTTGCTATTTAGGAATAGCTCGAATAAAGGGTCTTTAAAAGACTTTTCAGACCTAACATCACCGTTTCCTAATTGTACGTGCTATTATTATTTAATCTCTGATTCAATACATCGTTCACATGAGTCTCATGTGGAAGCTGTACTTGTCACCAACAGAATTTTGTGTAGTTCTTTGTGGATGGGCCTCTATAGTCTCCTTGAATACTGAAATCTCCCCTTCATTGTAGATTGTACCGAGTGGACCTCTATAATCTACCCACATGTTGAGATCTCCCCCATCATTGTAGACTGTACTGAGTGGACCTCTATAATCTACCCACATGTTGAGATCTCCCCATCATTGTAGACTGTACTGAGTGGACCTCTACGTATAATCTACCCACATGTTGAGATCTCCCCATCATTATAGACTGTACTGAGTGAACCTCTATAATCTATCCACATGTTTAATCCTTTCATCACTCAAGACAATGTTGAGTCTGAAGTCATATTCTGTGCACATTGTGAGATTGAGCTGTTTGAAACCATCCTATCTTCTTTTGTCATATGCTTGATAATTTCTCACCAGTTCCTTTGATTCTTCTTGAATTCTAATGGTATGTACTCCTCTGTTCTGACTTTGCTCCACATTTGCTCATCTTTCGCTTGCAGTTGTGTGCTGAGGTTGCCATCCTGAAGTGCAAGGTGAGAGATCTTGAGGTACTCGCTAACAACCTACGCTACCAATCTATAGTGGCCTCTGCCGTGGAGAAGGATGACTGCAGCAGCAGTACAGATGGAGAAGAACATGGCAGTTCTGATACAAGAGGGAAGATCTTGCGGAATGTATCTTAATGGGTAATCTATCAAAAGCTGGTGATTTCTCAGATATGAAGACCTGCAAGCTATTCACCTTTTTGGGTACTCTCGGTTCATATTGAAATGGTTAGATCTGCTAATGTTTCACAAGTTTGATTATGTCATGACTTTCTTATTTCCGACATCACTAACAGAGTTCTTATTTTCGAGTTGCTACAGAGAATTGTCTGTTTTATGTGTATGATTGTGTATCTAGGCAACATTCTGTTGTACTATTTTCTTGGCTAAATCTTTGATAGCATCTTTTCAAATGCAGTTGAACCTCTCCGTAATGAACTCCCTGATCTAGCAAACACATACGTACCTTAAAATGTACACCTATTTACTCTATTGTAAATGTTCCTGATGTAGTGAACACCCTGATGTAGTGAGCACCCTGATGTAGTGAACACCCTGATGTAGTGAGCACCCTGATGTAGTGAACACCCTGATGTAGTGAACACCCCGATGTAGTGAGCACCCTGATGTAATGAGCACCCTGATGTAGTAACACCCTGATGTAGTGAGCACCCTGATGTAGTGAGCACCCCGATGTAGTGAACACCCCGATGTAGTGAGCATCCCGATGTAGTGAACACCCTGATGTAGTGAGCACCCTGATGTAGTGAACACCCCGATGTAGTGAACACCCTGATGTAGTGAACACCCTGATGTAGTGAACACCCTGATGTAGTGAACACCTGATGTAGTGAACACCCTGATGTAGTGAACACCCTGATGTAGTGAACACCCTGATGTAGTGAACACCCTGATGTAGTGAACACCCTGATGTAGTGAACACCCTGATGTAGTGAACAACCTGATGTAGTGAACACCCTGATGTAGTGAACACCCTGATGTAGTGAACACCTGATGTAGTGAACACTCTGATGTAGTGAACACCTGATGTAGTGAACACCCGATGTAGTGAACACCCTGACGTAGTGAACCTTTTCAGCAGTCCTGAGGGGGTTCATTCATTATTGAGAAGTTTGACTGCATGAGTTCAGTTTTCTTGTTTTCCTTGCGGCAGGCATACTGTGTCCAGTGTGCAGTGGAACTATATTAAGCAGATTGCTTTATATGGGATCGAATTAAATTCCTTTAGTACACATCAAAGGCATTGAAGTCCATAATACCTAAATGGCCACCCTTGAAGCTGCATGCATGCATATGGGCTATGGATTCGAGCTGCTGCTCTATTCATGGCACTGTATGGCATCGCACAGTCTTTGGTTTGTTGTGTACCTGTTCCAGCGAACACGCGCGTCAATGAATGCTTTCATGATAACTACGTAGAGATAACACAGTTTGGTAATTATACCAGGAATGTATGCGTTTTGTATGTTGCTTGTTTTGCATACTTGTATGTGGCACTGCATTGAGTGCACACAATGGAGAACATGTAGAGGTTTTCAGTATGTATGTGTATGTATGTGCATTTGAGGGAGCAATGCGTGATGCACTGTACAGTGTGAGTTGAATGGCGCTAGACCCTGTCGTATTCACTATCATACTGGCTTCTTTGTACATCTAAATAAGGAGACCTGCGTGCCTGGCATCAATGGTCACTTTTGTCCTGTGCATCATGTCTGTATGAGGTTTAAGGTCTGGGTATTGGGTGCTCCAAGTTTGCACCGGAGTTCGCTACATGTGGACTTTCAATGGTGTGACTGTGTGAAATGAGATCTCCCTGTCATTAAGTGGACCTCTATAATCTACCCACATATTGAGGTCTGCCCACATCTCCCCATCACTTCAATTGGGGACTGTGTATTACACAACTTATTTGAACTTTAGGCAATACTTGTCTACTTATATATAATTTAGTCCTTAGCTAGAATTGTTGACTCATTGTAAACCTGTTGTTTAGTCAAACAGCAGTCGCTAATATGTTATTATACCTTGGGTAGGTTGCATGTGTTGTCACTGTAGGCCGTGCATGTGTAGCATTTAGCAGGGGTAGGGAAACCTCTCTCATTGGAAATTCAACATGGCATGAAGAATGGAGTGACTTTTAGTATACTTTAATATGGTGACAGTACCTCATAAGATGGTCCGATTAGAGAGAATGTCAGATTACAGCAGTGTCACAGTGCAGAGTTTTCACTTTATGTGCCTTTGCAGGTAATCTTGTCACTTTTCTACTGCAATTAACACTCTAGTGAAGTGATCCCTAACTATCTCACCACGCAGTGTAAGTTTTGCTGCAATCATGATAATCTGATAGTATGTAGTTGATGCTGAGAGATGATCACCGCTTGTGTGTCTGATTTTACGATAGCTACAGATAATCTCAGCACAAGTGAAGCAAGCATCGCATTGATGTCATGGAACATTAACCAGGAAGGATAATTGTCCTTATACGGTAATATTTTTGATCTGGTGGAAGCTGTCCTCACAGACTGAGTGGATGATTTGATCGTGATTCATTGGAGTTGTGACTTTACCAAGTAGGAATGTCTTCCTTGAAGACTGTTAGTGAAGGACTTTGCTGTCCTCTGACAAATTTTGTATCATTTCTAGTAGATCTGTTTGGTGAATTGATACACAATAAAAGGCTGTGCTGGGTTGGGCAGGTTACGCTGGGTGCCTTAGTAGTAGCCACGGGCTATTGGTTCCCCAGATTAAATATGATTTCTGATACTGATACTGAAAAGGCAATGTATGCATGTATGTATAAAATAAGGTGGCAAACGCATATTGTAGCTAAATGTAGCGCTTAAGTTGAAATTGGCCTGTTAAAGTGTTTGTTGTTGTGTTTGTCTCGTTGCTGTGGCAAGGATGGTGCGATGTTGTGAGAAGCCCTTAGCAACTTATCCCTACAAACGGTGGTGCGGTGAAATGAAACACTGTGAAATTCCTGACTCCTCTATCCATGCGTGGACGTTGTCAAATCGACGCCAACACTTCCTTGGTAACCTTATGGCAAGAATGCTCTTAAGGTGTGAACTAGAAGTACCGGTGCCATCCGGAGCAAGTCTATAGGTGAAGGGTGTACATGTGTGTGAACCCAATTACTGTACGCCTTCACTGCACATAAAAGGGCAACTTTACAGTTCAAACTGTTGACTTTTGTCATGAATACAGCGGAACCTCTCTATAGCGGACAGTTTTGGGACCTGAAAAACAATTTCTTATACAGAGGTTTCCACTACTCAGAGGTTGGTCTGTATGCAAAGCAATCTATCTGGACCCACAAGAGCAGTCCGCTATAGAGAGGTTTTCACTCTTAGGGGAGTTTGCTATAAGAGGTTCCATTAGCTGACCGTTGACTTGAATGAATATGCAGGAAACCTCTCTAATCCGACACTCAGTGGGGCTGGAAGAAAGTGCCGGATTAGGAGGTTGTCGGACTATGGAGTAATTATTAGCATATTTTAATATGCTGCATATCACAACATATAAGGTGTCACGCTGGGTTGTTGGATTGTTGAATGAATCTTGGTATACTGTGTTATGCCTTTGGTGAGTGCACCTCATCAGAAGGTCAGATTAAGGAGAAATGCATGTTGGCTTATGGGTAGAGGTGACCGTCTACGGAAGTTACTATAACAATATATTAGCCAAATAATTCACCACTGCATGTTAGAGCCTCTGTAATCCGACATCTTGATAATCCGTCATTCTCTCTATTAATCTGATCATATTCTGAGGATTGCGACCATGTTTGACTGTATGTACTAAGAAATACTGGATAATCTGACACCTCGATAATCCAACATTCTCAGAATCTCTAATCTGACCATGTTGTGAGGAACTACGACCACGTTTGACTGAGAAACACTGGATAATCTGACAATCTCTGTTATCTGACATCTAAGTTGAGGCCCATGGAATGTGGGATTATGCAGGCGTCCCTGAATACACTCGATGCCTGTCATGTGTACTGTTATGGGACTTTAATTCAATACATGCAGTTTGTGGGAAAGTGTCTGGAATTGTCAACTTAATAGTAAACAAATACTGAATCAGATGTAATTGACGTGACAAGAGTAATGAGAGGGGCTTAATTAGATTCTCTGTGAACCATGCTACCGTCACAACATATCCAAAGTGCTACAGCCACTGCTGTTTTGGTCAACTGATAAGAACACTGTCGATTCTCACATGGGCTCAACAGTGCATGTAAACCAGTGATCTGATCTGACTTTCTCCACTGATCACTGCTGGACAGTCCACATGAAAAAGAATCCAGAGGGGAGCCAAAGAGGATGCCATGCTCCCTCGCTTTTTTTTTAAAGTATGGTTGCCATAGCCAAATGACATAATCTGCATAAGTGTGTGTGTGTGTGTACGTGTGTGTGTGTGTGTGTGTGTGTGTGTGTGTGTGTGTGTGTGTGTGTGTGTGTGTGTGTGCGTACGTGCGTATACATACATGTGACATTATTTGCATGTGTATTTTGTTGTCGTTTAAGTAATATGTAATATACAGACCACCTGTACATCTGCCGAGACCATTGATAGACTGACTTATGGTTCACCTCAATGCTACACACAAAAGGACTACATACATATGTACCTTTGTCCAATATCTCTTGGTCCCTCTAGTGGTTTTGATATACATTACTGTATATCCGGGAATATTGGTGGAAGTTAAAATTGCCGATTTGTGCAAGATCAGGCTGTAGTTTAATATTGGCAGAAATTAAATTTGGCAGTTGCACAGCAAGGACAAAGCATAGTAAGTAGGTTTATGTAAATTTCGCGATAGAAATTTGGCGATTTTGATCTTGACCACCAAACCACCAAATTAACAAGCGATTCGAGTTTAAAAAACTCGTGGGCCGCCCACGGCCCTGGAAACTCGAATCGCTTGGAAATCGTCTTCAAAGAACTCTTCTGGTCGAAAAGACTCTTCGCTGATAAAATCAGAAGCGAACGAATGAATTTTACCGAAATATAGCCGAAAGATTACGTACCGACTTTGCGTCCGCCATGTTGTTGACATATATATATCTAGACATCGTTCCGGACGTTCCGGACACTTCCGGTGAAAGTAAAAACAATATAGGGCCGCCTTCCGGCGGCCCAAAAATGTCGCCAATATTTCCGGATATACAATATACAAAATATTTTAATATAGGGCGTGGCTCACTACACAGGGTTGATATACAGTTGCAGTAATGGTGGGAATGGTCCTCTGCCGTAAGTTACCCCTCCCCCCCGACCGTGTTATCAATACTAAAACTAACTTTGGAATTTGATTTAATTTGATGTATTTGGGTGAGTGTGTGGGATGATGGGGGCCTTAGGAGTAGCCTCTGGCTAATGGCCGACCCAGTTTAAATATGAATTTCAAAGTAATAATAATATTATTATTATTAAACCTATACCCAACCCTAACCCTATACTCAATAGTATATTAGTCTAAGAGTTTGGATAAGCACTCCACCATGCTGGACAACTTTAAGGGGGCAAGATTTGGCGTGACAGAACTTGCTTAGTAAGTACCTGAAGGGAGGACAAAATCAATATTTGTTATCAGAGGTACGTACTCTATCAGGACGTGGATGTATAGCTGGGGACTGGGTGAGGAGTACTTGTTATCCAGGGGTACTATGTACTGACCCAGGTACATACTAAGTAAGTTCCACAGTGTAACTTTCCATATCTAATCCACGAGTTCAATGACATGATATTATAATTGCTCCTCAGTGTACCTGGTTATACTTTCAAATTGTCGTTCGTTGAAATGTGATGACAGATATTTGAGCCTCAGCTGATATCCTACTACTCACAAAATACATTTAGTAAGTATTAATTAAATTAAATCTAATGTATTACATCTTTTGCAATCCATTTGAGAATTATTGAATTTTGTTTAACACTCTGTTTTGCATTTACATTATCAAACTGGTGTTAACGTTTGTGAAGGAAATCAACTTCTGTTAACTTGCTGTGACTTGAATTGAGCTCCGTTGATTTGTTTCACTGTGGTGGAGTTATGCACGATGTAGTCAAATTGCCCTCAACTTAACAACATGAAATTCAATTAATCATGTGTGATTAATGCAGGATTTGTCACGTCAGATCAACGATTAAATGTCACCTTTGGCAGATGTTACATACACAGTACCTTGCAAGCACTCTGCCCCGTGTAAGATGCAGTATTAATCCCTTAATTACACTCACTAACAGCACTGGCTCCACCAGGGTATCCATTGAAAGCGATTACCTCATTGATTTTGAAAGAGATTGTGGTCTGGTAAGTAATTCACCCTCCCACTCGCAGCTTATTCTTGTGACCTCATGTAGTGTTTCTACTCCAGGTCTCTGGATAAACCTTACAGGTTTGAGCCAAGAAGGTTTCTCTTGTGTCAATAGTTATCATTCGTTGCAATGGTGACTTCAGAGCGGGGAGCCGTTGACGGAAACAATCAAAGCCGTACGACGAACTTGCGGTGGATGAAAGCCAGACCGCAGCGAGCGAGCGGATGTCACTACTTCCGGTAGTCGAGCTTTCTCGGGGTCGTCGGAAATGCTAACAGCATCGAAGGTCGACTGGTGCTAATGTCCGCAATATATAACGCTTCACTTTCAAATACAACCAGGAAACGCTTGTGAGCGAGCGAGTAAAAGTTTTAAGCATTGTAAGAATCGCCTCTTACTGCAGAGAAACATGTCTTGTGTGCCCGTGTTTATCAATTGGAATGGGCGAAATCTGGTCGCCTGGGATTGCGACAAGTATACGGTCGGCGGTGCCGGGATTGACTTGGTGAGTCTGTGTACGCGATAGACGACATGCGGCTTTAGTCTAATGTCCTTTAGGGAACAACCGCCTTTGTGCATTCGTCTTGTTTACGTGTGGAGCGTGACCACCGCGCTTGGCCTGTATAGGCCTTAGGCTATCCATTCCCGCTATATCTCCAACGATTATTCGTCTCCGGCTATTGTGTTAACCCGTTTTCAATTTCCATATTCACACACACAGGTCCTGAAAGAGCTCAGCATTAGCGAGAGAGACTATTTTGGGCTACAGTACATCGGAAAGAACGGGACGGTCCGCTGGCTTAACCTCCGCAACCCAACTTTGCGGGAGCTGAAGATAGCCGGAGCAAGCACGCCTTACCAAGTCACGCTGCGTGTGAAGTTCTTTGTCCCTCCCAAACAGATATTTCTTCCCGAAACGAGGTGAGCTCGTATGCATCAGCTGCTAGCCAGTTCTTACAGCAACGTGTACATAGTACCTACTAGTAGGTCTAATAGGTCAAAGTGCAATTTGCAGAAGGTGCTGTCTTGCAGGCGCGGCGAGACGGTCACTGTGTGTGTGTGTGT
>CAUJGJ010000004.1:1120000-1130000 GCA_963170055.1 Halisarca cf. caerulea
GTGTGTGTGTGTGTGTGTGTGTGTGTGTGTGTGAGTGTGTGTGTGTGTGCTTGTGTGTGTGTGTGTGTGTGTGTGTGTGTGTGTGTGTGTGTGTGCTTGTGTGTGTGTGTGTGTGTGTGTGTGTGTGTGTGCTTGTGTGTGTGTGTGTGTGTGTGTGTGTGTGTGTGCTTGTGTGTGTGTGTGTGTGTGTGTGTGTGTGTGTGTGTGTGTGTGTGTGTGTGTGTGTGTGTGTGTGTACATGGATTTATGTGGACAGTTCATCTAATTCTTTCATGCTCTCATTATTATTATCTCTCTGTCTTGTTTTTGTGCAGGATTCCTCTCAAGGACCTGAATGGTGCAAAAGTGAAGGGCAAGTCGATCTTCTTCTCAACCAACAAGTACAAGTCCTCGATCGTTCCCATGAGCCCGACAGTTCAGAACACACGAGTGATCGCAGATCTCGAACTGGAGTTTGCAGAAGAGCAGGATGCTCGCATCATCTATCGAGCACTTTTGGAGAGGCATCTCTTCTATTGCCGATCAACGGCCTCCGATTTGTCGGAAATGCCCCACTTCAACTCTCGTTGGGAGCTCATTAAGGCCAAGATTCACCCAAACAAAGCTGACAAGTACAGGCTCTTCAGTTATGATGTGACACGCACGGCTAAGGAAGCTTTCCAGCACAACAAGAAACTCTTCAGCTTCTCAGAAAGTTCTGATTTGGGACTCCCTCAGAGCCCTCTTCTCAACTCGACCGTTGCTAACAGTCTCTCCAATGGACGGCAGTGCTCTCCGTCCACTCTAGCTCAGAGGCGGACAATGACAGCTGAAGATATGGAGCCTCACGTGTACTTTGGGAAGCCACGGAGACCACAGCTAACAAGAACATCATCACTGAAAGGAGAAAACAACAAGATATCAAGGTCTACTGCAATAGGGATACCACTCACACCGAAGACAGCATTTGAGACGAGTAGCAGCGGAAGTGAGAAGTTTACGTTCAGTCCGCCGTCTGATACCCATCCTATGGTATTTGCCCCACTTCCCCCCACCCCCACACCTGTCTCACCCTCCACCACTTTCAGCTTCTTGCCGTCCACATACTCTCTAAAGCTCAAAGATGCCAAAACAGCTCCTGAATCCATCAGTTCTAGTACGGGTTCTTCAAGCCCCGAGGAAGAAATGCTGATGAATTTCTCAGATACTATCTGATACCAAACGTGGATGACACCATCAGCCTCGATCAGCCAATTCTCCTCGACCCAGTTCCAGCCACCAAGTTGAGATCCAAACAGATTCAAGAGTCAGATGAAGTTCCTCCACCACTCCCAGCAAAGACGCACCGACTCAAGCAGCCATATTATGGTTTCCAGGACAACAGCCCCTGCGAATCTGAAACTCCACCTCCACCACCCCCAAAGCCAACCACGATATTTACTGGAAACAGCGATTCCGATATCACCACATCGTCAGTCATGTCTTCTCCGGAGAATCCAAGGAAACAAGCAGGAAAGTTTGCTAATGAAGCTCTCCCTCTTTCTCCCAATCAGCTCCGTCAGTTTTCCTCTTCAGACGAACAGAAGTCGAGAACAGACTGGGAGTGCAAGCTGTGCACGGACGCTAGTATCTCCACTGTCTTCATCCCCTGTGGTCACATGCTGTTCTGCCGAGCTTGTGCGCACAAAGTGAGAAATTGCCCACTTTGCAACATGGAGATCCTCCTAACACAGACTGTATGTCTGCCTTCAAGCAAGCACAGAAAGGACCCTGAAGGACAGAAGAGTTTAAAAGCCCCGTCCTGTGCTTCTTCCCTCTCGCCTAGTCTTTCTCCCAGTGTGTCAAGCGATCTGAAATTTGAAGACTCTTCCAATGAAAACATTTTCGAGAGTTGGAAGGTGTCCCAACTTGCCCACTAACATTGTGCCCAGCCTAGAACCCACCTGCACCCAAGCGAATGTGTCCCACCAGTTTAATTTTAACATCTGATTCAGTGTCATGTGGATTTTTGAACACCCATGTTCTCCTCAATGTCTGTATCATAATCCTTTTGCCTAAATATCACCCAATTATTATTCACTAAGATTATTATACCATTGTAATTTCATAATATTATTTTTTGTAGAAATTCTTTGAATTTCCAATTTATTTTTCGTTATGTTCAAACATTTAATTGGCAAGAAATTTTGTTTATCCGTGTATTTGTAAAATATATATGTATATACATTATATTGCATTCATGCTATGCATCCGTATATTATAATATTGATATAATTAATTGAAATTGAACCTGTATAGTATATATATAATCAATACTGTACAACTTATAGTATATAATTTATTATTATGCACATGCAGTATATATATATGTGGATGCATGCTGAAATTTGCATATATATATATATATATATATATATATATATACTATGTATATACAATCATGCCTGTGTGGAGCTATTATATAGCATTATATATGCATATGCAATATTCCCCCTGCAATTGGCAATTGAGTTTAATTGCATCAATCGAGGTTAATATGTTATATAATCTCTGTAATAATAATTTGCAAAATATATATTATATATATACATTGGAATATTTTTTTGGGCTGGTGCATGGATCGAAGCTTCTCAACCCCCCCCCATGCATGCATATGCATCCCAGCTATATATATACAGCAGATCTGATAGAACCCTATATAGGCCTATAGCTTAAGGCCTGATATATATAGTGCAAAAACATGAACATGTCGCGATCATGTGTACACACATGCATGGGGGCGGGGCATGTAGATGGATGTTTGTGTGATGTATTATTTTTGTTTTTTTAAAGCACATTAGGTTCAGAACATGATATATTGCAAATTGTACAGACAAATGAATGAGATAAAATAAATAATATTATTTATATAATTGCAAAATATTCTATACACCAAGAAACAACACATATGTACATCTATTTAATATATTATGTATCACACGTCTTAGTGAAGACAACACACAGCATATATATAAATAATACAATAATTATACATTAGATGTTTCGGAATAGCAATGGGGATGCGAACATGATATCTATAGTTATAGTATTATGCATACACAGTTCATGGGTAAAAGCCTTGCATGATGTGTGTGTGTGTGTGTGTGTGTGTGTGTGTGTGTGTGTGTGTGTGTGTGTGTGTGTGTGTGTGTGTGTGTGTGTGTGTGTGTGTGTGTGTGTGTGTGTGTGTGTGTGCGCATGTGCGTATGTATGCATGAGTGTGTGATGTTGTTGCATGTGTTCACAGTAAAATAAACATAAATTATTCACATACGTACAGTAGGTGTTCTATGTTTGCCGGCGTGCAGGCAGTGTGGGCACAACACACTCAGAAGCACCTGGGCGCCCCTGCTCGGGCTGAGAAAAAGGTACACTGTTTCCATCTGTCCCATCTCCTGGGGACCGTACACCAGATGTTGTAGGATTACTGGACTGTTGGGTTCTACTAACTCCTACACTACTGTCATTGTTCGATCCACATTCATTTCCTCCAGCTGTGCTGCTTCCTGTGTGATCGTCGTTTCCAGCTACATTGTCATTTCCAGCTGTGCTGCTCCCTGTACGATTGTCATTTCCATCTGTGCTGCTTGCTGTACGATTGTCATTTCCATCTGTGCTGCTTCCTGTACGATTGTCATTTCCAGCTGTGCTGCTTGCTGTACGATTGTCATTTCCAGCTGTGCTGCTTCCTGTACGATTGTCATTTCCAGCTGTGCTGCTTCCTGTACGATTGTCATTTCCAGCTGTGCTGCTTCCTGTACGATTGTTATTTCCAGCTGTGCTGCTTCCTGTACGATTGTCATTTCCAGCTGTGCTGCTTCCTGTACGATTGTCATTTCCATCTGTCCTGCTTCCTGTACGATCACTTTCCCTATCCACATTGGATGTCGTATGATTACTGCCTCCATTTTGTTCTATTAACGTGTCATTATCAGTTTCTCCAGTCACATTAGGTGATGGTTCGTTATTATTTTCCTTATGTCTGACACCCTCACCATTTCCCACATCTAAATGAGCTGCTTCACCACGGCGGCCATTTTCTCCTTCACTAACACCTGTTTCATGACTACCTGATACCAAATTTGTATCATCCTTTCTATCTGGATCAGCTGCAGTCCGATCACTGTTGTCACCATTCCTGTGATCCTCTGTGCCCGAAACGTGTGTAGCAAAATTCACACTACTACTGTTGTCAGGAAGATTATCATAAAGATGAGCAGTGGGTTGACCTAGAGGGCAATGAGAAATGTACATGGAATACTATTTTAGTTGTATTGCACTGCCTCCAAAAGAAAGTTAACAGTGACATCGTGTTCGAAAATGGTGGCGCTGAAGTGTATATGTGAGTGTGCTTGTGTGTGGTACAGTTATGAGTGCAAGTGCATAACATATTAGTATGTACGTACGTACATAGGAGACCTACTTATGTACGTATGTACATATGTACAAAGATGTGTGAAAATAGGTACTGTGCAATTGTGTGTGCATGGATACATGCACACACATCTCATGCACATAATATGCACACACCCACACCCACACCCACACCCACACATACACATACACCCACACCCACACGCACACACACACACACAAACACACACACACACACACACACACACATACCCACCCACCCACACACACACACACACACACACACACACACACACACACACACACACACACACACCTGCATTTTTCTTTATCCTCTTCCGAGCGTACAGTATTGACAATATTATCATAAACACTAGAACTGCAATGACCACAAATACCCCTATCACAACTCCCGCAGTGCCACCAGCACCCAAACCTGTACATGTACAAAGGTGGGCAGTGTATACGTCACAGAACAGGACACATGCATCCAACCACATTGCATTCACAACACACATACGTATGTATTGAACAATGTACACATGCATGGACGCATGCACACACGCACACACACATATGCACACAGTGTACTAACAGACAGGTAGGTACAGACACACATGGTATATATGTACGTACAGTAGGTACAGATATGTAAGATTGACTCGAATGCACACACACGCACGCATGAAAGCACACACACACGCATGCATGCATGCACATATGTATGCACACACACACACACACACACACACACACACACACACACACACACACACACACACACACACAAACAAACACACACACACACAATCGATAGAAGAACAAGAGCAATCACGGCACAGACACACAGGGTTCACCTGTTCCCTGACCTCCACTGGTAGTCGGAGTGTGCACGACAATTGAGGATGACACGTCATTGCTCTCCATTGTTGCTGTGGATACCATTGTCGCTAATGAGGTGGACCTTATGTCTATAAACAGATATGTAGATGGCCATGTAAAGGTACACATACAGTGGCACACCCTCAACCAGGGCGTCTTCGAGAAAAAAGTGAAGGGAGATATATCACGTTACAGGTATTACTTTGCCGGAGGTCATCAGCACTACATTTTCTGCTGCAGCACACTGGACAGGATATAACTAATTTGTATCCTGGCAACCATTCACTGTTTGCTATTGGTGTGTACAGTCTCATCTAGAGTTGATCAGCTCTAGCCACTTACCCTATCAATTGACATCAATTGACATCAATTGACATCAACTAGGAAGTGTGGTTATATCAGTGACCTGGGCTACATCACAAATGTCAGCACACTTTTTCCTTGATCCACCCATGATTCGCCCCCACACCATGATGTGATGTTGGAGGGGGGGGATGCATGTGTGTACGTACATACGTGTGCGCGTCAGATCGTAGAAGTGAAATAGCCATTAGTATCAGGGGACACAAATATTTTCAAAATTCTATTATGTAGTAACTGAGGATATTATTGACCGTACACTTCTGTGCAAGTGGATCCCACTAAAGTCAAGAATGTATATCGAAACAAAACTTTCGAGTAATACTACCCCCCACCCCAACATCCCATAAAACAAAAAGAAACACTGTGAACAATCCCTCCCGCCTGAAAGAAAATTCTGTGAAATCCTGAGCTCCTCTTAAACCATCAATGGGAAGGAATATACGTATATATCGTACGTATATATGTATATATAAGAAATAAGGAACATCAATCTCGCACCCACACACCCTCACCCACACAGAGACAGACACACACACACACACACACACACACACACACACACAAACAAACACACACACACACATACACACACACACACACACACACACACACACACACACACAAACACACACACACACACACACACATACACACATACACACATACACACACACACATATACACATACACACACACACATACACTTACCAGTTGGGTTAACATCTGCTTGGCTAGTACATTGACTGACGTCTGAGAAGAGAGAGAAAGGAGTGATTAAAGATACAATGAAACTTGTTTAGTATGTACCGCGATGGGGACACGAAATCAGTACTTATTATCAGAGGTACGTACTTATTATCAGGGTTGGCTTATGTACATGAGGTATACACAGGGACAGAATGAGGAGTGCTTACCATCCAGGAGTATGTACTAAACCAGGTACTTACTATCAGGGTTGGTTTATGTACATGAGGTATACACATGGACAGAATGAGGAGTACTTGCTATCCAGGAGTGTGTACTAAACCAGGTACTTACTATCAGGGTTGGTTTATGTACATGAGGTATACACAGAGACAGAATGAGGAGTACTTACCATCCAGGAGTGTGTACTAAACTAGGTACTTACTGTCAGGGTTGGTTTATGTACATGAGGTATACACAGGGACAGAATAAGGAGTACTTACCATCCAGGAGTACGTACTAAACCAGGTACTTACGTACTAAGCAAGTTCTACAGTGGCTGAGCACATTAGTGCCGCAGTGACAGGGAAATGGACCACTAGTCTGACAACAGACGATGCTGGTGAGTCAGAAGTATGAACAGAAAACCAGTCTAATGTGTCACCTTCTTGGCGAATGAAGTGCTACAACACTATGTACGATGACATATGTACATATATACGTATGTGCATTTTGTACACACGTATGTATGTATGTACAGTATATTATGTACACATGTACGTACATCATGTTCACATGTATGTACGTATGTACATATGAACATTCTGTACACATGTACATATGTACGTTATGTACACAGAGACTTCACATCTAGTATTGCAGAACTGAACCATACCCCTCCAATTTTATTCATCCTTGTAAAAATGAAGGAGCGTGGTCTGGCCATGAGACAGTTTCATATCATCTACATAAAAATACAGTGGAAACTCGCATATCCGGCCCCCGCAGTAGCGGGCACCTCACTCAACCGGGCAGGGTTTTCATAACATGACGTTATTTACGATCATTGCTTGTGAATAACACTAATGGCCAAGCTCCAGATGGTGTACGTACGTATGTGCATGTGCTGAAATGACCAGTAAAAACTTAGTACGTACGTAGTTCGAAACAGACATCCCTCTTTTGGATTGGATTAATCTTATTTAGACTGGGACACCCACTTAGCCATTGGCTACTTTTCAGGGGGCCCTGTAATCACAAGTACAGAATCAAACAAACAAACAAACAAACATACTACATTGTTAATTGTTATTATAAACTGTCAAATGTTCAATCATGCAATGTTCTGTTCTTTTGGTGGCTGTAGTGGGCATTCTTCACTCTTCTGTCTTGGTGGTGGCAGGGGGGTGCAGAGAAAAAAGGCCAGAAACACCATCACTGGGATTGGACCTTAGTCCATCCCATAACTCTGCTCTTGTAGTTGCATCCGCAGCCCACTAAGCCACCAGCACCCCCCTAGATTTCCTTACGTTAACTGTAGCTGGTAATACAGTGGAACCTCTGTAATCCGACACCTCTATAATCTGACATTCTCTCTAATCCGACCATGTTATGAGGTACAAGTCACCATGTTTGACTGTACTAAGAAGCACCGGATAATCCGACACCTCTATAATCCGACATTCTCTCTAATCCAACCATGCTATGAGGTACAGTCACCATGTTTGACTGTACTAAGAAGCACTGGATAATCCGACAACCTCTGTAATCTGACATCTAATTTCAGTCCCATGGAGTGTCGGATTATGGAGGTTTCACTGTAGTAAGTATGTACAATGCCAAACAATTATATAGTACATATATGACATTGTATTAATGGCATATGGCATACTTAGATTGTTACGGGCACCCCCTGGTCCCCAACCGCCCAGAAATGAGAGGTTCTACTGTACTATTATATGTATGTACGTACGTATGTACGCATGTATGTACATACTCAGAATAATACACACGTGAATGTGTACATATTTATGTACATACGTATATGAATAAACACACAAGTAAGTACACATATACGTACATCACACACAGTCTACACACAACCATGGACACTAGAACAGACAACATACCGTTTTTCAACACGATGAGTCCAGAGGTTCCCCCTCCATTCTGCACACAAGAGTAGTTGTAGTTGTTCACAGAGTTGTCCAGCTGGAAAGTGAAGACCAGTCTTCCATCTCTTGACGACACGTTATGGTATAGCGAATCGCCTCTCAAGCCGGTTACTGAGTATGCCACATCATTGACAACCACGTCTGGATCCGGGGTCTGACTGTCAAAACTACATGTTATGGTGCACGGTCTACCCTCATTCGCACAGTAGTACAACACTCCCTCGCTATTGGATGGCGGGGATGAAGTGATGGTGATGCTGTTACACAATCCTGCACACAGGAAGAAAAAGAACTGTGGATAAGGAGAGATTGTTAGTTCAAACTGTATGGCTGGTCTCTTCAGGCGAAATGTTAGTAATTATACATACTGTAGCATTGAAGACATCATGTTTGCTAGCTCGCATACGAGAGAACACTAGTCTGGTGTAGTCAATGCAATCTCACTCGGCCATTTTCAGGGATTCATGTCAGTCTGTGAAAATGGCTGGGTGAGATTGGGTGGGCAACACCAGACTAAGAGCGCACATAGCATATCTTATCAATATGGATGATGTAAGTGGAATAAAAGGGTACAAACAGGAGGGATGGTGAAGGAGTGGGTGGGAAAATAGGAGGGATGGTGAAGGAGTGGGTGGGAGAGTCAATGTACACAAACTACTGTCAATACAACAGGGACTCTAATTCTCAAGAGTGTCAAGTTAAATCCACTGCAACCACCAAAACTCATGCCATCTGATGTAATCTGACAGTATGTTCATGCAGTGTACATGTGTATGTGTGTGCGTGGAATTGTGATGATGGGAGCATTCATAGTAGGCAGCCCATAAAGTTGAAGTTAAATCTCATGCAATTGTCACACAGGATGCCTCTTCAGCCCTTGGCTGGTCTTCCAGGGGCCATGTGATCACATTTAGGGCAAATTTGTACACACAAACAACAAACAAACAATCAAATGTGACAATTAAATGTTAGAGTAAGAATAATGTTCAATCAAAATTTACTGGCTGGCTATATGGCATAGTTGTACGTATTATCTATGCCTATGGCTAGTGGCTACCCTAGTCAGAACAAGAAATAGTATTACATGACGAGATATAAAACCCAAACGCATGGCTCAGCTTACCTTCATCCGACACAAAGAAAACAACCAACAACACAAACAGAAAAGATACTTCACTCTCACGAAACTGAAACTGCATCTCTATTCACATTGTGTAGAAGTCATACGCAGTACAAACCCAAGCGGAAGAGGAGTAAATAGAACTAGAAGGACTACTTAAATATTAAAAACACGATTTAGCCGGCCATTTATATGATTGCATCATAGGCTGACATTGGCGCGATATTGGTACGCGGAACAAGCAAAGATGGAGTCCGAGATGGAGGCTTTGAAGAGCAGGCTGGGAGGATCCGATTTGAGCTCATACGTCTGCAATGCGGAAGACTGTGTTCGTTTCAAGTTTGGTAGGCAAATTATCAGGACATTGAAGTGGTTGTAGTTCATG
>CAUJGJ010000004.1:1137500-1142000 GCA_963170055.1 Halisarca cf. caerulea
GGCCGGTCTAGGTTCAGAATCAGGGAGCTGGAGTTCGCAGAAGCGGCTGGTGCGCGCGCTGGTGGCGGCACACATTACAGGTCTGTGGACTAATGTACATGTTTAGAACTCTGTCTGTACCCGAAGTGCTGCGATCTGTGGAGTACAGACGATTGGGGACGATGATTCGGAGAAGGAGTGAGTCAATATTAGTATTAGGTCGATCTCCTTTATAGCTGCAAACAATTGTATCATAGTGTCAATAAACTATAATCTTCATAGTTAGCTTTTAGCGTTCCATAGAGTGCGATTGTGAGTAATTCCAATCATTGGCAGCTATATAGCTGTACCATTTCAGTATGCCTACTCTGCGCTCGGGCTGCATTGGTTGTGTGTGTGCGTGTGGGGGGGGGGGGGGGGGGGTCATTTGTTCCTTTGGCTCACCATTTTAATCTATGGACCCCCCTCCCAGGAAATTGCGGCACAGTTTACTGCAATCAGGGTTTATATTGGACATAGTTATTTAGTTTTAGCACTTAGTAATTTACAGTAGACGATTTTGCCTGATACCCAATGTAAACATTACCTATCAACAAAACTATTAGATCTAGAGTTTGTGACTATTATTCTACCTTTCTTCAATTTGCCTATGTGTAGGGCCAGTCACTGGAGCTAGACCGCTTTTCACCTGTCTAATGTGTGCTTGTGTTGCGGCTATCTTCATACCGGGATTGTTCGTTGGCATGGGCCTGACCGTGGGGTTCTGTGTGGGTTTGTCAGTGACTGCCTGTGAAGGTATGTGGAATCACTGTGTACTCATTACACTCTGAGATGGTATTTGATACACCAAGATTTATTTTTTTAGTATGCAATGGAACTTGTTTACGCAGTACAGTAAAATCTCTCCAAACTGGACACCCTTGGGACCAAACAAATGTTGGGCTTAGAGAGGTTTACGGATTAGGGAGGTTCTGTATGTACAGCAAATATATAGAGCAGGACTTGAAAACATGCCCATTTTAGAGGGTTCCAGATTACAGAGGGTTTGGTTTAGAGAGGTTTCACTGTACCTGGTTTAGTACACACTCCTGGATAGCGAGTACTCCTCATTCTGTCCCTGTGTATACCTCATGTACATAAACCAACCCTGATAGTAAGTACCTGGTTTAGTACATACTCCTGGATAGTAAGTACTCCTCATTCTGTATACCTCATGTACATAAACCAACCCTGATTGTAAATACCTGGTTAGTACATACTCCTGGATAGTAAATAATCCTCATTCTGTCCCTGTGTATACCTCATGTACACAAACCAACCATGATAGTAAGTACCTGGTTTAGTACATACTCCTGGATAGTAAGTACTCCTCATTCTGTCCCTGTGTGTACCTCATGTACATAAACCAACCCTGATAGTATGTACTTGCATGATAATAAGCACTCAGAGTTTGCATGTGTCCCCTTTGAGGGACATATAATGATATTATGTACTAAGCAAGTTTTCACTGTACAGCAGAACCTGCCTAATCCCGTACCTCTATAACCAGTGTTTGTCTATACGGCCAAGATTCTCTGGCACCAACCATTAATATAATACAAACAAACATACGAACATACAAACATACAAACTGACCTCTATAATCCAGCAACCTACTACTACAGCACTATTTTTCATTCCCCAATGGGTACTGGATTGTACAGGCTCTGCTGTACGTACTTGAATCTATGTTTTTACTATTCTCATGTTTGCAGTGACACTCGGAGTCTTCCTCTCGATTGTGGTTCTTCTCAGTATACCGTACTTTGTTGCTGTGGTCTTTTGTCTGTGCAAAGGTAAGTGTGTGCAGGACGCATTGTGAACCTTAGCACTGAATCTTTATGCTTGATTTGGTGGAGCACTTCATAGGATTGGAACTTCATTATAATAAATCCCAGGGGGGCACTATAGAATTCTTCACTATATAGAAAATTCTCTATGACCAGTTGAAGTTTTATATTGGAACATTCACTAGGTCACATTCATTTGTTCACTATATGCAGAAATTCACTGGTAGAGTGTTCTTTATAAGGAGTTTCCATTTTAACATGGTATTCAGTGAAGCTAGTGCTCATATACCGTAGATGCGGATTATTTTGCAAGCTTAAAATTTTGCTAATATTGCATACTGAAGAACATTTGCGATCTAATTTTTGTGGTTGACACTGTACACATACAATACCTACACAGACAATGGCAGCGGTTGACACTGTACACATACAATACCTACACAGACAATGGCAGCAGTTGACATTGTACACATACAATACCTACACAGACAATGGCAGCAAATGACTCCTAAATTTTTGCGATCACATGCCTAGCCTATAAACCTACTAATTAGCAAAAATATCATCCTAGCAAAAAAATCAGCATCTACGGTAATACCACCTGCAAGCATGATTGGCAGTTGCAGTGCAATTGTTGACAACTATTGTAGCATGTGTGATAGTATATAGACTGCGGACTCTCATTGTAAACACTGCTAATGATATGCAAATCTGGGACATAGTGAAGGTTTTTGAGTGCCCTAGCTGTACACAGTACAGTGAAACCTCTGATAGTGGACTCTCCCAAATATGGACACAATATAACAAACGGTTTGTTATATTGTGTCCATGTTTGTCCTTTGCAGACAGGTTTAACCTGTCTACAAAGGACACAACTTACTGTCCCAGTATATTTCCTACAATACATTTTGAACCCCTCAAAGAGGACCACCTCTCTACAAAGAACAAATCAGCTGAATTATGTTTCCCCAAAGTGTCCTTTATTCAGAGGTCCCACAGTACATTTTTGAGTGTGACTGGGAACAGTGTAGGTTCCAACATTACAATAAGGGTTTTTAGAGTATTGATCCCTTTTCATTGTTCGTTGGCAGAGGTCAGGAATACTAATTTAATTTCGCAGCATGTTATGTTGATGATTGATCATTATAATATGTATATATTTCACTCTAACTTTGCAGGCAAGTCGAGAAGAATTGGTATAGCTAGCCAACAATATGACGTGGAGACTGCAGGTATATACATTGCATGAGACCTCTATTATAAGGACATCATTGGGACCACCATTAACTGTCCTGTTTATGGAGGTGTCCTTATTTCGAAGGTTTTGTATGTACACATGCATGTCTATGTGAGGGATGCCAAAAGGGGCAGAGCAGTGGTGTCCTGTTAAAGGGGGTGGCTACATCTCGGAGGTGTCATTTAATAGAGGGTTCAATTTCAGACTTCATGTGTCTTGTATACTTTTTAAACGTGCATAGGGTTAATCTTGACATCATACATTCTTAATTGCTGACAGGTAGCAACAATTGTGGAGTCTCCAAAAATCCCTCACAAAGTGACAAAGATGGCCTACCTAGCGATAATGTAGTGACTGATGTTCAGCTACTTCAACCTCAGGAATCTGAACAACCAGAACTTCCTGTATCTGAATTGACTGAACTTCCTGTATCTGAATTGACTGAACTTCCTGTATCTGAATTGACTGAACTTGCTATATCTGAATTGACTGAACTTCCTGTATCTGAATTTCCGGAACTTCCTGTATCTGGACTTCCTGTGTCTTTTTAATTAACATGCTCAATGGGCAGAATCCACACCTATCACTGCTGATGAAAGGCCTGAACAACAGTGCAGTGCAGTCGCTGAGTTATGAATACGTTTTCTGAAGTATGCTTGGTGTACCATTGTGGATTTATGTAAGTTGTAATTACGTGATGCAGTATGTACTATGTGTACGTCATTATGTTCACTCGATGGTTCTGATCTTATTGATAATATTGTTGTCATCGAATTTACTGTTGATAATGTTGTTGATCTCATCATTGTTGTTCCTGTATGTTTTGTTTCTCTATAACGACTGCCATGCATTGTATACTATTTTCCATATGTGCAGTACATAACTTTCCTTACCATGGGGGTATGTGTGATGGGCCTGTCATACCAAATCTTGCCCCCCCCCCCCAAAAGTTGCCCATCATGGGGTGCTTATCAAATACAAACTCAAACCATTGTGAGGAGGGGTGGGTTCTCCTTTGATACACCTCGGACACAGGGTTGTGGAGTTTTGGTTCTTGTGTGTATCCCCCTGGCAAGGCTGGGATGGGTATATAGCAATTCACTTATGTGAACTGCTCATATATATCAGCATGGTAGTAGCGGGTGCAAATTTGTGTGAGAGTTCTTTAGTCCCTACCGGCCACCATCCTCTGTTTTTCTAATTGACTCGTCATGCTACACCGCCCCTTGTTCATTCTATAGCCGTGGCAGTCTTCCCAGTCAATTTTTTTCTTGCTTCTTCCTCCACACCATGTGGTGCCAGCCATCTTTGTCATGTGCATGAACTTGCTCTGATCTGTAAGTGTATGTGTGTGTTTGCTGTGCACACATAACATGGATGCATAGCTGATGCCTTGATTTATAAACATTCACGTGAGTATATGTATTCAGTAATGTTATGTGTGCTTTGTGGGCA
>CAUJGJ010000004.1:1142200-1157200 GCA_963170055.1 Halisarca cf. caerulea
TTTTCTATAGTGAATCCCCTCCCTTTCCCCTAATCTTCCTCATGGTTGGGTGTAGTTTCCTGAATCTAGTTCCATTGGCCACAAGACCGTGCACTCTCAAGAAAACATGAGGAGCTCTGCCTCAAATGTTGTCTGTTCTAAAGGAGTAAAAGACCAGTCTATTCAGTAAGCTTGTGCAATTAAGTAACGTGCATGTATATCACATACACACACCATGCATGCACACATGTACCCACACAGTCACATACTGTGGGTATACAAGTATCCCATATTTTAAGTGGGCTTGACCTAATACTACATATATTATCCTAAATCTCACTTGTTTCCTGCAGTCAACTTGCCCTGGTGTAGCAACAGAACTGGACAATCACTTCAGCATGCAACTAAAGATCCTGTTGTATCTGACTCACTTGTACAAGGATTGATCATTTTATATGAATAAAGAGAGCCCAACAACGTACTGCACTATTGCTTTCTTACGACTATCCACAGTACCTACTGTACTTTGATTTCCTGTATAACAAAGGTTACGTCAAAGACCACCATTTGAAATTCCTTGTACAGTTTGCATCATGTGTTGACTGCAGACCTTCAGCCAACTAGCCTTGTGTTGCATGCCGACCCAACCTTGTTTAGCCATTTCCGGAGACTGATAGTACCAGACAAATTTACAGCAATTACCGCCCATTTTGCCACTAACCATGATAATATGGACCTTGCACGGCTGTGTGGCATTTGAATTTGAATTTGTCACAGCTGTTTTCTAGGTGTGCATTAGTCTAGCCAGCTAGACCATCCCTGTTTGTTGTGTGGACAGAAACACTCTATCTGGCTAGACTAGTGTGTGTGTTATGCTAGTACGTGTCTAATTGCAACAAAAGATCATGTTTCTCATTCTGTGCTGCTATTCTGTTATACCAAAGCTCTAATCACATCCAGATCCAATCTATTGTTAGATCAAGTTGATTTTAGAAAATTAATACTTCTATGTAACATGCATGTGACTTGTGCAGATTGCATGTGGTAAATTCGTTTCACATTGCTTGTGTGTTGCAATCAAGCAGGGAATCAACAATTTTAACGGCAAAGTGCATGTAAGCATACATGCAAACTTTGTGCTTCATGGTGACCCAATTAGGGTATGCATTGCAAATTAACCATGCCATTGAGCAACACGTCAATAATGTATGCTCCCTAAAATAATTTTGTACATGAGCAGCATGCAGTCAAAATGGAAGTGTTAGGTGCAATCCACTTTCTAGTTTACATTTCCCTATAGATGTCTTAGTGAATTTTAATCCGGAAGTTTGTTCACAATTGTACATATTTATACGGGCCCGTACAAAATGGAGTGGCTGTTCCACTATATAATTTGCTAGTCTGGTGTAGCCGACCCTTTCTGCCATATAAATGGGTGGAAATGGTTGACTATGCCAGACCAATAATTTGCGTGTTCACACTAAAAATAATACATTGCAATACACAACACATATGCACATCATCAAAAATGGTAATAGTCAAAACATAAATATAGGCAGTTGATTGAATTAATTTAAATCGTTACTGGTAGGGGATTCAGAGATGACCCTCTATAATGCAGGCTGTCTTGGGATCGGTTTCACTCATGGGATAGAATCTGGTTTGTCGGGAACCCCTGATTGCTCAGATTGCAGATCATACAAGTGCAAATGAGATCCGACATCTGATTAGATTGAGCATTTGAGAGTAAGGCATCTTCATTTTATCAGACAGAATGTCTGTAATTCGCTTGAAGAAGATAATATTATATAGTGCCTTCTTCACTTCTGCTCACATCCTAATGACGTCATATTGATTACGTCATCATAAGCGAAGATGTCCGGTGCTTGCATGTTAGTCTGGCCAGCTAGACCGTCTCCGCTAGCGTATAGGGCGCTAACTGAGACGGTACAGGAAGTATGGGAACAACTAGTCATGCATTTTTGTGTTAGCTTGTTGGCTAAAAGGAAGCTTTAGAGGGTAGCCAGGTTTATATACTCGTTCTCGGAATCCGTTTAGCACGTGCTCCGTGCACGTTGTGCCTTGTCTATGCCAAATGATTATTTCTTTGACAAAAAGTAAGTTACTGAAACAATGAGTTCTAACGAAACCATTATAGGAGATCCTACAGCAACAGGTGGGTGAAGAGTCTAGTAAGCTTTGAGTTCTTGGCCAGTTATGATGTCCTTCATACGCGTCTATTTCTGTGTGCACAGATGAACCAGCGACATGGATTACCTTACTCGTCTTAACCTCTGTGTCTATAGGCACAGCAGGATGTTTTGTAAAGCTTATTTACCTTATATGCCGTAAGAGAGGTGAGCTCAACGTCAGGACAACAGGCTCAGTATTGCATTTTAATAATGATTGTACTTTCTCAACAAAACTGTCAGTGAGTTAAATGTATCATGTTACTTTTTGCATTTCTGATAGATGGGACTACAAGATGCAGTTGCACAATCCGCCTTTTTTGTGGCATTATTCGGGATGTCAGTATTATATGTTTACTAATATCTTTTGTAACAGGTATCGCAATACTTCCCTGCAATGTCTTCAGTTCATGGGCTGTCTGTCAAGGTATACCTGTTTATAGTAACCTTTATCACTTAGTCTAACTTAAAGTCATATTTAAGTGTATTAGTATTTTAAATTATATTTAATTTAATATGTTGTATTTACTTGGCAGGGTCAATTGGGATTATTTTCGCAATCACTACTTGTATTTGCCTGTGTTCTGGCTGTTCATTTTTTGGAGTGCTATATCAGGTTAAATGCAGGAGGCCCAACAACAACACCAGACATGATGAATATTCATCTTCTTCCCCACAAGGTACTGTACATGTAACTGTTGCAATCACTGACTGCATGCATGATTGTGAAATCTCTGAACAAAAGACATGCACTCAGCCTCAGCCAACAGCCTAGTCCTTTGTAATAGCGCTGTCTTTTGGAGCTATAGGGTATATGCCTACTGGAACTATAATATAGTGACAATATATTTTGAGGCCTCAAGCTGGGATCTTTGTATGGAGAAGCTAAGTGTCCTTATTTTAGAGTATCCATTATCAGAGATTTCACTGTGACAGTTGTAGTACTTAGTATGTTGTTATGATTGTATAATATTATATCTGTGTGAATTTTTGATGCAGTACATGTATCCCACGGCACTAAAGCATAACACTGCATTAAGAATGTAAATCCATGTAATTCACTAAAGTTGAACTTGAAGACTATTACATTAATATCATAAATTATAAAGTATATACATAATATTATACAGTAACTGCATGCAGATGCATATGGAGTATGGGAATTTTTTTGTGATCCACAAGGTTTTCTTCAAGTTAGTGTAAGAGGTCGACTGAAATGGATTTTAACGTAGTTGAATGGGGTTAATGATGTTATCCGTAATGCCTGGCACACTTACAGGCCGGGTGGGGGGGTGGGTGGGGGGTGGGGCTCGAACACCCAGGCCTGATGTTACGCTTGGCATGCATAATTATATGCAGTACACATTGGGGTATGCGCATGCGCAGCGGGCTCATGTATCACGCTGTCCTGGCCTTCTTCGTGCATGCATAGCCGTGGACTTCTGCTGTCCATTTTTTTTTTCATTTTCTCCGTCCTTAGGGGCGTGAAAGGGTGGGTGTGGGTGTTATCCTCAGGTGCTATATTGAATTTCCAGGGATCCAGACTACCTTTTACGCTTATATGGGGTTGTGCAACACCCTCTGCATGATGGGGTTAAGAGCATTGAATGCATGATGTGGCACCTGGGGGTGGTGCCCCACCCCATTATGTCCAAGAAGGGGTTCGTCTCATCGATCACCCTTCTCATTAGAGTTTATTAGAATCATATAACATATGGACAATTATATATAGTTATGTATGGGTATGTATGTAGGTATAGGCTAGGTTTCAGCTCGGGCTCGTACAAGGCCATACCATCTTGCAGGAACGGCATCTATAGGGTGGAGGATAGTAGTCATTAAGGTTACTTAATTTATAATCATGATATAATATCAAATTATAGATTGGATTGGATTGGATTGGATTAATCTTATTTAGACTGGGACACCCACTTAGCCATTGGCTACTTTTCAGGGGGCCCAGTAATCACAAGTACAGAAGCAACAAACAAACAAACAAACATACTACATTGTTAATTGTTATCATAAGTGTCAAATGTTCAATCATACAATGTTCAATTCTTTTGGTGACTGTAGTGGGCATTCTTCACTCTTCTCTCTTGGTGGTGGCAGGGGGGTGCAGAGAAAAAAGGCCAGAAACACCATCACTGGGATTGGACCTTAGTCCATCCCAAAACTCAGTTCTTGTAGTCGCACCAGCAGCCCACTAAGCCACCAGCACCCCCCTAATTATATAATATATTATACAGTAACAGTTACATGTAAAGTGTATAGAACCATGCAAAAAAGCTTATTAGGAAGGGATCCTCCAAAAACATTTGGAACAAGGGTAAGTTGTAAAACCGGTACAGGGCTAGGTGGGCAAAGGGCAACAGGCATGGGGCTAGATGAGCATAGGGCTATACAAACATGAGGCTAGACGGGTATAGGGCTAGACAGAGTTTAGTTGGACTTAGTGCACACTGTGCAAATTCCTACATCCCGCATGTGCAGCACTTTATATGTACTATGTGCTGTGGGATGTAGGAATTTTTACTGTTTTAAAATGCATGGTTTTTAAGTTATATGCGATTTTATTGTAAAATGATTGCTCAAATAGAGGCTGTTGTAAAGATTTCCATGCACTGCAGTTGAGAAGGAATACAATCAAATCTATACGACTTGTAACTAAAACTATGCAGTTACTTGACTAAAATCAAATTGAAAATTCAATGTACTCACCTAGAATCAAAGGTTCGAACACAAGAGTACTGAAGTCGACGATCATTGAACACTTTGCCTTGCATACGAACTCGTACGCCTAGTCTCATGTAGCCATTTCACTGATCCAAAAATGGCTGATCCAGCGAATGTATGGGATTCGCCTATTAAATTTTTCTCACTATAGAAGACTTAGTGGAGGTGTTGCTTCAAAGCCTACAAAAGGCACTTCATGCTAACAATTGGAGTTCACTAGGGAAAGATGAGACCTCTGGACCCTTCCTGGCTACCTGTAGCTAAGTTCAAAAAATGATGAGAAGAATCAGAAAAATAATCTTAAAATGGTAATGGTGTTGCGGACCCATGCATATACTTTGACAAGTGCATGCATGTACTTTGAATTTCTTTAAATTAAGAGATTCATAGCTTTACAAAGCTTTCAAAACTACAGTAACTTTCCTTTGTAGCTGCAGCTGCATGGTGTTACAGTGTCAAAATGCACCAAAATGCACTTTTGAAAACTATGGCGTCACCATGCCGTTAGTTTTTGGATGAAACAAATTTGTGTTAATGTATGGTGGCCATATTTTTCCTTGTCAATTCTATTATGGAAGTTACTATTGTACTCCATTAACTCATGCATTACAACGAACCATAGAGCCAAGCTTAAGAAAGGCTTTTAATGATGTGTATGACAAGTCAGATAATAAAAATTAGTAATATTTATAACCATACAAAAACCTTTTAAAATTGGAGAAATGGGAAAAGATGTAGAGATAAAAACTGTCGTTGTTTGCTACACAGGGCTGGATGGGCATAGGGATAGATGTGTATAGGGCTGGATGAACATATGGGGCTAGACATGCATAGGGCTGGACAAACATAGGACTGGCATAGGGATAGACATACATGGGGCTAGACAGGCATAGAGCTTTGGAAACAGAGGTGGATTGAACTGGGTACATTGTGCATATTCCTAAATCCTGGAGCTAAAATATTAACACAGGATGTAGAAATTTGCACACGATACCCAGTCCAACCCACCTCTGTTTAGCTCTATAGATGCCCGTCTAGCCCCATGCATGCCTATCCCTATATATTATGTGTTTTGTAATAATTTTTATTATCTGACTATTTTTTCTCAAAGTAAAAAAAGGCACCAATGTGAGTATGATTGATTAAAATGGTGGTAAAATCAATTTTGAATGTCTCTTCTAGCGAGCTCTAGCCTGTTCTAAAAAGAAAATCAGAAGAAAAAGAAGCCGAAATTGTGACCTTTCACTCTATGTAAACTTTGATAAGTATAGCTCATATAAGGCACCCAGAAGCCTCGTTTATACTTAGATCTATCCAAAAGCGGTCGTAAAGCCAAATAAGCTGTTGTTGCATGGAACTCCAAATTGTACCACAAGTGAGTTTTCAGCGAAAACATGGTCGATGCTGATGTATGGGGGGCCATGTTTTTTTCCGCGTCATCCCTACATATAAACCACTACTGTGGTACATGATATGGTATTGCATGCATATGGTATGTGTACTTGATAACAGATTTTAATGAAGGATATTAATTGGTACTGTATGCAATTATTTTATTGCAATTATATATGAATTTCAAATGTCTTGTCACTAAATGCACTATATTTCTTTTGATTAAGGTTCATATGCATGTGTGTGTAAAAGTTTAAAAGAATTTGCCAATCATGGTTAATTTTACATGCAATTATATTTGTATTATTGTTAATTATCACAGGGCTAATATATGATTATCACGATGATTATTCTGAACGGACATCAGTACAAGTTGAAGAATTATCTTTGATCAATCGATTCATGGAACCACAAGATTTTACTCCAACTCTGCCTCATACCCCAATGACAAGCTTCTACAGTCATGACCAGGATGATTCTGATTCTGATACCCAAGGTACTCATACTATGTATACTACATATATTTTAGTTTGCTCTCATTGTGTTATCGACAACCATCCAATCTCTGTCATGCATGTCCATGCATCCAGACCCAAGCATCCATCCAGCCCAATATACCAACATAGCCCAAAATTACTTGTCCAGCTTTATGCTATCGTACTCTCTCTAAATATTCATCACACCTAATGCAGCGAAAATTTTGTCTTTCTACTAGAATAGAATAGGATTTCCCCAAATTTTTTACCCTGACGAAAATATAGAATTTTTAGATGAAAATTAGAATATGACGAAACGTTAGAAAGCTAATCTCGAATCCTATAATTCCAGCTTTTGGTGATGGGAGGTACGCCATTTTGACCCTCTCGTGTACTTGGACAAACAAAAATCCATGAAGAAAGCCAAAATAAGCGCAAGGGGTGTGTATTTCCTTCTTTCAAGACAAAGAAAATATTGCAATTATTCATGTTGGTGAGACTCTGTGTCTACAAGAACAAACTACACCCGTTGTAGGAGATCGTCGCGAGCGAATTTGTCGAGTACTGCAGCGCAGGTATGTTATGTCCGATCTTGGACATAAACAAAAATGGCCGCCGTTATTGGAGAAGTGAAATCAATAGGTCTTTTTTCCATGCGCACGATTAGTGATGCCCAGAAAACGCTTTGTGTTATATCTTAAACATATCTACTTTGTATCTGAGTCTTTTAGATTATTGTGCAAGCCTTAGGTCTCAAAACGTCGTATGACCAGTTTTTTCTGACCGTACTCGAAAACATAAAAATCCAAAAACGCGGTGGTAGAAATTTAGGCTTTTGGACACAAAACTAGCCTCAAAAGAACACACAGGTACCGAACTTACTAAATCAAATTCAGGGTCTTCAGGCTCCACTGCATGGCTGTTATGTCCAAGGATTTATGCAAAATTTGAGGGTGAGTAGTTACAATCCTTTGGACACAGTTCAGCGTACAAAGACCCTGAATTCGATTCTAGGGGTTTGGTCCTTTGGGAACAATATCTCAAAGTTTCATGCTGAAAATCAGAGATTTCTACCACCGCGATTTTCGATGAAATTTTCTTTTGGAGCAAGCTGTCTTCCTTCAGGAAAGTCATGTGACATCACATGCAATCCTACAAACAGCACGCAAGTTGTGCTCGTGGTGAAAACAGTTTTAGTGGAAAAGGCGGAAATGTAGATGGTGGCTTTTAAACCTTACAAAGTGGGTTTGAAGTAATCGTAGGATCAATATCTAGATTTTCACCGCATACACTTTTGAAATTCTATTGCTTGACTGTTATTTGCAGCATTTTGTGGCTTTCCAGCCAGGAGAAGACGAGAAATAGTGACGCATATATAATTCGAACAGAGCAAGCAATCAAAAGTATACACGGTGAAAATTTAGATTTACCTTTTAGAAATCTATCCTTACATTTCTGTAGTCATGACTGCCATCTACTGAGATCTCCGTCTTTCACAAAGAAATTTGCCCCATGAAAAGGCTTCTCTCAAGGCTAAATCAATCTTCGTGCACTATACCTTCAGCATATGATCTTATGTAGCCCTGTTATTGTAAACGAAGGAGTTCAGAAAACATTGTCAACTTCTCTTGAAATTGGATTCTTCCCTTCCAAGATATCTAGTTCATATTTAAGTCGGTGAACCCCAAACCTGCCAAAGAAAGCGTTATTATCCAAAACCAATGCTTAGAATTTTGCGAACGAAACGTGCTGTGTAAAGTTGGGTAGGGTCTGGACCTTTTACCATAGATAACTCGATAGATAACCTTGCTTGTTGCGGAGCTTCCAAAGCTGATTCACGTTACTGGCACATGACCAACCCACGCAATTCAGTAATACTGAAATTCATAACGTGAAAACCACAAAGAGCCCGTGTTTTGGCTAGATTCTGACATAACATACCGGCGAGGGAGATGACGGAAATTATAGAATGGCTGCAAATTCGACAGGTCTAGAATACAAATAAACCAAAGATTTAGACCTGACGAAAATAAGAATGATGAATTTTTAGAGAGAATATGATATTATATGATCTTATCCTACACAACAAACACGCCTACCTTGCTTTTTTGAAACAGTGCTTCCAGGGAATTGACAGTCACCCCTATTGTGACATCCTAGCTATTTTTGAAATCATTATGGCTTATATATATATATATACCCCCGTCAAGATATGTTCGTACAATTTGCTTGTTAATATGAATATATAGTCCAGTGTTTCATTTAATAACCTGTATGTTAAACTGAATATATCCCTTATAGGCCAAAGTAGTTTATAAGTTTTCAATAATATTAATAATGACAAGATTGCAGTACAAATCTAATACTAGCCTTGCCGGGTCACCTGTCACTTTCCTCAATTTTTATATATTTACATTTTTTGTGCAAGTAATTTACCTTTCATCCCAAGTCCGAGGCATTATTTTCTAATTGTATACCGTTAAGGACTTATGAACAAAACATTTGACTTTGTCTAATAATGATGTGGTTCCCCTAGTTGACCATTTTTAAAATGGCGGATCTACCAGTAAATTACATTGTCAAGTAAAGTTGCACAATGCTATAGCGAAATGGCCGCTTCATGCAGAAAACGATCGAGCGCTTTGTTTTAGCTTCTTGAAGGTTTCAACCCCCCCCCCCCCCCAAAAAAAAAACACAGATAGCAAACTAAACATTCATATTTTACTCGTGTGTCATTTAAAGCACTGAAAACATGTTGTACCTGTTGCATGGTCGCTATTTTCAACCATATCAAAATTAGCAAATATGCAAAAAGGCAGAAAGGAAGACCTTTGAGTTTTGATACGCAAATTGATTCACAAGATAGAACATACCCCAAACTTACATTTTTGGATATGGGAAGGCGCTGCTCCATTCCACAGCTGTTATGTCAAAGATTTCTTCTCCAACAGAGCGGTTGTAGCAACAAAAGGCGGTGCATAAACTGAACGGTATAACCGACAATCTTCCCATATCCAAAATTGTAAGTTTGGCCCTTTAGGAATAACCTGACAAAATTTTAAGCATACAGGTAGAGGTTTCATTCTCCGCCTTTTTTGCCATAAACTTCCTATGCACAAAGAGTGCTTCTTTCTCCCTTGGTCACGTGGACACCACATGTTCTCAGTGTTGCAGAGGCTAATTTATACGCTGCATTTGCGATCATAATTTTGGAGGTAAGTTAGAGGTCTTGAGGCTCGAACACTCGCAGATCTGCAATTTCTCGCTCTATTACCATCCATTTGCTAAATTGACAGGCCAGAATCCTTTCCGTTGCTGGTGAAACCGTTGAATTCTTGAAAACCATCAAGGTGGTCACGTGGCCACTATGTGACACTTAGTATTGGGCGTTACGATTTAATCGCATACCTGTGAAAACCACCAAACGCCCTTTGCAACCATGAATCTGCCATAACTTACCTACGTTCGGAAGATTGCAGAGCTCAGCTAACACAAAGATAGTAAGAGACAATGTAATTTACTAAGAATGACGGTTTATTTGTAACTGCGTCAATTCCTAGTAAAATCGCGATTGAATTTTCGCTGCTGTTTTCGAAAGTTACAACGACGATTGACCACCTTAACTTCTTTTTTGACATTTTCAAAGAACTAAAGCCCTACATACTAGACTTTGAACTCCTACATGAACAAAAACATACAGAGTCGTTAGCTGCTATTGACCGAACATTTTGTCAGACAGAAAGAGGTAATGGTCGGTCGAGAGAGCCTTTTGTCTGGATTTTGGCCGATGTCCGACTGTTATATTTTTCTCTGAAAATGTACCAGAATGAAGTTTTAGTGTGCATGTGTTTAGTCCTAATGTGTTGTGGCCATGTTTGTTGCTGCATATGAATCCCTATATCATGCATGGTTCATTGTATCTTTCTGCAAACATACAAGGTACCATGTTGTCACTGGTTTTTCTTGTAGCTCTTTGGTGTGTGTGCATGTGGTGACCAACTCTTTGTAGGCAATTCCTTCAGGCTCCCCACTGCCACCTTGCACATGCAATTTTATGTGTTTATAAAATGTCACAATTGGTTGTGCAAAGAGAATTGAATATTGTTGATTGCACTGTAATTGCACTGTATATACATATATGTTTCTTTCAGGTAGTAAAGACTGCTTGTTACCTCAGAGACCAACTAAGGACAACACCGTACCAATTTCTAGGTACAAAACTATTAATCCAGCAGAAGGCTTTCCTGAACTTGCCAGTGAAAATACTGAAAGTTGCAAGACAAGTGAATCTGTGCAATCGTCCTCAAGCTCCTCAAGTTTTGTACCATTTGGTGCTGAACCAATGGCAAGATCACATGGCGGGGGCCTCATGCCTGAACCAACACTACACCCTCCATTCAGCTGTTTAACTGCAGGTATGTATTATTTTCATTGTACTGGTAATGTCTCAAAATTTGTTCCAAGGGTATACTTAATTTATATAGTTCAATCCAAGATTGTGTTTGCAAATGCATGTATTATTGTGTAATATGATTATTGTAGTAACTTGACAGTTACATGCCAGTTTTTTTTTTACAAATCCACGTCAGGATTAATTTAAGTTTCTTTTAGTGGTAAAATTGTACATGCATGGGTTATGTGTGTGTGCATGTGTGTGTGCATGTGTGTGTGTGTGTGTGTGTGTGTGTGTGTGTGTGTGTGTGTGTGTGTGTGTGTGTGCATGTGTGTGTGTGTGTGTGTGTGTGTATGTGTGTGTGTGAGAGAGAGAGAGAGAGGGAGGAGCGAAAAGTGTCTGTGTAACCTGTAGAAAGCTGGGAGGTAGTTACAGTAATGAAATATATATATTGTTTACATAATGTCAGAATTACAGAGCTGCAGAGCTTTATTTTTAGAGGATAATCCTCCCAAGAACCTGTGTATGTACGTAGAATGCCATATCATTAAGGTTTTATAAATTACTGCAAACACTATGTCTGCATGATTCAGTGAGCTGCATGTATGGATCAGTTTTTTACACCTACATATTAATAATATATAACTCACACCACCTACATATATACCTGACAGGTGAAGGTAGCTCTTGCAATTCTCAATGTATATTTGACCGTGGTCCACCTGACTATCATGAAGTTGTTCGGCTAAGTAGACTGCAGTCATCTGATCCTTATTCTGTATGGGAACCTGAGCATTTGTGTGAAAGTGGCACTTTTAACATTTGTGATGGCCAGATTAGTACTGGAGAACGACAAGAGGTGCCAGTGATGCCTGAAGGACGTTTATCTTCGCCACCTCTGTCTGGTGAGTGCATGTTACAGTCTATTATTGATTTTCATTTTCATAATTATCAATGCCTTCTATTTGGGGATGCTTGTTTAATAACTTATTTTATTTTTTATTGGCCATGCATTCACAGAAATTGCCATTCCTGATCAACTTTGCCAAAGTTGCTTCATTTTAGGAGACATTCACACCATATCCCTCACACACCTGGGAGGCACCTTCCCCCTTTATCCTTTTGGACCACCGGAAGGTGTTGGAAAGCCCCAGGATGAGTGTTGTGCTACATTGGAAGCCCCACCTGGTGTGGTGGAGAGAGGAGTCAGTCTGAGTGTCCACTATGCCATCATCCTGGATGGGCCCTTCAAGTTCCCTGAGAACTGGAAGAGAGCAAGTGTTGTAGTCTATATCGACTGTCCCGACAATCACCTTATGCTTCAGCCAGTCAAGTTGTCCTTACATCACTGGGCTGCAGTTGGGCCACGCAGCAGCATGTCATTTATGAAATCAAACCACATTTTGGAAGAAGGGCAAAACGAGTTCCAATTTGAACATCATAGAATGTTTTCCCCATCAGATACCAGAGTTGCAAATCTCTACCTCAAAAATCACTTTTGTCTGGTCTGTACTGCGGTGGATGAATTTGAAGTAGGGATGTCAAGATACTATGGTATGCTCGTCATGGACCCACTAATAGACGGAGTTCAAAAGTTCTGGTTGTGTCTCACTTATGCCGTACCAACATGGATCCAGGTCTGTACTGAGACTTGTATGTGTATGATTGTGTATTTTCCATGCATCTAGTAAATTACATAGTTGCATGTTTTACGTTAAAAAAGGCTGTTAAAGAATATTTTCGGAAAGAGGAAAAAAACAAAAAGCGAGTGCTTCCCGAATGCCAGGAACTTGAGCTTGGCTCTGATGACAAGGTGTCTCTGGTAGTACAGACCATGAGCGGTCCAGGATGGGCTTTGACTGTCACCAAGAAGGAGGTTAATTCTGCTTATACTATGGGTATTATGTATTATGTATGTAATATGTATCAGGCTCATACACAGGAATCTCAGAAGGGGGATATCGATTACACGCGCACATTTTCAAAATGTAGTCAATTATTTCTGGCTTTTTCATATAACTGGAGTTTAGGATGAATTTAATTATAGCATAGTATTCCTCATCTTGCAACATGGTCCATTATAATATAATGTGTCTAAAATAACAATTCAGCTACATGTATTAGCATTATGTGGTGCCTCTAAACAATGACGTCATTGAGGTGTGAAATGCATGATGTCATCTATAATAATTATCATGGCTGTTCATAGTGACCTAAAATCTGCTGCTGGAAAACAAGGTACTATGGTCAGAATCCTAAGAAACTTCACATTTTAGCTACACTTAAAGTTTTATAGTTGATATCATAGATATGGTTGACTTTTATTTCATTAATTATTGGTGATCTGGCTAGGTATTGTACTAATGGCCCAGAGTGTCTTATGGAAAACCATGCATGGGGCTCCTTGGGGGGGGGGGGGGGGGGAGGGGGGAGGGGTGGTACAAACCCCTTGAATCCCTCCTGTGTACGGGCCTGTGTATAATATGATATACAGTATGTTTTTGGCCTTAATATTATACGTACTGTATGTGTACAAATTTTTGTGGGATGAAACTTTCACAATTTTCACAGTTTTTATTTCGCAGATCCCCATTTAATCCTACCTCATATAAACTTTCTCTGTTTGTGGTCGAAAAAGAGCAAAGGCGTTGCAGTCCTTCTCAATGTCAGACCCCTGTTCTTTTGACGGCCATTTTGGTTATTGCACAAGCACTTGACATAAATTTTTGCAGGCTAAAATTCACGCGGATGCATGGCTTCCAATCCAGCCCATGATAGTTTAATTCACCCCACATAATTTATACGTGTACAATATGCATCCTAGGTTAAGTGGTATGTTGTGAGTATTGTTGTGAAGTGAATTAAAACCTTCAAGTTATGTTGCAAGCATCCACTAACCCTACAGTACAGTATATATCTGTATGAACACACTGTTACAGTCACAGTTACAGTATTATATATATATATATATATATATATATATATATATGTATATATATATATATATATATATATATATATATATATATATATATATATATATATATATATATATATATATATATATATATATACAGTATATATATATATATATATATATATATATATATATATATATATATATATATATATATATATATTATTTACCGTATACCCTAAATTGGGAAATTTTTGCCACCATTAATATTTGTGTTTTTTGCGAATTGACTCCATCTGCGAATTTTTTTGTCGTGAATATTTCTGCACACGTTCTAAAGTATAGGTATAGACAATCTATGGTGAGACTTGTGAAATTTATAGTCGCAAATTTTTCTGCGTACCATTTGACCCCAATTCACAAGATTTACTGTTCATGAATGTTTCCTGATTTAGGGTATCTTCTATTTTTTTGTACGAAAGAAGTTCAGAGAAATTCTGTTATATACATCATTATAGAAATTGAATCATCATTTCCCCAAAGTGAAAAAAATAATAATTATTGGGAGACATCGACAGATCATTAGAGACATGCTAAAGTAAGCTTTTAATAAGGGTAAAAGTCAAAATGGCCACTTGCAGTCTGCATGTTATGGCTTTGATCCGAAGATACCACGTTTATAAAGAGTCTTGGAAACCCAATGTTGGGGATGTAGTTACTTTCAATTGAAAAACATAAGAGATGTTACATGTAGCTATAGTCGATTGCTTCATTGTTGTCGTTGTTAACGTTTGCCTGACTACCGCTACCAGGAGCTCGTGATATCTAGGAAATTGAGCGCATGTGGTCGAATGATCAACAGATAATCGAGCACTGACAAAGAATCAGAGACAATAATGAAAATTTGAAGACAGCATT
>CAUJGJ010000004.1:1164700-1174700 GCA_963170055.1 Halisarca cf. caerulea
TTGGGGGGGGGTGGCTATGTTCTGACCTTATAGGTATTATTCTATCCTACAAACTAGTTATAGTATGCAATATCTATGCTCTGGCTAATGGGGCTTCGATGTCAAAACACTTTTATAATCTCCTTTGTATAAGACCAGATAATTTGGGACAGTATGTGGGATAATTTGGAACAGGCGGTGCTGTTTGTTATATACAGACGTTTCCACTATTCAGAGGTTATTTTACTGTATACACTTAACAATATATCAGGACCCTCAAAAGCAGTCTGTTATAGAGATGTTTCTGTTATTAGGGGAGTTTGCTGTGAGAGGTGCTGCTGTAACTCGAGTATTTTTATAGAGGACCTGTTCTCCCTCGATCTTGTAGACACTTCATTTGATTGTTACGTAGTCCAACATACGTAGCAGTATAATACAGTGGAATCTCCTGATAAAGGACACTTTGGGACAGCTCTGTTTGTCCTTTGTAAGGAGGCCGTCCTCTATGGAAGGTTCAAAGTGTATTTGAACTATAGTTGGGACCTCAAGCTGTGTCCTTGTAGAGAGGTGTATTGTACTATGTCCTTATTCGGGAGAGTCCACTATCCGAAGTTTCACTGTGACAGTAATATATGAACGAAGTACATACGTACACTGCTGTAACCACAGTCATGGTCAAAATCTTAGGAATCTGGTTCAGTGAATCATATCTGACTCTGATAGATAGATATAATTACTGTGTTTATTTTGCTGCTGAAATTGGATCAGTTGCCCTGAACGGATATCAGCCAAATGGATGCTGGACAGCTTGTGATCCTGTGTGTGCTCTTTACAGTGATGTGTGGCTAGGCACCAATCATCCAGGCACCACTCAAACCGGTGTGATTGACCCCCCACCCCCCCACCCCCTCCACTCCACTCCACTCCACTCCAAACTGCATAAGTGTACAGTGAATCCTCTCTAATCCGACACTCAATGGGACTTAAAAAAAGTCAGATTACGAGGTCATCAGATTATGGACTGGACTGCATGGTGACTGTACCCAATAAGATGGTCAGATTAGTGAGAATGTCGGATTATAGAGGTGTCGGAGTACCTAGGTTCACTGTATTGACCAAATCATACTTAATTGTCTAATTTAAACTATGTTTTCATTTGTATTACAGATACTGATTCCAAGAATTCCTCTGGAAAATGGAAAAAATATTGCACAGCCATCGTATGTGCTGCGATCATCATCATCTCGGTTTTACTTGCTGTTGGAATGATCACAGGGATATGTCTGGGGATTCCAGGGCTTGCCTGTGAAGGTATATAGGGTTGTGGTATACAGTGGGAACCCTTAAGTACACTCGTTCAGTGAACTTCCGTGTACAGTAAAATATTATGCACGTGACCAGTGAATTAAGTTGTTCTACCATGGAAGTGTATCTGGTGATATACCGTTTTCACATGGGCACCTAAAGTGAGTTGAACCCGGGTTCGCTCCTGGATTCAACCCACTTTCTGTTCACATGAGGGGTCAGTATTGTACGGGAGTGAAAGATGGCAGGCATCCGAGTACTTCTTGTCTTTTCATTGTTTTAGTTTAATTTGAGATGCGAAGCACGTAGGAGAGCCAGATGATTCAGTGATGCAAATTTTAGAAGTCGTATTGTCCATTTCCAGCGTAATCAGTTCATTTAAGCTTCCTTTCTTCTTCTCTTTACTCACTTTCTGATATATTATAAATGAAGAATTATCAGTGTCCCCTGGGATTCGTTATAATGAGATTCCACTGTATGTATGAATATCTATTACAGTCAGACCTCACTTATCTGCACACATTTGTTCTGGATGAGATTGCGATAAGTGACCTCTTATTGTATGGTAACAATGCTTTACAAGAACGTAAATTCATGGATTGATGAAATCTGTATGATATTGTTTTTATAGTGCACACTTGTATACTCCATCTCTTTATGCTGTAATCGTTTTCTTTTTTCAGTGACAATTGGAATCTTCTTCTCCTTTGTTGGTCTCGTGTTTTTGCCATTCTTTGTTGCTGCGATATTGTTTCTTTTCAAGTTTCTTCACAAGAAGTATCAGGCCCATAAGAGCCGTTGTGTCAAGCAAGGTACGTACGTAGTGTGTACATTGAATAGCAGACAATATTTAATTTGATGGAATAATGGTAGACGGTAGTGTCAGGTATCAGGTATTCTTATTTAATCTGGGGAACCTTTAGCCAGAGGCTACTTATAAATGGCACCCAGAAAAGAAAGAAAGGGAAAAAAGGGACAAAGGCAAAAAGAGGTATTGATGGAATTATGTTGCAATTTTCCTCATTGACACAATCATTCTCTGTTTCTACCTGTTTTGTAATTACCAGTATTTATACTGAATCAGATGTTTTTTCCTTTTATTTGTAAGTTTGTAGTGTTGAATCCTAGATGACCTGCCATTTTAAGTGCTTAGCAGCCAACAAAATGGCAATTGATAAGTGTCAAAAATATTCACAAAGGTGGAGGAAATTTTGGAAATTTATTGAGTCAGGAAAATATTATTATGAAACCTTGTGATTTGGTGCAATTTGAAATTGATAAGAAATCATTAATTGCTATTAATCCATTATTATGTAATATATTTTCTACAGTTAGCCGAAATGGGAGCATATATTTAAGTACTCCACAGGAGGAGAAGGTGAATCCTCTGACACTGGATACATCCCCATCTAAGAAAGCAGAGAGAAATAGAGTTCTTGGTAAATCTCGTTTTTCCCCTAGTTTACCAGACATTTCTGAATCTCACCAGTCTTGGAGTCGGCTTCCTGTGTCAGAACTTCCTCTATTTGAACTTCCTGAAACTGAACTTCCCGAAACAGAACTTCTTGAAGAACTTCCTGAAGAGGAACCTCCTGTAACAGAACTTCCTGACAAAGAACTTCCTGTAACAGAATCTCCCAAGCGTAATGCTTCTGTTGAATATCACATTTCAGACTGTCTTGCATCTGATGGTTCTATATCATCATGGGTGCCTCTACTTGACTCAACGAGAAATCACAGTGCTGAGAATATCAATGGAAGTTTTTTACCTACAAAAGAAATGATGAAACCTCGAGGTTCAGATCATTCTTTGCTATCAATCCAATCAGGTGTGTGTGCGTGTGTGTGTGTGTGTGTGTGTGTGTGTGTGTGTGTGTGTGTGTGTGTTTGTGTGTGTGTGTGTGTGCTCGTGTGTGCATGCATGCATGTGCGTGTGTGTATGTATGTGTGTGTATGTGTGTGTTGTGTGTGTGTGTGTGTGTGTGTGTGTGTGTGTGTGTGTGTGTGTGTGTGTGTGTGTGTGTGTGTGTGACGGTGTGTGTGTGTGTGTGTGCGTGTGTGCGTGTGTGTGCATTATAGGCTAAATGTTATTGGTATATGTTAAATCCATGAGGTGGGGTTTAGGGTCATTTTGTCATAATTTAGAAATTGCCTAGGGAGGGAGGGGTCATTCTTGCAATAAATGGGGGAGGGGTAAGTGGGAGCCTCTTATATCCATGTTTATAAGCAGCATCAAGGGGGAGCCCTCACTCCCATAAATGAATCCCTGAGAAGACCATGCAATAGTGCCTGCATGCACTCCTGAGTGCACTGTATGTACTGTGTGTGCTGTGTGAGCAACTTGTGACGTTGGTACTCTGAGCAGTGATTCATGGTCCAGTGGTACATGTAGTTATAGTCCAGCAGTACATGTAGCTATAGTCCAGTAGTACATGTAGCTATAGTCCAGTAGTACATGTAGCTATAGTCCAGTAGTACATGTAGCTATAGTCCAGTAGTACATGTAGCTATAGTCCAGTAGTACCTGTAGCTATAGTCCAGTAGTACATGTAGCTATAGTCCAGTGGTACATGTAGCTATAGTCCAGTGGTACATGTAGCTATAGTCCAGTAGTACATGTAGCTATAGTCCAGTAGTACATGTAGCTATAGTCCAGTATTTAATGAGGACACCATCGGGACCTCAGTGAGCTGTCCTGTATATTATGGAGGTGTCCCTATTTTGGAGGGTTTGAATGTACACATGTTAATACCAGGCCTGTCAATTGGGGCAGGACAATGGTGTCCTCTACTACAAGTAGCTATAGCCATCCATCGTATGCTGTTTTGTATTGTTTGTGTATCTTTCTTTCCTGATGTTTTGCTGACAGAGCAAGACTTAATGTTAGTTGGTGTATATGATTACAAACATATGTATGCTTCATTTTGTAGACAATGGGGATTCTGTCTTTGAAGAGCATGTTTAGATCAACACCGCTTCAAAGTATGGAAGAAGTTAAATTGTCCGACACCTTATGCTGCATTCCCATTTGTAAATAATACATAGATTTATCTCAGAACCCACATACGTACTGTGTACTTAGTACATGGTTGTATGTAGTATTATATGCATGGAAGATTTTGATGTGTGTTGTCTTGTCGCTGTGCTGCAAAGTTTACTAGGGACCACCCCAAAATGTGTATATGTGCTTCACTTCATGTGTTTTTGTGTGTTTTTGTACCAGCTGGTTTGTAGTGGGGTCAAATAGTGGGTGACTTTTGCTTATTGTTATATTCCCACTTGATCTTTGTTTTGTTTTAATTCTGATGTTCATTGTCATGATTGGCATGTGAAGGAACTTATATAGAGCCAGGCAGAGTACATTGGAAGTGGGGATTTGAATGGTTGATCATGGATTTCTGACAGTGTGCTAATGTTGAGAATAATGTGACTCTGTAGATTTGATCTGTGTAATTTGAAATTTACACATGTTGACATGACAGTACATGCAGTTGCAGGACTGCAGTTGATACATGGGTGTGGGTGTGGGTGGTCTGGTAAACCACACATAGATGTGTTTAGTACACAAGATATGCAGTGCATGAGAGATATATCATGTATACACAACTATATTATAGTCTAGTGTAGCCATGCAAGCCTCCTCTCCATTTTTCTGTGATATCATCCATTGGTTGAACATATGTTTGTGTATGTAAAGAGCAGGTAAAGGGTCTGGCTATGCAAGACTAGTGCACAATATGATAACCATCAAAATCTGCCATGGCCCAACAGCAGCCCCTGTACATGTGTGCGTACTAGACACTTAACAGGAGATTGTGCCTATGGAAAAAATCAAGCATTATGCATGTTATAATGATTTGACATGAATTGTGTATATATAATATATATATATATATATATATATATATATATATATATATATATATATATATATATATATATATATATATATATATATATATATATATATACAGTCAAACCTCATTATCATGCATGAAACTGCTAAGCATGAAATTTCCTTTAACATGAAATGCTAGCCAGAGTTACATTGAGCAACAATTAGAAATTTGTACAGCATCATTCATGTAGTGTGTGTGTGTGTGTGTGTGTGTGTGTGTGTGTGTGTGTGTGTGTGTGTGTGTGTGTGTGTGTGTGCATGTGTGTGTGTGTGTGTGTGTGTGTGTGTGTGTGTGTGTGTGTGTGTGTGTGTGTCTGTGTACGTACGTACGTACGTGTGTGTGTGTGTGTGGTATGTACATGTGTGTAATGTGTGTGTGTGTGTGTGTGTGTGTGTGTGTGTGTGTGTGTGTGTGTGTGTGTGTGCGTGTGTGTACACGACAAAGCAGCACACTTGATGCAACACATAGGTATACACTTGGTGTAAGGGTTGCACCCTAGCTTGCAGGTGACATACTACGGGGAAAGGCAGCCAAAGACTAAAGCTTAGGATTGCATGGCCTACGCAACAATTTTCACAGTAATTCTCTAGCTTATATACTCTTGATATGTCAATTACACTCAAATTGACAAATGCAACCCCTTCATCAAATATATCCCACCTATTCCATGCACCCACCATGTGCACCCAATAAACTAGGGGTGAAGGATGACAATTACATGCTGAAACCTTGAACATCCTCCTCACTTGGTAATAGGCTGTAGCTGCAATACAGGGCAGGTCTGGGCCTATACCTTTTAGTGGAATAGTAACTTAAAATTATCCTTGCACTGAACATATACGCTCATATATTTAGCCAGTAAGTGTCATGTACATGTCATGTTCCTGGAAATTACTTGTTTCAGAATTTTGCAGTGATTTATTCAGGAGTATTGATTCGTTTGCTTTTTAAAGCATTCAAACTGATGGCTGAAGTGTACAAAGATTGAGAAGATTCAAAACAAGAATACGACGCACAAATTCTGTCATCCATGTTTGTTATGCAATAGATCCATTGTCCATCTAACTTTGAGAAGCACCCTCCAGATAATCCTGCCTGCAGGCTGGGTCAGGTGTAGAAGCTGCAAAAATGCTTTGTTTTCCATTACAACTAGTTGTCATTATGTGCATAGTAGGATCGAAGGTCATACACAGTCCTAAACTGATTGCGTCACATGCTAGGGCTTTTTTCTGCTTGTAGCCTCCTCTCAGGGCGCAATGAATTCTTTTTAAATAGCCTGTATTCATTGCCTCTTAATCACATTCATAGAAAACTGTGTCTCCCCTGCTGTTGAGTGGAAGCCTAGTCAGCATAATAGAGGTCGTATTTATATCACAGTCTGTTACAGTCGATTCATTAGGTTGAGAGAGGCACAGAAATCATGCTCAGAAGATAGGGATGAAGACTGATCTAGTAGTCAGTGTTAAGAGCTGATGGATTTCCTCACTTCCTTGGCTACAGCAGTCCTACTCCTACTCTCATCTGCTCCCTGCACGGGTGAGTTTGTACAATAGATAATATACAATCTAGTATGTTAAACTTTGTACTATCCAGTGTGTATACAGCTAGCAGGTCGATCTGCTTGTTTTTATACAGCGTGTACAGTCAGATACTGAATGTAGCTATAACATTGCCACCATATTCACCAATTATACATGTGATGGGCTTGTGTAGAGGTTCTGTAGATCAGTAAACTTTTAACTCTGCCCAGTACATCCGCCTCAGAGCTCAATATTATAGTACCTGCCATCTATTATAATACCTGTTACATTGTACTCTACTATAATACTGTATACCGGTACTTAGGTGCTACCTTCAATATCTGATGCCTGCAAGTAGCGCGTATACATATATATGGAGGGCGATGGTATTATACTCCATATTATGTAGAGATACTACAAAAGCTTGGTGGCTGTATGCATATTTGGGTTCTAAAAAGTTGTTTCTGGTACACTTTGCAATTCCGAAACGACTTATTTCATCATTTAGGTAGGATGAAGTAGTGCAGAATCCTCACAGAGTAGTCTCCTAGCTTGATTTTGAAAAAAGTTTTTCATATGCATAGTGTGAAAACTGAGGGTCACGATTTCGGCTTCTTGTTCCTGTCATTCTTCCAAACGTGTTAGCGCTTGACAAGAAGGACTTATGGCATTAAATTTACCATCACGCTAATATTATGTTGTTATTGGGAGGGAGACTTGACAATGTCATTGTATACATTGTTGGAAGAAATCCATTGTGTGACAAGTAGATTGTCTGTATTATTCTGGAAATTGGTTACAATCCCCCATTTTAAAAATGGCTACCTTATGACTATTTTACATTTCATGTTGATTATGATAATATCTGGAGCGATACCACCTTATAGCATACTATATATTATAATAGTTTGCACATTGTCAAATGAGTAGGGTATCAGATGACACTGACAAACATTGAGGTATGCCATGATTGCAAGAACCTACGGAAGTTGAGTAAGTCTAGCCGGGTCGATCACTGGCTACCATGAATGATCCATGCCAATACTAGTAAAAAGTACATAGACAAGAAAACCCCTTATTTTTGCATAAATGAGTAGGGTATCAGATGTCACAGACAAGCAGTGAGGTAATCATTGTGACTGGAGAACCTATGGAAATTGAGTAAGTCTGTAGGTCACTGGCTACCAAGAATGATCCATGCCAATACTAATAAAAGTGCATGGACAAGAATCATACAAATACCATTTAAGTTGTTAATTAGTAAAAAAGCACTGGAACAATGCCAATGTAGTGTTGTTTGCCTAATAGTATATGACCTGGAAATAAGGATAGACATGCATGTATAGTTCAGACGGCATTGGGCTAAGCAAACATGGAGCTAGGTAGAGTTTGGTACTGGGTGAAGTGTACTAATCCTTACATCCTCCTTTTTTGTATGGTTCTTATTATTATGCAGCAGTTCTATTGTAATATGAATGATATAACTTTTCTCAACCAACCTTCTGTAATCGGAAACCTCTGCAAACTGTCAAATCCACAAACCAAAAACCTCTCCAAACAGTGTCATCATACCTGGCCTTGGGGTGTCCAGGACAGACCTTTCAATGTATATAAGTACTCCATTATATAGTAGATCATGGACATTAGATCTTTAGTGATCCTGAAGCAAATTGTTATGCAAGACTTTACAAATGTTGCACAATGCAATGTAATACAAACTATATGGATTCAACGTATTGTGGTGTATTATACAATACATGCTGCACAGGATTTGTATTGAACAGTATTATAATAATTATAAGCACTGTGCATAAACTGCTATTTAGTACAATGTCATGGGTTGTTTACTTTCTACACTATTAATGGTTTTTGTGTGTTGATTTTTCTTGTCTTATGGACAGATAAACAACTACTATGATGTTGTATGTTCATTTTGTACATTTCCCTTTAATGTACAGTATTAGGAGTCAATTTTACTACAATCCCGGCACCAGATGATCAAAATACCTTTTCATTTTGCTTGAATGGAGATGGCAGCCATGAACCAATACGCACCTTTTGCTCCTGGACTATGAGTCCATTTGGTATAATTATACTGCCACAAGTGAACATTGGTTTGCCTAATGGCGAAAATGTGTCTCTGTCTCTTGAAGATGATGACTTGGCTACGTTTGGCATCGAGACGGGTAGCCTTAACACAACTGGTGGAATACACACACTACCCCTTCTCATTACACCTAGGCCTGCCATCAATGGTAGTACTATTGGGTGTAGTGAAGGGAGGATATCTTCTACCAAGATAACATTCATAGCAAGTAAGTGATAATTGTCATACAATTATAATCTTAGACTATTTATTATTTATTTATTATACACCTTATGAATCAGATTATTTTGGGAGTTTCAGTATTGAAAATTGTAAATAACTTATTATATACTGAGATAATTGTGTGCAATGTGAATGCATTTATTAATTCAACACGTCTCTAGTATATATACTGCAACAAGCAAACGTCATATACACATATTTCCCTTATCTTTTATACCTTAGGCTATTTATCTTATTCATAAAGCATTTCATACTAGTTAATCTAGTTCTAATTACCTCTTTATGGTTATTATTCATGGTATAGGGTGCAGGGTTGATAAGTCCTCCATCATTCGTGCAAGTACTGCAACAGTTACTACAATTTTACCAAGTAAGCAGAATTATGCAAAACAAATGACATAATGTATTCTTTAAACATATTATTTACAATTTCTTTTCTTAATAGCACAATCCAGGACACAACTGCCAATGGCTACAATGGAGCCTTCGATGTCTTTTGCTCCTACGCCCTCTAGCACCCCAACTACAATTGGAAGTGTGTTGAATTTGTAATACTATGTACATACTAGGCTTATACACTCACACAACAAGCATATTATGTGGAACAGAGGATTGAGGCGGAACAGTTGCCCTCCCTAAATTTCATTGAGTGAGCATTCCCCTCCCCTCCCCCCATTTTCTTATACACACACACATGTACACACACACACACACACACACACACACACACACACACACACACTGTAAATTCCTACATCCTGTTTTAATATAATTATAGCTGCAGGATTTAGGAATATGCATGCTGTACCCAGTCCAACCCACCTCTGTCTAGGTCTATGCCCATCTAGCCCCATGCATGTATGCCAAGCCTGTGCCCGTCTGGCTCTATATATGCATGTCTATCCTTATGTCTGTCTAGCCCCATGTGTAACACTCGGCTATCAACTTTGTCGTCGTTGGCTACACAA
>CAUJGJ010000004.1:1184700-1212200 GCA_963170055.1 Halisarca cf. caerulea
CTGAAACTGATTTGCAAAGATGTTTATTTGCTATGTGGTTAACAGGATACAGGGTAATGTTAAAATGCATGTTTTAAAACATTTAGTATTATATTTACTTTCAGCTCATACATCTAATTATTACTGCTGTGATCAGTGTGGGCATTGTTGTATTTTCTCATTTTCAACAACACTGCAACACAGATTTGTAGATATGTAAATTTTATTATATTGTCTTTCCTCGTAGCGAGGTTCTGAACTTTGTTTACCACCTGCACCAGTATAACTGTACACATAATGAACAGGTGTTGGTGGAGTAGCAATATTATAATTATATCTGCATGTGCTATATATATATACGTTTTGGAATTATGATTAGATATATAGATATTCTATACTAGTACAGTAGTACAGAATATTATACAGTATATGGATACACGATCGATAAAAACGCAATTTCAGCGCGGATGCGTTTATATGCGTTGCAAAGCTCGCCATGTCAAGGGAAACGTTATAGCTCATGCAAGTCCATATGGTTTGAGTATCTTTGGTTATACCCGTCGGTATATACTGCTTTTGACTGCTTCATATGTACGTTGATTGATCTGGATGCATTTACTTTGAGAGGAGTGGCCGCCAACTGGAGTGCTTGCGATGAGTCCCACACCTTTACGTGGTAAGCACTGGGTGTCTTCATCTGTACTTCGCGCGTATTTTTCGTATACAACGATTCAGTGAATCGTATATAGCTGAAGTATGGCATATATTTCATACTGAGTCCTATCTTTATGTACTTAGGGTAAAGTGGGGAATTTAACTTGCATGAAACGGTACCGGTAGGGAAACTTGAAACAGTGTCCATGGCATATATTTTCTACAGTCGCTATAATCGAGGGTCTATGATCTGTCTATCCAAATTTGCCCCTATGGCTACCACATGAACTCCCAATTAATGTAGACAACACCAATGAAAACAAAACCTGTCCCTATTTATAGCTGTTGGCACTGCATGTTTTTGTCTCCCTTTCCAATTTTCCCCGCTAGGCCGGCCTACCATCCCAAGTTAAGTTATCCCATGCACTCTAGATCTAGAGTCTGACTCTCCGTACTATTAAATAAAAAAGCTAGTATAATATACTCTGACCTTATATTGGTATTCTATACTGTGAATTCGAACTATAGCATATACAGAATATCTATGCTCTGGCTGATGGGGCTTCAATATCAAACAATTATGTATCTACTTTTGTCTATCTATTTGTTCCAATCTTCTTTGTGTAAGGCTGGATAATTTGGAACAGTACGTGGGATAATTTGGAACAGGTGGTGCTACTCAGCAGGCCCAGAGGAAGCTATACGGAAGTGGTGGGGCATCTCAACCTGGCCTAAGGTTACAATATTCTACCATAATTAATGACAGCTGTCTAGCAAGCTCTAATTGACCATGTATTTTTGTGGTTTGGTAAGAAAAGTGATAAGGCCATTGCCCTACCAGCCCTAGTAGTTCCTCCGGCCCTGCTCAGTTTATGTCTATGATTAAAGGCAGTGTCACGCACAAGCTACACACATTTACCTCTGACAGTGTTGTCTCAACGGAGTGAGAGTTCAGCAGTCGCTAATAAGACAGCGCAAGTTAACCATAGCAAAGTTTAAGGCCTGTCTCACAAATTTGTTCCTATCAAAATCTGTTCCACCGTGGACGCTTCTTGAATGCAACTTTGTCTGTCGAGACGTTAGGGTTGGGGTGGGTCAGAGTTTAGTATTGATATCAGGGTATCAGGGTATCGGGGTATCTTAACTATCTTTTCATTTGTATTACAGATGCTGATTTCAAGAATTCCTCTGGAAAATGGAAAAATTATTGCACAGCTGTCGTATGTGCTGCGATCATCATCATCTCGGTTTTACTTGCTGTTGGAATGATTACAGGGATATGTCTGGGGATTCCAGGGCTTGCTTGTGAAGGTATATAGGGTTGTGGTATACAGTGGGAACCCTTAAGTACACTCGTACAGTGAATTCCGTGTGCAGTAAAATATTATGCATGTAACCAGTGAATTAATGTTCTACCATGGAAGTGTATCTGGTAATATACCATTTTCACATGGGCACCTAAAGCGAGTTGAACCTGGGTTCGCTCCTGGATTCAACCCACTTTCTGTTCACATGAGGGGTCAGTATTGTACAGGAGTGAAAGATAGTGGGCATCTGAGTACTTCTTGTCTTTTCATCATTCTGGTTTAATTCGAGATGTGAAGCTCGTAGGAGAGCCAGCTGATTCAGCGATGCAATTTTTAGAAGTCGTATGGTCCATTTCCAACGTACTCAGTTCATTCAAGCTTCCTTTCCTCTCTTTACTCGCTTTCTGATATATTATAAATGAAGGATTGTCAGTGTCCCCTGGGATTCATTATAATGAGATTCCACTGTATGTATGAATATCTATATTACAGTCAGACCTCACTTATCTGCACACATTTGTTCTGGATGAGATTGCGATAAGTGACCCCTTATATACTATATGGTAGCAATGCTTTACAAGTACGTAAATACATGGATTGATGAGATCTGTATAATATTATTTTTATAGTGTACACTTGTATACTCCATCTCTATGTGCTGTAATTATTTCTTTTTTTCAGTGACAATTGGAATTTTCTTCTCCTTTGTTGGTCTTGCGTTTTTACCATTCTTCGTTGCTGCGATATTGTTCCTTTTCAAATTTGCTCACAAGAAGTATCAGGCCCATAAAAGCTGTCGTGACAAGCAAGGTACGTAAAAATGTGTACATTGAATAGCAGACGATATTCAATTTGATGGAATAATGGTAGACGGTGTTCAGTGTTCTCCCCAGGTATCTTAAGGCATGTCGGCCCGACATGCCTTCTTTTCTTCCTAGTTTTTACAGAAGTGTACATCTATATGGGCCTTTTTACAGAAGGGTACATCTATGGGCCTCTTTACAGAAGTGTACATCTATGGGCCTTTTTACAGAAGGGTACATCTATGTGCCTTTTTACAGAAGTGTACATCTGTGGGCCTTTTTACAGAAGTGTACATCTATGTGCCTTTTTACAGAAGTGTACATCTATGTGCCTTTTTACAGAAGTGTACATCTATGGGCATTTTTACAGAAGTGTACATCTATGTGCCTTTTTACAGAAGTGTACATCTGTGGGCCTTTTTACAGAAGTGTACATCTATGGGCCTTTTTACAGAAGTGTACATCTATGTGCCTTTTTACAGAAGTGTACATCTATGTGCCTTTTTACAGAAGTGCACATCTGTGGGCCTTTTTACAGAAGTGTACACCTATGGACCTTTTTACAGAAGTGTACATCTATGGGCCTTTTTACAGAAGTGTACATCTATGGGCCTTTTTACAGAAGTGTACATCTGTGGGCCTTTTTACAGAAGTGTACATCTGTGGGCCTTTTTACAGAAGTGTACATCTATGGGCCTTTAGAGTATTTTTTAGGAGAACAAATCATGCAAATGCCCAAAATTAAACTATAATAACCTCCGTGAGTATTCTCCATTTTAATGTGATGACGTCATGATAACGTACTTCGTGCGACAGCAGGCATTTTCGTGTTCAATTGGCGTCGCAAGCGTATGATCTTAAGGATAAACATAATATGATCGCTGAACTGAACCGTTCTGCGTTTAGTGGAAGACTGGAAGCTAAGTTGACTGCATTTTTAGGGAAAAGAAGCCATTAAAACAGGAAACATAAGTCGTGAATCTGCTGGAACAAGAAGTATACAGTGATATATATATAAATATATATATATATAATATACTAATAGTCATTCACTAAAAGAAGGTCACCAAGTTGCCTGGTTAACACCTGTTTAGTTCAACTGGCAACTTGGGAACCTTTTTTCGTTGAGCCCCCCCCCTCCCCCCCCCCCCCCCCCCCCCCCCATATAAGAGCTTTCCTACATCCGCCCCTGATAATATGTACAGTCAAGGTGGCATGAACTTCAACATGCCTTAAAATATTTCTGGGGAGAACACTGGGTATTGATGGAATTATGTTGCAATTTTCCTCATTGACACAATCATTTTCTGTTTCTACCTGTTTTTTGCAATTACCAGTATTTATACTGAATCAGATGTTTTTCAGACTTTTATTTGTAAGTTTGTAGTGTTGAATCCTAGATGACCTGCCATTTTTAGTGCTTAGCAGCCAACAAAATGGCAGTTGATAAGTGTCAAAAATATTCACAAAGGTGGAGGAAATTTCAGAAATTTATTGAGTCAGGAAAATATTATTATGAAACCTTGTGATTTGGTGCAATTTGAAATTGATAAGAAATCATTAATTGCTATTAATCCGTTATTATGTAATATATTTTCTACAGTTCGCCGAAATGGGAGCATATATTTAAGTACTCCACAGGAGGAGAAAGTGAATCCTCTGACACTGAATACATCCCCATCTAAGAAAGCAGAGAGAAATAGAGTTCTTGGTAAATCTCGTTTTTCCCCTAGTTTACCAGACATATCTGAATCTCACCAGTCTTGGAGTCGGCTTCCTGTGTCAGAACTTCCTCTATTTGAACTTCCTGAAACAGAACTTCTTGAAGAACTTCCGGAAGAGGAACCTCCTGTAACAGAACTTCCTCTATTTGAACTTCCTGAAACAGAACTTCTTGACGAACTTCCTGAAGAAGAACCTCCTGTAACAGAACTTCCCGAAGAAGAACTTCCTGTAACAGAATCTCCCGAGCGTAATGCTTCTGTTGAATATCACATTTCAGATTGTCTTGCATCTGATGGTTCTATATCATCATGGGTGCCTCTACTTGACTCAACGAGAAATCACAGTGCTGAGAATATTAATGGAAGTCTTTTACCTACAAAAGATATGATGAAACCTCGAGGTTCAGATCATTCTTTGCTATCAATCCAATCAGGTGTGTGTGTGCGTGTGTGTGTGTGTGTGTGTGTGTGTGTGTGTGTGTGTGTGTGTGTGTGTGTGTGTGTATGTGTGTGTGTGTGTGTGTGTGTGTGTGTGTGTGTGTGTGTGTGTGTGTGTTGTGTGTGCATGCATGCGTGCATGTGTGTGTGTGTGTGTGTGTGTGTGTGTGTGTGTGTGTGTGTGCATGTACGTGCGTGTGTGCGTGTGTGCATGTACGTGCGTGCGTGCGTGCGTGTGTGTATTTTTGGCTAAATGTTATTTTGCAGTATGGTGTAATGTTATGTTAAATCCATGAGGTGGGCTTAGGGAGAAATTGCCATGGGAGGTCATTCTCACAAGGAACAGGGGAGGGGTGAGTGAGAGCCTCATATCCATGTTTATGAGCAGCATCAAGGGGGACCCCCCCCCCCTAAATGAATCCCTGAGAAGACCATGCAATAGGGCCTGCATGCACTCCTGAGTGCACTGTATGTACTGTGTGTGCTGTGTGAGCAACTTGTGACGTTGGCACTCTGAGCTGTGATTCATGGTCCAGTAGTACATGTACGTAGCTGTAGTCCAGTAGTACATGTAGCTATAGTCCAGTAGTACATGTAGCTATAGTCCAGTAGTACATGTAGCTATAGTCCAGTGGTACATGTAGCTATAGTCCAGTAGTACATGTAGCTATAGTCCAGTGGTACCTGTAGCTATAGTCCAGTAGTACATGTAGCTATAGTCCAGTAGTACATGTAGCTATAGTCCAGTGATACATGTAGGTATAGTCCAGTAGTACATGTAGCTATAGTCCAGTAGTACATGTAGCTATAGTCCAGTAGTACATGTAGCTATAGTCCAGTAGTACATGTAGCTATAGTCCAGTAGTACATGTAGCTATAGTCCAGTAGTACATGTAGCTATAGTCCAGTATTTAATGAGGACATCATCGGGACCTCAGTAAGCTTTGTCCCTATTTTGGAGGGTTTAAATGTACACATGTTAATACCAGGCCTGTCAAATGGGGCAGGGTAATGGTGTCCTCTACTACATGTAGCTATAGCCATCCATTGTATGCTATTTTGTATTGTTCGTGTATCTTTCTTTCCTGATGTTTTGCTGACAGAGCAAGACTTAGTGTTGTTTGGTGTGTACGAACCATTTTGCTTCTTTTTGTAGACAATGGGGATTCTGTCTTTGAAGAGAATGTTTAGGTCAACACCGCTTCAAAGTATGAAAGTTAAACTGTCTGACACCTTAATGCTGCATTCCCATTTGTAAATATATACATAATATGTATTATATATCTCATATCCCACATACGCACTGTGTAGCTTAGTACATGGTTTGTATGCAATATATGCATGGAAGATTTTGATGTGTGTTGTCTTGTTGCTGTGTAGTGTAGCATTACTGCAAAGTTTACTAGGATCACCCCAAAATGTATGTGCTTCACTTCATGTGTTTTTGTGTGTTTTCTGTGTTTTCATACCAGCTTGTTTGTAGTGTAGGCAAATTGTGGGTAGCTTCTGCTTATTGTTATATTCCCACTTGATCTTTATTTTGTTTTAATTCTGATGTTCATTGGCATGATCGGCATGTGAAGGAACTTATATAGAGCCAGTCAGAGTACATTGGAAGTGGGGATAGGGACAGTCAGAGTACAATCGAAGTGGGGTTTGAATGGTTGATCATGGATTCCTGACAGTGTGTTATTGTTGAGAATATAATAATATAATATTTTCTTATTTAAACTGGGTGAGCCATTAGCCAGAGGCTACTATTAAGGCCCCAAGTATCCCACACACTCACTCACACACACAATCACATTAAATCAAATTAGAATTTGTTCGGTGGCTGCAGTAGGTCATGTTCTCTTCCATTCCCAAGCTGGTGGCAGGGGGTGCAGGGAAAAAAAACGCCAAATGCATGACACACAGGTGGCATGGTGCCTTCTGCTCTCTGCTTAACTTCAAGTGCTGACCTACTGAGCCGATAGCACCCCCGGCCCCTAATAGAATAACTGTTGATTTGATCTGTGTAATTTGAAGTTTACACAGTGCATGCAGCTGCAGGACTGGGTGTGGGTGGTCTGGTGTAATATTATGCAGATGTCCACATGTATAGTACGCAAGATGCGTACACACAGATGTGTATAATGAAGATGTGTACACACAGATGTGTATAATGGAGATGTTTGTATGCAGATGTGTATAATGTGCAGATGTATTATAGTATGCAAGATGTGTATAGGCAGTGAGAGATAGTCATGTATACACATCTATATAGTCTAGTGTAGCCATGCAAACCTTCCCTCCATTTTTCTGTGACTTCGTTCATTGGTAAAATGTATGTATTATGTGTAGAGAACAGGTATAAGGTCTGGCTATGCGAGACTAGTGCACAAAATGATACCATCAAAATCTGCCACTTAAGGCCTGACACCAGCCCCTGTACATGTGTGTGTACTAGACACTATACAGAAGATTGTGCATGCGGAAAAACTCAAGCATTATACATGCATGTTGATAGGTATACGGGTGTTTGGTAGCTGTATAGTTACTTTATGTGGCATTAGATTTGAAAGATCAATAATAATTAAAAACACCAATATAAGTGATATGGTCCAGATTCCGATGTAACCTGTACATTGAATACGCCCAGCTACACTGCACTTCCTGAGTTTTGTCCTGTGTGTTGGCGTCTTACCCTGTGTTGTGCAAAGGTAGAAAAATGTACAGAATTAGGAGTATCGTTGGGTATATGACAAGCCAAATGTGATCAAGTCACAGGTGGTGGAAACTGGATGGAGTGGTCAGGCTATACATAATAGATTATGTGTATTCCCTGTTTATGTGTAAGATTATGTGTATTCCCTGTTATTTTTATGTGACTAGAAGTATACAGTCAAACCTCATTAGTGAGTACACCTGGGGACCCTCCATTAAGTGGCTACTCACTATCAGTAGTACTTCCTAACCATATAGAGTAGTATTAATGGGTTATAAGCTGCAGGGGGTATCCTTGTACTCCCTAACCAGGTATTACTCATTAACAGTGTTCTTACTAACAAGGTTCTACTGTAATTTAATGGGTTAGGAAATTCAAAAACTTCTTACATTCTTCACAGTTGTGCATTTGCATGTGAAACACTGCATGAGCTATTGGTTGACTTTGTGAATTCAAATCTGTCATATTGTATGTACTGTGCTGGTTGCCACATTTGCATGTACGTGTGGTAGCATGCATCTCACCTTTTCACTGCGTAAGCAATCAGCACCACTCCAAGTATAGCTGCAATTAGCAGGAGCACAGCTGTAATAGCATACAGTGCACACGTGTGTGGTTCCACACCACCTGTAGGTAGATAGGAATTGTTTGCCATGGAATTTTTGAAAATTGATAATCAAAAAGAGTATAACATCACTTGAATAAATAATACATGCAGATATGTATATTATATACGTATAAATTTTATATGCATATGTATATATTATGTATACTAGTGTGTGTGTGTGTGTGTGTGTGTGTGTGTGTGCGTGCGTGTGTGTGTGCGTGTGTGTGTGTGTGTGTGTGTATGTAGGTGTGTGTGTGTGTGTGTGTGTGTGTGTGTGTGTGTGTGTGTGTGTGTGTATGTGTGTGTGTGTGTGTGTGTGTGTGTGTGTGTGTGTGTGTGTGTGTGTGTGTGTGTGTGTGTGTGTGTGTGTGTGTGTGTGTGTGACTTTGTGTGTGCATGTGACTGTGTGTGTGTGTATGTGTGCGCATGTGTGTGTGTGTGTGTGTGTGTGTGTGTGTGTGTGTGTGTGTGTGTGTGTGTGTGTGAGCGTGTGTACGTAAGTGTGTGCATGCATGTGTGCTTGCAGGTTTACATGGCAGGAAGTTAACTGACATTGTGCTTGCATGATAATATGTAACTTTATATGTCCATCCATTTTTTTGACTTAATATAATTTGCATGTTGACCATCCATTCAATATTTAATAATATTATTATTATAATGAATGCATTTAATTCAATATTATATCTTGTTGTGTACTTACATATTGTTGTGGACTGTGTAGAACTCTCGGTTGAGGTTAATAGAGTCGTTCCGCCCCTATACTCAGCTGTAGGGAGTGGTCAGGTAAAAATGCAAGTGTGTATAATTATACCACTAAAACAACATTGTAGGGTCACAAGGGGTGTGGGTGTATACTCTACATGTTTAGCATAAATATTTATTATAATGTGTGCATGTGCTACTTTGCCCCCTAACATAATTACATTCATAGGAGGAGGAGGCTGGAGGGGTTCAAGTGCTTTCATAGTTTGGGGATTGTGCTTGTATGGGGTGGAGCCTATAAGTGGATTATGTGGCCTTTTGTCCTTTTCTGGGAATTCACTTGGGATCTCCCAAATCACATACACTAACTAAACAAAATGGTCACTTTCCTGGGTCTCCCATACAAATCATATTATGCATGTATCATACAATAATAATTATTATTACTGTATAATAATATACTACTACATATTACTAAACTGCAAACTTGTTGCATGTACCGGGTCACTTTCCTAGAATTACCATAATATTGGGCGCTAATTTTCAGGGAGGGGGATATATATATATATTCTGAAGAATCATTGCTGTATTTGTGATTTTAGTATTACATACGGACCAATATACCCTATACAATATATTTGATAAATAGTCTATATATGTATCTATAATCAAAATTAATATTATATAATGCAATTGTTCAATTTATTTGTTGCAAATCCCATCTCCTAAGATGGTAGCAACTAAGCTTGTTTAATTTGCAGTTATGATATATGCCAGGACCTGATCATGAGTATACACATACTAAAATTACAGGTTGATAATGTTTTCTATATTATTTTGTATACATGTACATGCATGTGGGCAAATTATATCTTATTTATGCTCCATTACAGCACTTGTTTGCTAGCTCACCAGTTTGGGTTGCTGATTTTCTCCCATCACTAGCTACAGCTGTGACTGACACTGTGTAGATAAGGAGGGGGGAGACGCTGATCTGAGTGGAGAAATTTTGCAATTGTCTACTTGAGGCGATTGTCATTGAAGAGGAAGTTTTCCTTCTGTTTGTGTCTATTATTGAGATCACGAAGGATGTTGTTTGTCCACAGGGATCCGTCTGCTGCCAGGATAGCTGGATTGCCTCACCAGATACACTCTCGGCCTTAAGACCAGTTACCTCTGTTAAACACTGTTACTGAGTAATACCTGGTTAGGAAGTACAAGGATATGATACCCCAGCTTATAACCCATAATACTAATCTATATGGTTAGCAAGTACTACTGATAGTGAGTAGCAATTTGGAGGGTCCCCAGGTACGTGTACTCACTAACGAGGTTTGACTGTACATTGTTAGACTATGTAATATTGTATATGTGTGTATTATGTGAAATTGTTGTACGTTTATGTTGTGTGTATGTGTACACCAGCACTAGCACTTGTCATTTGTGATTCACTTTTTAATTAACAATAGAGGAATGAATATGGTACATCGATGAATGTTTACCCTGTATGTCCACTTTTAGACTGTTGCTGACCAGAGGTCCATTGTATAGGTCATACAGACAGCTGTACTCAAGCTGATCAAACTGAGGCAGAAGGGAGTCTATCATCAGTACTTCTTCGTGTTTTGTGTCATTGATTATCCGATGGTTGGCCAGATGACCACTTCTGAAGTCCAGTGAACGGAATAGCTCCACACTGTGGTTGGTCACCCTCCAGTCTGGTTGGTTGTATGTTGAAGAATGCTGGCAAGACATAATCATAGATTCGTAGGGGCACAGCATCTTTTGTGTTGTTATTTTAACCAGTCTGATCCATAACTCTTCAACTGAATACAAACAAAGAAGTGTGTCATGCAGCTGCATGTGGAAGGTGGACTTCTTAATATGTTCAAGAGTGTAACAAATCTTATATATACTTGCTCGATGCTTTCATACACACACACACACACACACACACACACATACACACACACACACACATACACACACACACACATACACACACACACACACACACACACACACACACACACACACACACACACACACACACATGCACACATGGACACACATGCATATGCACACACACACACACACACACACACACACACACACACACACACACACACACACACACACACACACACACACACACACACACACACACACACACACACACACACACACACACACACACACATGTACACACATGTATGCATGTCATGTGCACATGCATGCATAGACACACACAGTCACACACACATGAAAATACACACACACACACACACACACACACACACATGTACACACATGTACACACATGTATGCATGTCATGTGCACATGCATGCATAGACACACACAGTCACACACACATGAAAATACACACACACACACACACACACACACACACATGTACACACATCTACACATGTCGTGTGCACATGCATGCATGGACACACACAGTCACACACAAATGAAAATACACACACACACACACACACACACACACACACACACACACACACACACACACACACACACACACACACACACACATGCACACACATGAACATATGTTCACATGCATGCATGGACACATACAGTCACACACAAATAAGAATACACACACACACACACACACACACACACACACACACACACACACACACACACACATGCACACACACACCAATTGGTTGGTTGTGTGTGTGTGTGTGTGTGTGTGTGTGTGTGTGTGTGTGTGTGTGTGTGTGTGTGTGTGTGTGTGTGTGTGTGTGTGTGTGTGTGTGTGTGTGTGTGTGTGTGTGCATTTACACGCGCATGCGTGTGAATGCACATGACATGTATGTGTTGAATTGTACACGCCTTGGAAATATAGGATCATATAGCTTCTCTGAAGTATTGCTATATTCTGCATTATCATTATGCTGATCGTAATGGAAGTTGTATAATTCACCAATAATCCAGTACAGTAACTATAGTGTCTGTAAAAAGGGTATAGGTCAAGTGCAGCAATATATATATACTGAGCTAAGCACCACAACTATGCAAGTGATTCTGTAGTTATTCTTTTGAGCTATAGAGCCAAAATTATTGAACAGTTATCATATTTAATAATAGTATTATGCTGGCTACTTAAATTGGGTTTATACCAAATATGTGTTTGTACCATTTTTATACTTTACCATAAATAGGCAGGCAAGGTCCTATTTTTGGAAAATCAGAATAATCCTGAAACTGAACTAGACATTCAAGTACTTTAGCTGATTCTAAGCACAATGCAGTTCACACTCAGCTATATACCATAGTAATTCACTTACCTTTTGTAGCAACTGCAAAATATATGAAAGGCACTGACATCATCAGTATACAGTACACCACCTTCATTCTTGACAGGATTTATATCTGTACTCAGAAGTGTACTACGTAATGGACTGAGGCCATTGTGCCTTGTCTGCTGGACTACGTAGCACCACGGCTGGTTATTATTGGCTGTAAAAAGTTATTGTGGGTGCATATGCATGTTTGTGGAAATGACATTGTTATTGGCATTGGGTAAAATTAATGATATTCATTGCTATAGACCGTATCTCCTGGACCTTGCTAGGGATGAGGGGATTATGCTCTAAAAATTCAATTTAGGCAGGGTGGCCATTGCTATGATCCTGTGCTCAAGGTTATGCTTCAAATTTCCAATAATTATTACTCCTTAAAACATTCAAGTAAATACAATGTCATGCAGTACCTACAACCACACAGCATGATTACCACAATAAGTTACAAAGATCAATGACGAAGAAATAACTACTATGTACTATCAGGTTCGGTGAATGTGTCTCATAATATCCGCTGTCCCATAATACCCCCGATTACCCTATACTAAGGAATTTCAACACTTTGTCTGTCACACCAAATCTTGTCCCCCCTAAAAGTTGTCCAGCGTGGGCGCTTATCAAATACATACTCTATACCATTGGGGGTTAGGGTAATATTATATAGGGTTGGGTTAGGGTTTATTTGTTGCCGCCTATAAAAATTATAAAATATATGTCCAGCTGTTATAATATATTTATTATATTTATTTAAAAGGTCCTTGTCCAGGAGTAATAAATTATACTGAAACATCTGATTCAATAACATTAATATGTTTCAAATAAAGTCGACTCAAACTGTCAAAGTTGTCATAATGATTTGATTTAACAAATCTACATATTAATATTATTATGCATGATATTCATACCATTACACAACTTCCTTCTGTATCTCGTATGAATGAGGCAGTAGTAGGTCCTATATAAAGTCTCAGGTGCATTGTAACACTGACTAGGCTCTAAAACTTGCCATTCAACCGACATCGATGGGACAAATACAGTCTGCAATACTATCAAAGATCAAAATTGGATTCAATTTGTTGATCCTCTTTACAAGTCTCAACTTGTGTGTAAATGGCGAATTCCTAGAGCCAAGGCGAAGTGAGTTGTATTTCCGTGTTTGTACTCAATCTACCGTTGTATAGGGGTCACAATGAAAAATTCATTGCCGTCGGAATCATCCGAAAATACCGTTTTAGATGAAATTTAGTACGGAGAATCTAATGGTGGTAACCGTTTTTCGATTGGTCGAAGTAGGACCAAGTTATGCATAAAAATTAATCAAAATTGTGGTGCAACGCGCGCGAGAAAACTACTTTCCACCAATGCGGAGTTAAATGAAATGGATCCAAAATTGTAGCAGATACTCACCACTGTCATGATCGACTAGGAAAGGCGTATTTCGGACAGTTATCCTTGCATTTGTCGGAGGGGGGTCTCCGAAATTTCCACACTAAACGTCCTTACAAGCTCGAAACATACGCGAAACAAACCCTCACGCTGTGCAAGGATGATCCATCCCTCGGCTATCTATAGCAGAAAATTGGGGGAGATTGCTCTACTTAAACCACCTGCGTTGCAGCAAAATATGATTTTACGCATAACTTGGTCATACTTCAACCAATCGAAAAACGGTCACCACCATTAGATTCGCCGTACTGACTTTCATCTAAAACATTATTTTCGGATGTTTCCGACAGCAATGATATTTTTCATTGTGACCCCTAACCGTTGTAGCAAGCCCAAAGATTCGATCTATAAAGCGCTTTATTTCCACTATAATTATAATTTAATACCTATTGTATAAGTTTCTATTCCTGCATTTTATGAAGATGTTTGATGCTTCGTCGATTTTGACCTTGCATGTCTGCCATTTTTATTGCCGAGGGCTTCCGGTTGGTAACGGAGTCGACTCTGAATCGAGACTCCTGCGAAGGGGGAAACACCACCATTATTGCCAAAAGTTACAAATCAAAGTAAAATCATGCATGTGGCAATGATTTGGGAAGTCTTTGATGTAAAATATCTTCCCGATCGAAGCGATATGTGATAATTATTCTAGTCCCGGCGATTGGAAGGGGGCAAGGGTGTAGCTAGTCTAGCCGCTAGCCCCGTAGACTACTTTTCCTCCCGCCCGCGAGCTGGAGGAAAAGTACGGGGCTAGCGGCTGGACTCACACGGAGAAGGTAAAACTTTCTCAGACCCTAACGGTGCTTCCTAAACTATTACTAAGACGCTCACCTACTAAAAGCCTGAACGATTTCTTTAGCTCCGGGGCTATAAGTCCGAAAACGTTCTTAGAGTAAACAAGTAATTCGGGTGAAGAACCCGTGGAACTGCCACCCCGCGTCCAGAATTACTTGCGAATATGTTAGTTACCGTAACGGTTTATCTCTGCGCAACTGCAATAGTATCAGGTTTACGACTGAAGGGTTTTTATCCTTCACCTTAAAGTTTGTATTTTCTGCCTCAATTCGTTGCAATTTTGAAGAAAATTCGCAGCAGCTGCATTTTGGAAGTTTCTGCCATGCACGGTTTTAACTTCGCCAAAATTGTTCTTTTCTTCCAGCATCCATTTTTATTTGCCTACTTAATTCCTATATTATATTTCTACATGAATAGAGTGTTACACTTCCAGCCGGAATTTGTAATGAAAATAATATAGGGATCCTAAATTTAAAATGCCAATTCGGCCAGATATATAAATTTGGCCACCCAATACTTCATACCAATAAAGGCTATGAACTTACAACTCCAGGACCTGTAAATCATAGCCCTCTATATACTGGCTGTATGTAGTTGGTAATTCAGGTGCTTTTTGTATCTTTCAGGAATAGCAGTGATTCTTTTCCTGTGGCCAAATAGATAAATATTTATTATAATAAAATTTAAATAAGCTTCAAAGTGCATGTTCAAGACTATATAGGTTAGGTTAAAACAGATGATGTTACATGTGCTTGAAATTTGGACTTATGCAAATGCATACTCATGAGAATGTGAATTCACTATGTAGGGTGGTATAACCCAGAACTATAGATACTGTGCCAGAAAACCTTTTGCACTATATTGTGAATGCTAGGTTCCTGTATGCATGTTGCAATGAATTTGTAATTTTAAGACCATGAGCATTCGACACAAGATTTTAAGTTGCCAACAATTATATTATATTATTATTTAATTATAACATATTTACGTGAAACTGTATATGGTTTAATGTGCGTGATCATGTACCTACCTCATGCAACATGTATGCAGAAGCTTATTCAAATAGTGTAAAATGTTCTGGCATAGTGTCTATGTTTTGGGTTACCAGCCTACGCAGTGAATTCATAGTCTCATGAGTATACGAGTAAATACGATAACATTTAATTTTTGTATTAAATTTTGCACAAGGCCAGTTTCAAGCGCATGTAACAGCATCTGTTTTAACCTAACCCACTTGATAACTTTGGAGCTGAAATTTCATAGCAAATTAGGGTATATACATTGTGATTTGCTGTGAATGTTTTCTGAATCGAATTGGCTGAGAAAACAAGTGTGGACAAATTTTACATACAAGCAGCCAAATATTCATTTAGTTGGCCGCAGGAGATGATTCAGAATCGCTCCTATTCCTGCAAGGTACAACAGAAGCACCTAAATTTCTAGCAGCTACAGTTGACAGGAGTTGTAAGTTCATAGCCGGTAAGAAGTGTCAGGTGGCCATAATTGTATCTGGCTGAACTTGCATTTTTTACTCAATAATAAAATCATTTTAACAACAATTAGAAATTTTTATTGGTTGTGATTTTTATATTCCATCACCTGAACGTATAGGGTTCCTAAAACATAAGCACTGAAAAGTTGACCGGCATGATGACGGCCATTTAATATCACTGGTGACATTTGTGACGTATTGGAGTGACATACTTTACGTCATGCTTGCGCATGCTGCATGGAGACACAGACAGATACTCCCAACAACGATCTCTGTACATGGTATAATCCAAGATATAGATTTTCAGCCCTACTTATTGTTGAGTTAGATTCAAATTTAAAGCTACTGACTTTAGGATAATAGTCTATCCCATCATATTGCAACTCAACTGTCAGAGTCGCAATGCAGATAATTTTTCCTGTTTAAATGGTAGCTTGTCAGTCGATAATTAATAGACTTTGTAGTATTGCCTCGCTCTATACTGTTACATAGTATATAGAGTCTATATGATAACACTCGTTACAGTTTTTTATGCTTCATCATACAGTGGAACCCCTCTATATTCCAGAGACACCTCTTATTTTTATTTTTGTGTTGATTCAGAACTTCTGTGTATGGTTTTCCTTTATATTTCTTTCTGTTCTGTACAACTGCTTTTCCTTTTGTTTACTGGGTGCCTGTTGGAATATAGCCAATGGCTAAAGGCTCCCCAGTCCAAATATGATACCCCAATACCCATTGGCAATATCCCAATCTCGAGACAAGAAAGGAATATCCTGACTATTGAGGTGTCAGGGGTTAACCGAAGATGTATACTCAATCTATATAGTAAAAGCATATAGGCTGTGAATGATTTAGTTCTAGTGCCATGTGTCCATAATATACAGTTGGGTGTCTGCAATTCAGGGGTCTATAGATTAGAGGGGTTCTACTGTTGCATGTACAAATTTATTATTGCCATAAAAATCCTATTATGGGGTAACTGTTAAAGAACAAGCCACAACATTGACCTAGCTGCATGTTGTTGTAAACAATTTTAAGTCAACTACAAACTTTGACTTTGAAACTTACTTACTGATAGTCTTAGACTAGGAAAACAGTCTGACTCAGTAGAACTTGCTTAATAAGTACCTGGCTTAATACATACTCCTGGATAGTACGTATTCCTCATTCTGACCCTGTGTATACCTCATGTACTTTAACCAATTAGCCCTGTATGATAGTAAATAATATATACCAGTCCTCTGATAATTAGTACTGATCATGTGCCCCCTTGGCTTCAAGGTACGTACATGCCAAGCAAATATCACTGTACATGTACGAATATATGATGATCAAGGAGTTTGAAAATAATTGGGCCAAATTGAAACTGTTTGTTACAGTAACTCCATTTCCATTGCGATTGTATTATTTATTTCTTGTCTGCATATGTGCATGCCATGTATATTATATGGCACGACACTCCCCAATAATACTCTACTATAATAGTATGCTTATACACATTCATTTTTGATCATTAAAATTATTATTATATTGCAGTGTAACTTCTCTAAACTGAACATCCTGGGGAACAAAAAAAGAGTTTCAAATTGGTTAATTTAAAGAGGTTTTCAAGATTGGAGAGGTTCTATATGTATACAGCAAAAATAGAGAGCAGGACTTCAAAATACATCCAGTTTAGAGAGGGTTCCAGATTACAGAGGGTTCAGTTTAGAGAGGTTTCACAGTGACTGTAATATTATTATAATTCTAAATAAATGCTGCATTCCTTTAAATTACATTCTGTTGTTTTCAGTTTCTCTCAGCAGTTTACCACTGGATAAGGATGGAAAGATTTCTTATTGCAATGGTAATGAGCGTGAGGTTTTCATCACCTGCAAGGTGAACGGTCTACCGGACAACTCTTATTTACCAAGAATAGATGTTGGGAGCAGTGATGGTGTTCTTGATAAGCTGAGCCCTAGAAATGTCCGTGCTCTGCAGGATTACGGCGTCACTCCTCTTAAAGTTGGTCAAAATCTTGTTCAATTCAAGCAAGTAATCAGTGATGTGTACAATTCAGATGGCATGACTGTATGCTGTGAACTCCAGGGAGGCCAGATAAAGTCTTCTGCTATAACATATGAAAGGGGTGAGCTAGTGTATGCAATATCATGAGTATTACATATATCCACAATATTGCTTATATTCGTGTGCATTATATAATACTCAGTCTGAAGGTATTATAATAGCATATGTATGGTGTACACTTATATAGTGCATGTATACATACTACAGATGTCATGCATATAAATGTACCTTATATAGCTGGAAATGTGGGTGTGTAGTTTATTTTGGCAGATTGGTGGATTTATTGAGGACCATGTACCATTGTAACATCCACCAAAATGTCAGCCCATATCCATTTCTAGCATCACCACTTTTTGTTGTTACACTGAGCTTGAATTATCAAGATGGTGTATACAGGTATTTGGAATGAGAGTGTATTTGTAGCAGTCTGCATTCATGCCCTCTTCCATCTAATGTATGCACTTTTTTAGTTAGTTATTGTGGCGTTAAACTTGACAATGTGCAGATTTTAGGATTTTAGCGATTTTTGGGGGTTTATATTCACGGACAGCCATGTTTTGCCATTGCACAAGAGCCCGTTATAAATTTTTGCAGGTGTAAACTGTTGTGGATATATAGCTTCCAATCCATGAATACTGTGAATATACAGTAAAACCATGCATGCAAAAATTGAACTGTATATAATATTTTATTGTATTATTATAAATTTTATTATCATAAATATGTATGAGATGCATTCATTGCATGACAACTGTAAATTGTAGGTTGGATACTGCTTATATAGATTAATGGATATAAGTATGATTTTTTCAATTCATTCTGAATTTTGTTCCTTTTAACAGAAACTTGCATCAGTCCACCACCATTCCTAGATACAAGTGAGCAATTTTATTGAATTTTGGTGTCATTGTTCTTTGTGTGTGTTACATTTCAATTGCCCTATTTGATGTATAATATATTATATCATCAAGCTTTAAATTTTTATTTTACGATAATTATGTCTTTGTCAACTACATATATATGTGAGATCATGAAATACCAGTCCCATGTAGTGTTGCTCTTATTTACAGGCTTGCATGCAGCATGCCTATGCATGTACAGTGAAACTTCTCTAAACCGAACCCTCTCTAAACCGGATGTATTTTCAAGTCCTGCTCTCTATATTTGCTGTACAATGTAGAGCCTCTCCAATCTGGAAATCTCTTTAAACTAAACTCTTTCTTTGCTCCCAAGGGTGTTTGGTTTAGAGAAGTTACGCTGTACGTATCAGCATGTGTTCATTATGGAACCAAGCTTTGATTGCAAATCAGCCGCACGAACATGTACCATACACCAACATATATAAGTCATACCATGTTTGGTCCCAAAAGTCACGGTCCATATATTGGAATGAACCTATCTATTCCGACCACCTCTCTAATCCCGTCAAATTTCTTGGCCTCTAGGTGGCTTAATTGGAGAGGTTTCACAGTGCTTGACGCTAGGAAGCTTTTACAAGTTGAGAGCAGAAGCTGTAAAAAAGACCAAAATTTTCACACCTTCAAACTAGTGTGGACATGTCCCACACGTGTATACAGTGGAATCTCATTATAACGAATCTCAGGGGACACTGAAAATTCTTCATTATATCAGAAATTCACTATAACCAGCTAAAGTATCATATTACAACATTCACAGGGTCACATGAAACTGTTCACTGTAACAGAAATTCACTGTAAGAGTGTTCTTTATAACGAGTTTCCATGCACTGTATATTGTGCAATATAGGTTGTATACATATATGTGGCAGGTCATAATAGAAATCGGAAGTTATACTCGTTGGCCAAAAATCATTATTTTAGCTAGACATGTTCCCTGGATTGTGGCCTATCTTAGTACGAAGTTTCAGAACCTATATAGCGAGCTTCCGCAAGGAAGTTATGAGCCTTTGAAAAAGAGTTACCGATGGTGAATGGAGCTCTCCTGCCTAATTTGCATATTTTAATAAGCAATAATATGGCGTTTGTGGTGTACGCATCACAATAATGTTTGTAATTTGTCTTGTGTCGGTAACTTAAGCCACAGAACCGCTTTAAATGATCGAAAGAAACATTGCTGGAATTACAATGGATACAGATAAGGTTACAAACTTTGGCTTGAGCTTTGCCCGAGAAGAAATTGCTTAAGAGCTACCTTTGGCAGTCTCTCCGAGCTTCTAGTAGAGCATTGAAGGGATACAAGTGCTTAGCAGATCCTGTTAAGACAACAGGCTACTGTACACGCCTTAAAACATTTTATAGAAGGACGCCGTGGAGTGCACATAGCGAAATCGTATATAAAGAAGCTCAATGTCCACATCTATTTCTCAACTTTGAGACCGCCTATAGCTAGTGATCATAGCAAAGGAAAAATTCGATGTAGGCTATTCCTATTTGACTATCTTTGCACTTTTGGGACAATGTGAGGTGATTTGTACACCTTAACACTTCGCCGTCATTTTCTCAAAATCATTTTTCCGTATAACTTTCAAATTCTATTATGACCTGCCACATATGCAGATATTATTATTATAATATACTGTAATGCTATATATATATATATATATATATATATATATATATATATATATATATATATATAGTATAGATGTATATATGGCCACTTATATCAACCGAGGCACACAGTGCCAACTTGAAGGTTGATATAGCCAGAGGTCCGATATTTCTGCAATTGACTGATCTACCATGCTTTATATAACATATCGTATCATATGGTGATTGCACAACCACAGAATATTTATAGTATTGCAGCAAGGTCTGATAGATGCAATAACAACCTGTTGGCTCATATCAGACCTAGGAAAATGGTGGACGTTTTGTAGCTACTGATTTTCAGGCACACCTGATGGACGAATATAGCAAACTCAATTGTTTCGAAGTGTCAATCTTAATTTAAGGTTGATTTATTATACAATATATATTATATAAAGCATGGTAGATCAGCTGAATGCAGAAATATCAGACCTTAAGGTTGATATCAAGCCCAATTGGGCTTGATATCAACCTCGGCGCTGCATGTCTCAGTTGATATAAGCGCCCTCATGATCAGTCCAATATTTCTGCAATCAACGTCTCTATACCATGCTTTATATATTTCATATACTACATATACATTATTATGTATGTATGTATATGTTCCACTCTTTTTATGGATTTGCGCAATCTATAAAATGCGCAGCGCATTCTAAGAATGTCTAAAATGCGTGCCAATTTATAAAATGGCGCCCATTCTATAGAATGCGTAGGGGAACGTGGCTTGCGCAATCTATAGACTGCGCAACTGTAGGACTTGCGCATTCTATAAAATGCGCACCCCAGGACTTGCGCAATCTGTAAACTGCGCAACCTGGAATTTGCGCATTCTATGAAATGCACACGCAGGACTTGCGCATTCTATAGAAACCAGTGCATGGATTCCTACCTTTTCCCATGATATAGAATACATTTTAGTAGCTTGTAAGCATCTTTAAATGTACCTGTCAATGGAGTACTATTTTCACTGGCATCATTGTGTTGACCATTATTATTCAAATCAGAAATATTAATGATAAAAAAGAAAACCTTGGACACAGGGTTACCCATAGTGCTTGGCTTGGTGATGGCCAAATATGCACTAGAAGGGCCCTGGCAAGGCGGGGAAGAAGACAACTTGGTAACCAGGCCTAGGACACAGGGTTCACGAGTAAAAAAAACCCAAAGAATATTTGGTGTAGACTACTCCCCTGGCAAGGTCAGAGGAGGCCACATTTCAAAATAACAAAACTGTTCAGACAATAGGATGGCAGCGGTGCAAGTTTGCCGTGGGTTCTCCCAAATCACCACCACCGTCCTCTGCGTTTCTATCTTGCTTAAAATTTTGACCCAACTCCGAGTCACCACCCAACATCTTCCTACTCAATGGTCACGGCATGCATCATCGTCATTTTCCTCCGTACTTTATACTCAACACCATGTGGTGGTAGCCATCTTAGTCACGTGATATCACCCATTTAAATAAGTAATCTACACTATACTATAATACACTACACTATATAATCCACATGCAGTGTACCACTAAGTATTATCATTATTAATATTATAATAATTATTATTGAAAAGGTTCACAATACTATTCATTGACAATTTGACTCAGTGATACCATACATTAATAACTCCCAATTTAGAAATGAAAACTTAGTACAACCAACATGAAATGTAAAACCAAAAGATGACAACATTAATTTTGGGAAATAGGATATAGTATTACATTCTCATGTCTCACAAATGGAGCTTGTCGGTCACATAGCAGGGTGCAATGGTAACCACAGAAAGTTACTAAACAAACAGGTCCTGCATGGATCCGAATCTCATAGCTATAAGACATTGGTTTATGCACTTGACATTGTATGAAATAGCTTGACAATGTGGTGACTTCTGCACATGTGCCAATGTTCTCCCCATAATACTCAAGCATAGCGCTCCGCTGTCCTTTGCAAGCAGAGCGCTATGCCTTCGCCCATAGCCACTATTCCTTATGCCCCCATAGCCATTCTTCCTTATAAACTGGGAGTGCTATGCCTTCCATTTCTGAAGGTTCTGGGAGTGCTATGCCTTCCATTTCTAAAGGTTTTGTATGTGTGTGTGAAGCCACACAATTGAGCCAATTTAGTGCTCTGCGATGAAGCCATACAGGTGATCATTTGTTCACCTCTAGCATCAATAATTGCAGTTGTAGCATCGATGGTTGCAGCATGCATTACATTGAGGACTAGAAGTCTGTGGATTGTAAAACCTCACACTGCAAAAGCACTATCCCTTATCTGTCGACTGGGGTGGGGGTGCACTATACATTGCTTTTAAAAAGTCTTTGGGAGAACCCTGCATGCTTTATGTCTTCGAGTCTCAAGAATGTGTAATGCAATTCTTTAAAATGCACAGCACATTCTTTAAAATGCGCAGCACATTTCTAAAATGCACATTCTATAGGGATTTTTGATTAAATAGTGTTGTGTTCTACACAGTGAACCAAGCGCTGCACGTTGCCCTGTCGATAGATCGTGCAAGACCCAGGCTGCATACGCATTCTATAGATTGCGCAAGTTCCGGGGTGCGCATTTTATAGAATGCGCAAGTCCTACAGCTGCGCAGTCTATAGATTGCGCAAGCCACGTAGCCCTATATACGCATTCTACAGAATGGGCGCCATTTTATAAATTGGCACGCATTTTATACATTCTTAGAATGCGCTGCGCATTTTATAGATTGCGCTAATCCATAAAAAGAGCGGAACATATATATATATATATATATATATATATATATATATATATATATATATATATATATAATATATCTTATGATATATATGTAGGTACAGATGTTAACCCAACACTCACCACTGCTGTTACTGCCGAGACTAGGATTCCAGCAACTACACCACAACCTCCAGAATCCACCACTAAAAGTAAGACTCTATATAGCTTCTTGGACCATTCCTAAATATTTATAGAGCTAGGCAAGCACAACTATGTAATGTTAATTATATTAATAATTGTATTCTGCAAGTGCATGCGTGCATTGCTGGGCATGCTTATATTCTTAACAAGTTGTTACATTAATTTGCCCCATATGCGTAGCTTAACAAATAGGTGTAGGCAGTGTGCTAGTTTGTAATATTATAAACTATGGCCTATTTATGCTTTATATGCATATGTCATGGCTTTATTTTTACAGTTGCTGTAAATCTTGTATTCGAATTCTATATTTGGTTCCCATTGAACTGTATGCATGTAGTAAACTTGCTCTACTGCGGACATATGTATTCAGTATAAAATGACTAAGTTGTAAATTAGTTTTTGATGTTACAGAACCATTGCAGTTCTTTACAGTGTGCATAATTAATCTGGTAAATGTCACGCATTTCCACTGGTTTGTTCAAGCCTTGCATTATATGCATATGCTGATATTTCCAGGTTCGGATGCCACAGACAGCGCAACATTAATATCTCTTGCTATTGTACTTGCTATCGTGGTTACTGGCATTCTTGGTGTTGCCGCAATATTGGTAATGTGCATTGGATTTTATCGCAGCAAATCCTTCAAGTTTAAGCCTCGTTGGTGAGTATGTAATTTATCCATATTGGATTATATTTAAATTTTCACAGGATGAAACTTTCCTGGATTTTTTGGATTTGAACCAAAATGGCCAAGAAAGGACAGGAGTTATCAAGAAGCATCAATTTCAGCCCCTTCACTCCTTTCTCTAATACCTTTTGTCCAAAACAGAGGAAGTTTATATACATAAATCCACGAAGATAAAAACGGTGAAAATTTTGAAAATCAACGATCCATGAAAGTTTCATCCCACAAAACTTTGTACATGTACAGTATACATTATTATAGCTGTTGCCGTTGTGATAGGTGTTATTATTATGGTCTCACAAATGGGTGTGCATAGAGCGTTTGCAATCTCACATACCATATAATATATGCAAGTACATCTGTATGCATTCGTGTTTGTACTGCATGCACATTTACTGTGCTAAGTCCAATTTGTTTGTCAATTGCTGTTCCTTAATCAAGCATGCATTTTTATGTAACAAAGTATATGAGCATTCGACATAATATTTCAAAAGATTAATTACACGCTATTATATGCAGTATGAAACTCTATCGAAATTTCTATTGAATCCCTGCTGGTATATACAGCTTTTTATATCTGCATTAATTACCTGATGATGTCATACTTCAAAGAAGCCACTTCGTACTGTAAGTACTAGTTAATACACACCTGCAAGAGACTAACGTATTTATTGTGTGAGAAATGAAGGGCTGGAGAATCCACAAGTAGATCATGCTAGCTGACCACCATTGATATAATTTTTATTAATGTGTGCACCATTTTTCAAAGCCTTTGTTTTCCAATCAACTATTAATAGTAGAATTTTAAATTTATACATCTATTTGAAGGTTTTTTGCTTTAATTTTATGCATTTTGTATAGAGTTTAGATGCTTTTATTGGCTCCCTTGGAGTTGTGTGGCAACCTATAGCTATAAGCATGTTTGTATTTACAAGTCCTTTTAATTTTTTTTACCTTCTGTAGGTATATAAGCATTTTACTTGTAATTATAGTTCTATTATAATTGAATAATGCCTATAGCTATTCAGCATATACATTTATTCTAGTCAAACATTATGAACTGCATATTATACAATGTATCTTGTATATTTGCTATAGGTCTTACTGCGATGCCTGTAGATGTCCTTTTTCCCAGGCCAGCGAATATACCAGTGCACCTGGTGGGGGTTCTCCAGTTTGGCTTCCACCGGAGCAAGCTACAAATTTTGGAGATTGTGAGTATGTCCTGTTGCAGTATAGTGGACAGTTTCTTTGTATTTCATGGAACACCCAATGAGGGTGAAACTATTATCTCTGTGAAATATGTAATTTATAAGCTTATATTAATTACCAATGGTCATTTGTTGGATTTACAAAAGCATCCCATGTATAATGCTTTAATTTTCAGGGGTTGAAACTTTCCAGCATGGATTTTGACTTTTATAGCAATTTTTGTGTTTTTATATTTGTGGACTGCATTGTATTACCATTGCACAAGAGCAGCTAGGCCGATTTATTTTTGTGGGTGTAAGCATTCTTGGATGGCTTCCAATCCACAAATACTGCAAATATGAAGCCATGTAAAAATCAATGCGTATAACGGTAATTGGCAGTTCATATTTTGCCATTAGTGTTTCCCACAATGGGAATAACACTATATGTACATGCGTGTTTGTGTGCGTGTGTGTGCGTGCGTGCATATGTGTGTATATTTGTGTGTGTATGTGTGTGTGTGTGAATGTGTGTGTGTGTGTACGTGTTTGTGTGTGTGTGAGTGGTGTACGTGTGTGGTGTGTGTGTGTGTGTGTGTGTGTGTACATGTGTACGTGTGTTTGTGCATGTGTGTGTGTGTGTGTGTGTGTGTGTGTGTGTGTGTGTGTGTGTACATGTGTACGTGTGTTTGTGCATCATGTGTGTGTGTGTGACGCTGTGTTTGTGTGTGTGTGTGTGTGTGTGTGTGTGTGTGTGTGTGTGTGTGTGTGTGTGTGTGTGTGTGTGTGTGTGTGTGTGTGTGTGTGTGTGTGTGCATGTGTGTGTGTGTGTGTGTGTGCATGTGTGTGTGTGTGTGTGTGTGTGTGTGTGTGTGTGTGTGTGTGTGTGTGTGTGCACTGTGTGTGTGTGTGTGTGTGTGTGTGTGTGTGTGTGTGTGTACGTGTTTGTGTGTGTGTGAGTGGTACGTGTGTGGTGTGTGTGTGTGTGTGTGTGTGTGTGTACATATGTACGTGTGTTTGTGCATGTGTGTGTGTGTGTGACACTGTGTTTGTGTGTGTGTGTGTGTGTGTGTGTGTGTGTGTGTGTGTGTGTGTGTGTGTGTGTGTGTGTGTGTGTGTGTGCATGTGTGTGTGTGTGTGTGTGTGTGTGTGTGTGTGTGTGTGTGTGTGTGTGTGTGTGTGTGGCACTGTGTGTGTGTGTGCGTGTGTGTGTGTGTGTGTGTGTGTGTGTGTGTGTGTGTGTGTGTGTGTGTGTGTGTGTGTGTGTGACACTGTGTTTGCATGTGTGTGTGTGTGTGTGTGTGTGTGTGTGTGTGTGTGTGTGCATGTGTGTGTGTGTGTGTGTGTGTGTGTGTGTGTGTGTGTGTGTGTGTGTGTGTGTGTGTGTGTGTGGCACTGTGTGTGTGTGTGCGTGTGTGTGTGTGTGTGTGTGTGTGTGTGTGTGTGTGTGTGTGTGTGTGTGTGTGTGACACTGTGTTTGCATGTGTGTGTGTGTGTGTGTGTGTGTTTGTGTGTTTGTGTGAGTGAGTGTTGTGCTCAATCCAACAATTCAACCCAATACAAAAGTAGCACCCAGTAACCTTAGCTAGGGGTATGACAATCTTTGTTCACGTTTTCATCTAGACTTACATAGTTCATTTAAAGGAGCTAGGTGGGAATTTGGTACAATGTCATTGCTAATTTTTAAGATATTGGTATAAATATTTCTTTTGACTTTAAAGTACCGTAATTTATATATAATATGTGTGTATTTTTATATAATATTGTATATATTACAGATTAAGTGGTCTTCAAGTTGAACTTGTCTGTTGGATTTTATTTGTGTGCAGTGGCACCTGATCACCAGGAGAGGATTTCAGTGCTTAGGGGACAAAATTCAAACGACAACATAATGTTATGACGAATTGTGATGTATTCCAAGGTATATATAGAGAAAAGCTGCTTCATCGATTAATTATTGGCCTAATACTGTCGCAATTTGTACATTAGAATAATATTATTATCTATAGTATATAAATGTATACAGTATTGTATTATCTGAGGTTATATTATGTATACTGTCCGGAAATTAATTTTGCTATAATTGGTG
>CAUJGJ010000004.1:1217200-1232200 GCA_963170055.1 Halisarca cf. caerulea
AGGTTTCATTGTACAGGACTGTTTACTGTGGTCTCAATGGTGTCCTTATTACAGAGGTTTCACTGTATACATAATGTATTTAACGCCCATATATACCATATGTACTCTTAGACTACCCTAACTTATCCAGTTACCCTAATTTTAGTAATCTGTAAATTTAACCACGATTTACACATGCATGTGCAGATAAGTGAGGTTGGGCAGACTATATAGACTGCCTGAATTGTTTTCTTTTTTTTACAGGAAAAGTATTATAATAAGTAATTCTCTAAGTCCTGGAGATAGTATTAATAATAATACTCCCTAAATAGAACGGAGATATAATATCTATAATGTAGTATATCTATTACAGACTATATTGACCAACAGATACCTTTCCTTTTATCTATATTATAGTTTAATATTATCAAAAGTATGTTCTATATTCTATTAATTGGAGTATGGTAATCTTACCAGCGGACAGAAGTGATTGAGAGGAGTAAACCAGCCCAATGATTATGATGCGGACTTTCCACATGAGCTCCAGACATATTACAAAACTGAAGTATTCTTGCTAGCTTAAGTGGGCGTTATATCTATGGTGTTATGCAAACTGCTGACCCTGCATCCCACCCCAAACATGCCTGTTTACGCCTGCACAAATCATATTCATCGTACACGTGTTAGCTATATAATTATATTCACTGCATGACTGAACATGTCTAAGTTCAACTCCTGCTAAGAGGCTATCAAAATTTTGCATTATGTAAGACCCATGTAAGTGTATTCATAGGCATTCCATAATATTATGTACTATAATATATATACCTAGTTAAATATAAAGACCACCTGACCTGAAGTGCATGAGCCTTCACAAGTCTAACGCTACCAATGTCTTCAAAATTCATATACGTGACAGTTGTGCTCTTGCTATTTGTATCATTATTACAGTCAGAAACAGGTGAGGTTAATTTCCCCAATCTCTCTTACTGCAGCTGCTTGCTGTTTCTTCTCGTATTATTTGTGAATATGAATATCTAGATAACATTTTCTCCGTAGTGGTGAATTGAAGCTTATTTGTTCACTTCAACAACTAGCTGGGTTAAGGCATCATATAATGCTCAGGTGACTTAATCTCACCACATGACTGACCTCAAACACTTCTGTTATCAAGACTACTTTACCACCTCAGTGATCCTACATGCCATAACCTGTACAAATTTTAGGTCTCATGCAAATCCTCAATTTTGCTGCAGGAATAATATACTAGCCACCTTCATAATACAATATATACCCTACCTTGTTGTAATCATGGGAAGAATGTTAAGAATACAAGTGTATATAATATACAGCTTACATGATGAATTGACCTACCCTTATATGCTGTCAGTGACCCTTCTATTAACGGACACCTCTGTTGGCCGAAACACAGCCATTTCCTTATAAGCAGGACACCATTGCTCTGTCCCATTTGAAATCTCGGCCTTACATCAACATGAGTACCTTCAAACCATAAGCATGAATATGTACATGACAACTTACTGTGGTCCAAATGGTGTGCTTATCCAAGAGGCTTTACTGTTACATGCAGCTAGTGTATTGATCTTCTATCCATTTTTTGGGCCGCCGGAAGGCGGCCCTATATTGTTTTTACTTTCACCGGAAGTGTCCGGAACGTCCGGAACGATGTCAATATATATATATATATATATATATATATATATATATATATATATATATATATATATATATATATATATATATATATATATATATATATATATATATATATATATATATATATGTCAACAACATGGCGGACGCGAAGTCGGTACGTAATCTTTTGGCTATATTTCGGTGAAATTCATTCGTCTGCTCCTGCTTTTATCAGCGAAGAGTCTTTTCGACCAGAAGAGTTCTTCGAAGTATTATTTTAGTCAATAACGACGATTTCCAAGCGATTCGAGTTTCCAGGGCCGTATAGGCGGCCCACGAGTTTTTTAAACTCGAATCGCTTGTTTTTCTTCCCATGAAATATATTATACTGAACTGATAATGACTAGGTAGCTTATGTATGAAGCATAATTTAAAGTTGCCAATGGATCAGGAGTTATCTGCATGCATGTGTGCATCAGATACCTATAGTGGGTATGCATGCGGGACTGAGTCTCCTTCTCTTTCCTATATACCAATCTTGCATACATTGTGCATGCGATCATAGACGCTAATAAGTAACCAATTTATGAAAAAACAGCAAAAACGAGCTAGCAAATCAAACACGTGTATATCCATGTTGCATGCTATACTATGTAATAGCTGATATAGTCCTCATTTCAATATTTTTGAATTAGTATTCCTGCTTTTGTGTTCTTTGTTCAATCTATAGTCACTATCCGAACGAGACCGTTGCCAGAAAATAGCATTGTGAGATTTTGCAGCAACAGCGATGAAAGTGCTGACAGCCCAACCATCACATGTTCTTGGTCAGCAAGTCTTTATTTACCAAGATTGAATTTTTACCTGCCTAATGGTACTTCTAAGTCCATATTAGGTGGACATGAAAATGCTTTGTCTGAATTCTGCCTCCGAAAAGACAAAGTACTATTTAATAATACAGGATCTCATGAGTTCATATGTCGCATAATACCTCACTGCACTGGCATCAATGATGTCACAATTAGCTGTGAAGAAGAAGGAGTGTCATCCGCCAATGTAACATTTCTCGCACGTATGTTTGCATGTGAATTGCATACAGCTCTGATATATAATTATACATGCATGTGAACGTCTCATGCACTGTATTACTATGCGCTGCAGGATTCTCACTAGTATACTTTGTTGTTTAGCATGCAATACCATGTTATACAATGAATCCTCTAGGCTGAGCTCTAATCCAACACTCCACATGGGGCTTGAAAGTATAACAACAGATTATGGAATCATCCTTAATGATATAAATATACGATGACTGCATGTACCTCATAAGATGATATTAGGTATATATAGAATGTATGTGGGCTTATTGTCAAGAGCTTGATGGTCAGATTTTTAAGGTTTCCTGCCATATGCATGTTATTTATACTATATTATTTTCTCAATATGACATGTTATTATACCAAGTTGCATGTATGTTATTTATATAATATTGTTAGACTTATTATATTGTTATATATACTCAGTCTAACATGTGTTTATATATCATCATGTTGTATTATACGTATGCCTATACTGTACATGCTGTATGTCTACAGGGTATTGTGCAAATGAATCTTCTCTCATAACCCCAACACCAGTGACAACCATGACATCAGGTACAATGTGTGACCAAGGCTGTAAAGTCCATCACAGCTAGATTAATTCACGGTTTCTCTCTTTTTGAATATAAGTGATTACGACAATGACTTTACCATCTTCCTCATCACCACTGGATGCTTCACCTACAAACACACCAACATGTGAGATTGCAGAGTATATATACAATGTCATATTAATTATCTAACATTGTGTTGTATATGTTATAAATTTGCAACACTAATAATAATCTCACCCACAACTCACAACATGCCCACATACATATAGTACGTATGTGTGAACACACAGAGAGCAAGAGAAATTATATATGCAGAGATAGAAAAATTGACCCATGTATGTGCTTGTGTGTTGAAATATTTTACAGCATAATATGTTGTATGAATAAACATAATATTATATATGTATACCTACTTCAAGCTAGTGTAATATAAATAAGTGCAACTGGATGTACAGATAGTACTGCATGAAGAAGTCAAACATATTAGTATCTTTTCAGGGACAATTTTGTATGCTTGAACATGCATGATCATGCATGGCTATATCCATTTACATATCTGATATATGCATTATTATAATATCCTTCTGCAGCTTCGTCACCTACAGAAATAGGTGGAATCATTGCAGTGGTCGTTGTCATTGTGATACTACTACTCTGTGTGACTGCAATGGTTGTTGTGGCCATAATATTATGCATAAAACGTCATAATGAATCCTTTGGTGAGTGTATGTTAAAATCAACTGCATGGTAACCGTTATCTCACACTGTACATGTATGCCAGAATTGGTGGGATTTAGATAAGACCGTAGAGCGGGAAATTTTCGCGGCATAAATGTTCGCGAATCGAAGTAAAATGTAATTTTCATGAGTTTTATTTTCGCGAAGTGGATTGTTATCTGCATTTACTTACGTTTCCAAGTCATTTGTGTCTATTTCTAGACCGTTACAAGTTTGGAGCGTGCTTTAGCTGAGCTCTATTCTTTGAATAATGTCATTACAGCACGCTGTTTCCCAAATTTTCGCAGTTGAAATTTCGCCAATCTGTACAATTCGAAACACAGCGAAAATATTACCTTGTGGAAATTTCCTGCTCTACGGTATTATGTACATAAGTCATTTTTGAGCTATTCAATATTATGTACAGTATGTTGGCACATGCATGAACTATACAGTATAAATATAGCAAGATTACAAGTGCATCTATTGCAATTTCTCCATCACTATAATGTAGCTTTTCTTGATATGCCTGACTATTATAGGTAACTTAGATTTTAGAGCCGGTGAAAGTGCACGTGAACAGTTGGACATCCCTGGCGCGCCAAAGATGGCAGAAAATCTAGGTGTGTAATTGTGTGTGTGTGTGTGCCGGTGTGTGTGTGTGTGTGTGTGTGTGTGTGTGTGTGTATGTGTGTGTGTGTGCATGTATGTGTGCATTGATGTATGCATGTGTGCGCATGCGTACAGTGTGTATATGCATATACGGGTGTGGATGTGTGTGAATATATAAGTGCTTGTGCATGTGTGTGCACTGGTGCATGTGCATGCGTTCGTGAGTATGTACATGCATAATAATTCTTGTGTGTGTGTACGCGCATGTGTGTGTGTGTACATGTGTATGTGTGTGTGTGTGTGTGTGTGTGTGTGTGTGTGTGTGTGTGTGTGTGTGTGTGTGTGTGTGTGTGTGTGTGTGTGTGTGTGTGTGTGTGTGTGTGTGTGTGTGTGTGTGTGTGTGTGTGTGTGTGTGTGTGTGTGGTATATGTGTGTGTGTGTGTTGTGTTGTGTGTGTGTGTGTGTGTGTGTGTGTGTGTGTGTGTGTGTGGGTGTGTGTGTGTGGGTGTGGGTGTGGGTGTGTGCACATGTGTTTGTGTGTGTATGCGTGCAAGCATGTACATGTATACTTGCCATGTAAAATATTAATGCACACTCACCCATTTCTATAATACAGCTGGAAACGATGAACGGGTTCCATGATGGCCAAGTGTAAGAGTATAGTACATACGATGTAACATGTATTATATTCCCTTCATCTCCCCAGTGCTACCATGATAATACCTCATCACATTGAAGTATATATACTTAGGGCCATTTCACAAATGTCTGCATTAATGCCATATTATTTTAAACCGAGTATCACTTCTTCATCATAGTTCATAGATCATAGGTCATGATGTCAAGTCATATTTTTGAATTACTATAATAGTTATGATGAATTTTTGTATTAATTTTGCAATCAATCAGTAACTGTTATAGGATTATTTATAGCAAATGAAGGTAACTGTATGAGTTTGTGTATAATGTTTCTTTAGGATTCACTGGAATGCATGGTTAAAATGTCATAAATAAATGTGTGTGTGTGTGTGTGTGTGCATGTGTGTGTGTTTGTGTGTGTGTGTGTGTGTGTGTGTGTGTGTGTGTGTGTGTGTGTGTGTGTGTGTGTGTGTGTGTGTGTGTGTGTGTGTGTGTGTGTGTGTGTGTGTGTGTGTGTGTGTGTGTGCAGTGTGTGTGTGTGTGTGCGTGTGTATGAGTATATACGTACATACACATGTACTTGCATTTTTGACATTAATTCCCGTATGCGTGTGCACAGGCATGGTGCATATGCAATACGATTGTATGCATGTATTTGTTATTTTGTTGCGATCACTACGTAAATTATGGTCAATGAATGCATGTTATACATGTACAGTAGGTTAATTTATTATCTGTATGATGTGAATCAATGTACACACAAAACTAAATTATGAATCCATGTACATAATATTAAACTTGAAACAGTGGTGCATAATAAGTGTGTATCTGCATATCATACACACATAATAGTTTCCTCTTGTTGCACCTGAAACATGAGCATGAGCATGGAAAATATGGGGACATACACACACAAATACAAACATATTCAATAAGATATAGCGGACTACTCCATGCGTGTACCTACATAATATACTATCCCATAAATGGTTTTAATTGCTTTAGGAAATATGGTAGTTTAAGTGGTGCAGTACGATAAGTAGTTTATAGCGTCTGAATATAATTTGACTACATAATATACAGTGAAATGTGCTTTACCTCAAAGAGGACACAAAATCAGTACAGTAACTTAAGATCTGAGGTACTTAGTACTATCTAGTCTGACGTAGTCGACCCGGTGATCTCACTTGGCCATTTTCAGGGGCAAACGAGAAATAGTGACATTAATCTCCAAAAATGACCAAGCAAGATTGACCAGTTAGGCTATGCCTGATTACTTGTTATCAGAGTTAGTTTATGTGCATAAGATACACATAGGGACAGAATGAGGAGTAATATTATAAAAGTACAATACTATCAGGAGTACAAACCAGGTATATACTTACCATATGTATACGTATACAAAAGTTACACAGGTTTTATAAAAATTATATAAACAAATGGGACTGTCATTGATTTTCTTCACTCATCTGATTGAGACTCTTGATGTAGATTTGTGTGTCCCTTGATTTTAATCCTACAGCAAAAAATGTACAAACACACAATTAGTACAAACTTAATAATTATAAGCTACTGTGCATGCACTTAGTGAATACTATATCTAAATGCAGCTCCTACAAATATCTAAAATTGAACTCAGAGTCAGTTCAGTAGATTTTTATGCACTGAGTGCATTTCAATCCATCCATGCACCTGGAATGATACAAAATTGCACGTGTACCTAGTCCTGCATAGTCAGACCCATTCTCGTCATGAAGGACGTGATGTCGGTCTTCAAAAAGGCCAAGTGAGACTGGGTCGGCTATGTCTGAGTCAATGTGTACTGCACATATATAATGTCTCATTGTAGGTATATTATACTGTTTATAATGCACGTTAATGCATGCCTGCTAGTTACATGTACTGCATATAAAACATGCTAGTTTACAGCAGAGGAACTTACCTTTGTATTGCGTAAACTACCAGCACCACTCCAAGTATGCAGATTATCAGCACCAGCGCTCCAGTAATTGCGTACAATATGCACGTGTGTGGTTCCTGGTTGCCTGTGTATCATATATATCATACGAAATGAAAATTAAACTACAGTGCATACTCATACAGTTTGCTTAAGCTTCCTGGATTTAGTCTCATTCCCAGATAGCAACTACCGGTAGCTGGAAGTGGATCTGGGAATGAGACTTGCCTGGATGGTGCAAACGCCATTTTGTGATTGTGTAACTCACTAAAATGGCGGCTATATTATTGGATCATTGCAAGAGCTGGAAACAGCACAGAGAGAAAGTTTTCTGCCATTTTATGACTCTCTGGATACATTTCAAACTATTATTTTAAGAGTCTCAGAATGATGTAAGCTAGTATTATCTAAAGTAGAGGCAGCCTGTAAACCTGTTAGTATGGCAAAAAATAGATGGTGGTGACCATGTGGTAGAGAGAAGCGAAAGAGTAAGGAATTACTTCTAGAAATGTTTACCTTTACATACATAGTCTGCTACGGTGAAGAGAGAAGCTAGGTAGGTATAAAAAAATTTTGAAACTTTGTGGAGAGTGATGCGAACGATAAGTTCTGCTGGAAGACCTACAAGATACCAGCTATTGGCAAGGACACATTACAGCTTGAGCCCCCACTCACACAGTGCATGGCCAGCTGGTAGAGCCTCATGCAGCAGTTGGAGGAGCTTCTTTCTCTTGGCCCTGCCGGAACCATAACAATCATACTACAGCGCTGGTTTTCAACCGGCAATGTAGTTTTCTCCCGATCGGGAACTCTGTGTCTGGGGTACTTAGCCCTGTAGCGGACTCATGTTATTGTCACCACTTGTATGATTAATTTTTTGTAAATTCCTTTGGCAACAATGTGGCACATCTCCCCCTGTGTGCATAAGCACATTATCCCTTAACTCTAAAACGTGTCTGAGTGTGTTGTGTGTGTGTGGGGGGGGGGGGGGGGGGTTCAAGATGCTACCAATTGGAAGAGCCGTGCAAGCTTCTAGCTGACCGCAGTCTCCTGCTTGCTGCATGCTACTAATGTTATAATATATACACTTCATGCATTTCCACTCACATAGTGTAGTTGTTTGGTGTGTGGTCCTTAGGGCTGGTGTTTCTCCACCTTTGTATTTGACTACATGTACATAAATAAACACAATTACACCAGTAGGTGTGGTCTGTGGTTAGTAGGTTGGAGGGAACAATTACTCAATTTAAAGCTCCGCCCATGTACTGTCCTTCCTGGAATTGTCATCACGTGCACTGTGCATAATTTCTTTAGGGAGCATGCACAGATAGTGCATGCGTGTACACCAAATGCTATATGTGAATGGGTTCAGATGTTGTTGTGATTATGGTCGATAGTGTATGTGATTCTAATATGCTATACAGTGAAACCTCTCTATAACAGACACTTTGGAACCTGAAAAACAGTTTGCTATACAGAGGTTTCCACTGCTCAGAGGTTATTTTATACGCACAGCAATCTATCTGGACCCACAAAAGTCGTCTGTTATAGAGAGGTTATCACTATTAGGGGAGTTTGTTAAAAGAGGTTCTACTGTAATTGTTACAATGGAAAATCTGTAAATGTGATATATATACGTATACCTAAATATTCCAGCATTGACCATCATGTGGTCATATTCACAATTATAATACTGTTGCATTCAGAACATAAATGATATGAATGTGAGTACATATATAGTATAGTACAGTATCTGCTTTAATTTTCACTTGGTTTAATATTCACGGTATTTGTAGATTTGAAAGCCATCTGCAAAAGTTTGAACTGGCTATAATTTAGATCAGGCTCTTGTGCAATGGCAAAATGTGGCTGTCCGCAAATATAAAACACGAAAATCGCTAACTAAAAAAAGCCAAAATGGAAAAAAAAATTAAAGTGGATACAGTATAGTGGAATTGACTGCATGTGTTTTTGCAGTTACTCACTTATTGTCATTGCCGACATTCTCCCATCATTGGCTACAGCTGCTATAGAGACGGTGTAGTCCACATCCGAAGGGAGGGTGAGGTGAGTGGAGAAGGACTGCTTTTGTCTGTTTGAAGTTGCTGTTTTTGATGTAATCATCTTGGTCCCATTCCCTTCAAAGATGATCATGAAGGATGATGTTTGCCCGCACAAATCTGTCTGTTCCCACGACAACTGGACCGAACTGTCGGACACCTTTTCAACCTGAAAATTGCTTACTTGAGCGATATCTGGTGGACATAATATTATAATTAAAGTGAACGTAAACAGTAATTGTAAAAATGAAGGACCTCAATGGATCGATGTGTATGCTTGGTTCCTTGTTTATTGGGGATTGAAGAAATATTTTTTGCTGCATTGCATTTAATCATGTACTTTATGTCATTATCTTGTATTATTATGCACACACTATTATATGCATACTAATTATACATGTAATCATACTATCATATACATATACTAGAGTTGACTTGATTCTTTATACAGCAAATTTTCATTAATCCGCCACAATTTGTTTTGATAATTGTTGCCGGATAAATGAGTGTACGTGGCAGATTACTCAAATCAGTATTCAGCCATTTCTGTTAATTCATGTACAAAATTGATCACAGTTTATAATGAGATTTCACCATAGTACCGTTATTATGCCTAACACATATTGCATGTTATTGTGAAGTGTCAGCTATAGTGTTGCGAACTAACCTTCCATGTTTATTGTCAGGGCATTGCTGAGACGCGGCCCAGTGAACAAGTCATACAGGCAGTGGTACTGCAGACCATCAAATGCCGGTAGAACTTCCTCTATGAGGAGAACCTCTGCATCATCAGAATTGTTAACGATTCTGTGATTTGGTAGTTGACCTCTGCTGAAATCAATGGAACGAAATATTTCCACAGTGTTGTTGGTCACTCGCCAGTCTGGTTCGTTACGTGTGGTTGAATGTCTGCAAGACATTACTAGAGGTTCATAAGGACAGAGGACAGTCTTTGGTGTTTCCTCAACCAGCTCTACCCATAGGTTCTGACCTGCAAATAATTGTGCATGGCACAGTTACTGTATAATAAATTTAGTAGCACTGCAGTTGGTTGTTTTGGTCTCTTACAATCTCCTCCACAGAAAAATTTGTATTCTTCCACTGCAGCGATTTGCCAGCCTCATTTTTATTATATATATAATTGCATTTACTGTGTACTGTTGTATATACAGTTGGCTGTGCATGCTAGCTAGAAGAATTGGTAAACTGAGAGAGCCAGTTGCTGTGCAGTTATATACATACTGCCAGCTTGTGGTTATCTGCTCAACTGTGCATGTCCGTGTATATACTATGCTTGCATAAGATAAGGCTTCAGGCCTTGCAGGGTTTGTCTATACCTTGGCAATACAGGTGCAACTTTAGTTATACAGTGGAACCCGTCTATTGTGGTCACTGTGTAATGCAGCCACCTGTCTATACCACCCACTAATTCTTCTCCTAATTAGCAGTAATGCATGGTATTCTACCTCATTAAAGCAGCCACCTGTCTATAACAGCCAAAAAATTTTGCCCTAATGGTGACCGCAATAGACAGGTTCCACTTATACCAACCTGTTTGCCAATTCATCAGTTTCGCCTTTTGTGATCAGGCATTACTTATACTCCCATGCTAAGCCTTGCATGGGTATGCTGTTATAGTATTATGAATCACCTGCTTGGCACCTAATTGCATGAGCTATATATTATATAGTTGTTGGGATCTTTTTATTTATAATTTTCTATTTTCCCTGCTTGGGAATGGGGTACTAGGTGATCTGCATGGCAGCTCAGTTATTGGAGTCTTCCCTATAGGGGATTCACCCACCTATCTAGGTGGGCTGCATGGCAGCTCAGTTGTTGAAGCGTCTTCCCTGCAGGGGCTGACCCACTATATAGGTGGACTGCTTGGTAGCTCATGTAGTTGTTGGAGTCTTCCCTGCAGGGGATTCTGCATTGGAGCTCAGTTGTTGAAGCGTCTTCCCTGCAGGGGCTGACTCAATATATTTATGTAGGTGGACTGCTTGGTAGCTCATGCAGTTGTTGGAATCTTCTCTGCAGGGGATTGGCCTACTGTATTTATATAGGTGGACTGCTTGGTAGCTCAGTTGTTGGAGTCTTCCCTGCAGGGGATTCTGCATTGCAGCTCAGTTGTTGAAACGTCTTCCCTGCAGGGGCTGACCCACTAGGTGGACTGCTTGTCACCTTATATAGTCAAGTGCTGTTGTCTTGCAGACTTGAGCTCTTATTGTATCTGGTTTGCTAGAAAATTCTACCTACTGTAGACAGTTTATGGTAGCACCCAGGACTTACACCATCATGCTATAAGCAATGGTATAGAATTATAGCAGCTGCTATAATAGTTGCATGCAGCTTTGTATCTCAGTCTGCAATCAGATCTGCAGGTAGCAAACCATTGTAACTCCAGCACTGTGCATGTATTTGCTGACTATATAGCAGCTAGAAACTTAATATATACATCTTCTGTATTGTTCTATTTTTGGTATTGAAGGTAATGCATAAGTGCACTCACCTGTTATTATTATAGGAATTTGGGAGACAAGAATGAAAAGCAAACAGTCAGCTTGCATTTTCAGCAGAGACTGCTAAGTCAACACCATCAATTGCAATGTGTCTCTGTTTGAGCCATATTAGCTGCCTGTGAGCTTGCCTGGTCCTGCCTGTGGCTATTATTATGGAACTTGATGTTTATTTACCATGGGTGATCCTAACTAAGTGGTTTGTTATGATGTGGGAATTGGCGGCTTATTTGATAATAGGAAAACAAGGTGCCAAGTATATTCATTATTCTAATGAATCTATTAACATGGAACAAAGATGCCTCTCTAAATCCCGACAATCAATTAGGCTTGAAAAATGTTGGATTAGCTATAGGAGAATTATGGATGCATTGAGTGTCTCTTATAGATCTTAGCTTACCTGTGTATGAACTGTCTGACTGTCTATAGATCAACAATGGGCATATATACACCCTGCAATATAATTATCACAATGATCATGATCATTATAATTATTGTATATATTATCTGCTGATGCATGCATATAATATCATATAAAGTAACTGCCTGAGTCTTCAATGATCATGATCATAATAATAATAATGCAATAAATTGTAAATGTGTAGATCAGCAGCACAGTCCAGCTTGCATCCAATGTATCCCTTTCAGTGTAATACATGTATGTACTTAATGGCCTCACATGCATAACACACACTGCAATTTCCTGCTCTTTTTACCTCACTCCCCCCTCACTCCCATTCACTCAGCACTTTAAATTTCCTTTCATGTACCACCATATTTCAAGGCTGCATCACATGCAAGTTGCATGTCAGACCCTCAGCCACTCACCATAGCCACAATTCACAGCATCACCTCATTAGCGCCATCATGTTGGCTGTAAAGTATATAATTATAATGCCTTCAATTCTATCAGAAGGGATAAGATGATGACTGCTGTTGAAGAATTCATTCCCAGCTTAAAGCCATTCGTACACTCCATGTATTCTTCACCATCAAAGTTGTGGTGGGGAGAAGGGGAGATTGCATCTGCGGAGGGAGTTCAGCAGGGGGATCCCATTGGGCCTCTACTATTCTGCCTCACCATCCACAGGATGATAACACAACTGCAGACTGCATTCAATGTATGGTTCTTGGATGATGGGGCAATTGGTGGTAACGTGGTTGAGCTGAACAGGGCCCTTACAACTATTGAGCAAGAAGGTGAGCAACTTGGTCTCTACCTTAATGTACACAAATGTGAGCTTGTCCGCCATGGTCTGTCAGATATGGCATCTCTTTCGGATGCCTTTCCAGATCTGATGGTGGTAGATTCGGCATCCGCTAACCTCCTAGGATCTCCTCTTGGCAATATGTCTGCTTTGAATGTATGCCTGGAATCCAAGATCCACCAGCTACGTTTAATCAGTAACCGTTTGCGTTATTTAGATTCCCATGATGCCCTAATTCTGCTCAAACATGCCTTAGCCCTACCCAAGCTTCTCCACATTTTGCGTAGTTCACCTGCCTTTGCCTCCCCTTTGTTACAAGAATATGACAACATCCTTGTGGCCATGGTTTCACAGATCACCAACAATCATCTCTGTATTGAGGATCCAGCCTGGGTACAGGCATCTTTACCTGTTGCTTATGGGGGACTGGGAATAAGGAGTGCTGTTCATCTGGCCCCTTCCACTTTTCTAGCATCAGCTGATGCAGCCTCCGAAATTGTTCGCCAGTTACTGCCAGTCAACATGGTTTTGAATGTGTATCCAGAACGTGAATCAGCCTTGATCTTGTGGAAAGAGAATGTGCCTATTGGTGAAGAGCCTCCTGCACCTCCATCATCATATAAGCAGAGGGCATGGGACAGGCCTCGGGTTTTGGCTCGCCACAATGCTTTGATGAGTAATGCTCAAGACTTGGGCACGAAGGCCCGCCTGCTAGCAACTTCCACAAAGGAGTCAGGAGCATGGCTTAGTGCATTGCCCTGCTCGGCCCTAGGTTTAAGAATGTCAAATGACACTGTACGGATAGCCGTGGGGTTACGGCTGGGTATGCCTCTTTGCCAACCACACTCCTGTATTCATTGCAACTCTGAGGTGACAACTCTTGGCACACATGGATTACATTGTCGTAGGAGTCAAGGAAGACACCCACGGCATTTCGAACTTAATCAAATAATCCATCGTTCTTTGCAATCTGCCAAGGTTCCCTCTAGACTTGAACCCACAGGTCTATCTGCCTCAGACCATTTGTTTCCTGATGGATTGTCCTTGATTCCTTGGTCTAGTGGTAAATTCTTAGTTTGGGATGCCACATGCACAGATACCTACTGCATCTCAAACATCAATCGCACTAGCACTGAAGCAGGAGCTGCTGCAGCTCATGCAGAGGCAGAAAAGAGGAGAATTTATGACTACCTTTGTAGATCATACTGTTTTATTCCTGTCGGTGTTGAGACCAGTGGTGCTTGTGGTCCTCAGGCTTTGTCCTTATTCAGGGAAGTAGGGAATCGCATTAGGAGAGTGACTGGAGATCCACTTGCCTTCACATATTTGATGCAAAGAATTTCTGTTGCAATTCAGCGGGGCAACGCCATGTCCATTATGGGTTCAATGACCCTCGATTACACCCCACCTTGATTGGTGGTATACATTTTTGGAACTTTCATGCATGCATTCTATTGATTAATTAGGCCTTATATGTAATCATTTTTTTTTCTTTCATTTTGTGTTGTCTGTAATAATAATCTGTGTTTAGTAATTTCCGTTTGTGCTTGTGACTAGTATATTATATTAATTATCTATGTATCATGTGTTTAATTTTGTTGTACACACCTGTTGTTTTTGTCTATAATAATAATAATAATAATAATAATAATAATAATAATGATAATAACCAGACCCTGTTTCGCCTCGTTCATTATACACCATTTTTACTGCACGAGCGAGCGGTAAAAATAGTGGATTATAACGAGCGAAACAGGTTCTGCATGGTTGACGAGACTATATATATATAATACATTATAGCCTGTATGCTGTATTAATAGTAATAACTAATATAGCCCTCGCGCCTATATCTTAACTATTATAGCATCCGTTCGTGGACTTTAGGCAAGTGTTCTTGACTTCTAGGAATTTGACGAAGAAATTTGAACGTTAATTATCGAGTTTCTGAGGAAAATGATTGGCGGTAAGAATCCCCAAAGAAGACTTCACTTCTTGCGATGGC
>CAUJGJ010000004.1:1237200-1239700 GCA_963170055.1 Halisarca cf. caerulea
CTGAAACCCTAAAAATCCACCTCACCTGGTATAGGTTGTACCTGCAATAAACTGTAGTACAGGGTCAAATATAAAAACTGCAAAAATGTGCTTTTCTCCATTCCAATTTGTCGGCATTGTCTGCTTAGACAGATTCTATAGGTCCTGCTTAGGGAAAAGGTGGCAGGTGGGCTGCTCTGTTTGCAGGGACAATGAATTCTTTGTGAATGGCCATTATTCATTGCCTCTTAATCACATTCATTGAAAACTTAGCTTATACTCTCAGTGGAGGAGTAGCCTAGTCAGCAATATTGTTTACAAAAGAGGTCTGTCCCCTCACTGGGGATTTCAATACAGCTAGGCCTGGCATAGAAATCTTTGTTGAACAGAGCATTGTTATAGTGCTCAGACTCGGGGACGTTGATGACAGCTGGTCTGGTAGCCAGTACTCTATGGCCCAATGGAGTTCCCCACTCCATTATCTATAATAGTCGGCCTACTAGTGTCATCTGCTCAAATAACCATTGGTGAGTTTGTGACTATGATTATTACAAAACATATATTATGTTTGCACTGACCATTATGTGTCTTTGCATGTTCTTTGAACAACTCAGTCAAACAAAGAGGCCTAGGAATGCATGTACGGAGCTGCATGTGATGGACCGTTGTGTAGGGCTTCTGTATTATAATGCAATATGGCCGCATATTATGCATTTAGGCGCTAAAAAGTCAGTGACACTAGCTTACAGTATATATTATACGTTTCGCAACTATGCCACTTAATTCGCTTTTTCACCAACTTTTGGTAGATTCTAAGAATGAAGTTGTAAGGAATCCTGTCGGGATCGTCTCTTATAGCTCTATTTTCAACGCAAAATGTCGGGTTCTTGTTGTTGTCTTTTCTTAATTCCAAACGGTTAGCCCTCGACAGGAAGGTATGGTATTAAGTTAACCATTACGCGTACGCTATAATCTGTCGTTGTTCGGGTTGTATTTGCACTTTGGGAGAAATTCAATCTCGTCCTTTGAAAAGTAGATTGTCTGGACGCTGTGTACAAATTCTTCTATCCTCCATTTTTTATGGTTCTTATTATGCAATACTTGTTAGTATAATACATTTTCTGAAGACAAATCCACAAAGTTTAACCTAAAATCTCTCTAAACACAGTGCCATCATGCCTAGCTGGGAGTGTTCAATCTAGGACAGAGACTTCATTTACATATAAGGCTTAGTACTCCACTGATTATTGTAGATCATATAGATCTTCAGGGACCTTTGAAACCTTGTACGCATCCCTCCATATTCATACAGATATGAGCATAGGTTATTATAGTTCAATCTGTGGTTTTAATCTATGAGATCATAGTTGATCCTCCGTTTTCCAGAGGCAAATTGTTAAGCAAGACTTAACACATTATGTTGCACATTCAATATTTTATTAATTTTGTTAATATTTGCCAATGTGTAAAAAATCAATTGTAATATGCAGAATAATATTATTGATTTGTGTAAAAAAGCAATACAATGCAATGCAAACTATTATGGGTTCAACATAATAATTATGGGATACATAATACTAGATACAATACATGCTACACAAGATTTGACAATGTGGCAAAATAGAACAAAGCATATTATGAGTGTATAATGTATACAAACCACAATTGTAGTGTGCATGAATTGCTTATTTTCCACACTTTAATGGTAGCTATTGATGTGGTGATTTCTTTGTCTTGTGGAAAAGCAAACAAGTACTAGTTAGATTACAACGACTCCAAAAAGTGCAGATGAAATGTTCAATTATGTGTTTATTATTTGCCTTTATACAGTACTAGGAGTCAATTTTACAACAGTGCCACCGCCAGATGATCAAAACACTCTTTCGTTTTGCCTGAAAGGAGATGGCAGCAGTGGTGAACCAATTCGTGCCTTTTGCTCCTGGGCTATGGGTTCATTTCTTATACTGCCACGCGTGAACATTGATTCACGTAATGGTGAACATGTGTCTCTGTCTGTTACAAACGATCGCTTGGCCATGTATGGCATTGAGATCGGTAATGCCAGTACACATGGTGAAATATTCACGCTGCCCCTTCTCATCACACCTAGCTCTGCCATCAACGGTAGTGCTATTGGGTGCAGTGAAGAAGGAATATCTTCCACCAATATCACATTCATAGCAAGTAAGCTAGCATTACTGTTTTATATTATGTTCTACACCATATATAATAATTACAGTACCTTTGGGAGTATTGGTATAATTTAAGAGCAGATAACTACTTGCTGGGATTGTGTGCATGCAAGTGATTCATTCAACAAATCTCTAGTATACATTATGCTCACTTAGACAAGTATGCACATTTTACATTGCATGGGGAAGATGTTGAATAAGCAATTCATATTTAATCTATTATTATAATAGATTGCAATCACCTCTTTACGATTGATAATTTTTCATGGCAGGATACTGTGTGAATGAGTCATCCTATATTTATGCAAGTACTGCTGTATCTACAATTT
>CAUJGJ010000004.1:1252200-1264700 GCA_963170055.1 Halisarca cf. caerulea
AAGTGCACAGTCATGTGTTATGGACCATGCAGCACACACACACTCATGCATGCTCATGTGCACGCACATGCATGCACGCACGCACGTACGCATGGATACACACACACACACACACACGCGCGTGCGCACACACACACACACACAGACACACACACACACATAAATACATCAACCACAAAACACATTCAAACACAATTTCTACAGACCTGTCATTGTACTGCAGATGTGAAAGATCCTGCAGAGCTGATAGTGGACATGAAACAATGCCTTGTAAGTTGTCATGTATATGTAGTTCTATGCATATCAGGACATGTCAGCTGTGCTTCCATGTAGAGTGCATGAGTTCTAGTGAACTGCTACTTATCGATCTGGGAAACCCTGCAATTTATCCACTTTAATTACGGCAGGAATTATTTGAATTAATTCATGGCCACATTATATCGGCAATCCACCACAATTCACCAAAACAATTGCAGTGTAATAAACAAGAGTTAGCTGTACATGAATGTACATAAAATGTGTACATATGCCTCAATATAATTATACTTATATACCTGTATTGTTATAATAAAGTGGCCAATGGTTAATATAATTATTATATTATACATCACTTTCTACATTGAATTTGGTACTCTACAATACAGAACAGTATTGTAGTGTATAGTCTATAATTTGCAATTTGAAAGTGTATTTGTACTAAATTTCTATTTTTGGATTTTTACTTAATTAATTTAATCCTGCCTAATGGCAAAATGCAGAATTATTATGCCACAATTTTTGAGAATAAATTCTTTAAATTACAGTGTACTATAACGGCATTACTGTGTGCAATGTTTCCACATAATATACTATGCACACATACATACATACACATACAGGAATAGGCACACAGATGTGCACCTGTACACACACACATACACACACACACACACACACACACACGTACGTGTGTGTGTATGCATGTGCACACATATGTACGTTCGTGTACATATTATATACACATGCATGTATATGAATGTGAACAATGAATGCACACTAGGTCTTCCTAGCAGTAATGACATTATTTCCATTTTGGGCTGTATATAGGCAAGAAAACAGCAGTGGAAAAATCCGAAGCAGTAAATTTGAAGGAAGAAGACGGAGCTTCCACGGCTGACCTCCAAAACGCACCTCAACAATCTTCACAACCACATCCTGACATGTTGCAAGTTCATTCGGAGAGATACCTGACTGACAACATCCCTATTGACAGACCACACATTTCTCCAATAAACGTTAAAGAACCACAACTTGAACAAAACCTTCAACACAAGGTAGCAGGTTCTGGAGAATATCCACCACATATGCCCTTTTCTCAAGATGATCCTGAGGATTTATGGACTCCTTTCCATTTATTTGATTATCCTAATCTTCAACGTCCTTGTCCGCATACACCACGGAGTATATCACCATGTGATTCACAAATATTGCCAGACGGTATTCCTGAAACACCAATAGTGTCCTCACAACCTCTGTAGGTAAGAATGCATGTAAATAATGATTGGCTGTATGCATACAATGATACCTGCCAAATACATAGCTAGAGCATCATACATGTACATGCACATTGAAATCTGCACTATAATATAGACCTGTAATTCTATTCATGTAAACATTGGTTAAACAAAGACTACTTTAAATCAATCCTCATATTATATAATCCCCCACCAGGGTATTGAGCCCTTTGTGCTAGCACACACACACTAAATATACACCCACCCACCCAGATACCCACCCTAACCCACCCACCCACCCACACACACACACATACATGTACACACACACACACACACACACACACACACACACACACACACACACACACACACACACACACACACACACTCACACACACACACATGTAAAATATGGGGACGTGTCTCAATAGGGACAAAAAGTGGTGGTCTTTATAGACAAGTGATCCATGCATTGTACAGTCAAACTTGTACACGTACAGTTGGACTTCATGACATACAGGTTTCATGCATGTACTGAATGTATAACTTTAAGAGGTCAGTTGTAATACTCAATCCTTTATAGGTCCATTCATGAGGGTTTTGGTGAAAGCGGTATATATTAAAGGAAATTGCGTGAAGTACACTGTAAATTCAGATGTGCTATTTTGGCATGCTTGTGGTGTGTAACAAGTGTGCCATTCTTATAAAGATGTGTCAATAGTGTGTGGCTGCAACTAAATAACACAAAATTAACACCTTCTCTTAGAATGATATACCAATAGCCTTCCTCTGTGTCAAAACTACACTTCAAGGTGTGCTATTCAGCACATTGATTATACTACATTATTAGCATGTCATATAAAACACCAGCATATACCAATTAATTATTTGGATATGATAATATTATTTCTTTTTCCTTGCTATATTATAGCTAGATTGGATGACAGAGAGTGTGCATGCACGATTTTACTATCTACTGGCAGATATTGTATACGTACTTTTTGTTTTATTATGCGAGCATGCACATCAGAATTTTGCACAAATTGGTATATAGCAGCTTTGGGGGCATACTTTGGTATTGTAATCCCTCTTTAATGTCTATAATATAGCTGCATCATGATCATTATAAATTTTATACATACAGTACTCGTATATTATAATAATATTTCCTATGCGTTATTACATTTCCGTTAACGTTTCTCGTGCGCGTGTTCTGGAGCTGAAGAGAAGCTTGAATTAGTACTGAAGAGATGGATTCTTCTCCTACGAGAAAGCGCAAACCAACCGTAGGTAGGTTATTGTGCTTGTTACGCAGTGTGGATTACTGTGGATTAACTGAATGAACAGTACTGTGATATAGCGCGTACTTATAGCTGTTTACAAGTGGGACGGCCAGAAAAAGTAAATGGCATCCCTAGCTGCTGAATTGGGTACACGCGTTCTACAAAGCTAGCTAGGCTTATAAGTAGAGTAAGTGGGGTAATTTGGCTCACTGGGGTTATTCAGGACGGGACCTTTAAAATCTGCTATGGTTGATGAGTCTAAACAAACTTGCTACTGCTGAACTCCCAATTCATGGAGACAACAGAGATACAGAGCCCATCCTCTCCCTAGTGTAGAGGCTAGCCTCTCCCTATTATACAGAGCCTAGCCTCTCCCTAGTACAGAGCCTAGCTTCTCCCTAGCCTAGTACAGAGCCTAGCCTCTCCCTAGTACAGAGCCCACCCTCTCCCTATTATACAGAGCCCAGCCTCTCCCTAGTACAGAGCCTAGCTTCTCCCTAGTACAGAGCCCACCCTCTCCCTGGTATACAGAGCCTAGCCTCTCCCTAGAACAGAGCCTAGCCTCTCCCTAGTATACATGCAGAGCCTAGCCTCTCCCTAGTACAGAGCCTAGCTTCTCCCTAGAACAGAGCCTAGCTTCTCCCTAGTACAGAGCCCACCCTCTCCCTAGTACCTCCCTAGTACAGAGCCTAGCTTCTCCCTAGTACAGAACCCACCCTCTCCCTATTATACAGAGCCTAGCCTCTCCCTAGTACAGAGCCTAGCTTCTCCCTAGAACAGAGCCTAGCTTCTCCCTAGCCTAGTATAGAGCCTAGCCTCTCCCTAGTACAGAGCCCACCCTCTCCCTATTATACAGAGCCCACCCTCTCCCTAGTACAGAGCCTAGCCTCTCCCTAGTACCTCCCTAGTACAGAGCCTAGCTTCTCCCTAGTACAGAGCCCACCCTCTCCCTATTATACAGAGCCTAGCCTCTCCCTAGTACAGAGCCTAGCTTCTCCCTAGAACAGAGCCTAGCTTCTCCCTAGCCTAGTACAGAGCCTAGCCTCTCCCTAGTACAGAGCCTAGCTTCTCCCTAGTACAGAGCCCACCCTCTCCCTATTATACAGAGCCTAGCCTCTCCCTAGTACCTCCCTAGTACAGAGCCTAGCTTCTCCCTAGTACAGAGCCCGCCCTCTCCCTATTATACAGAGCCTAGCCTCTCCCTAGTACAGAGCCTAGCTTCTCCCTAGAACAGAGCCTAGCTTCTCCCTGGTACAGAGCCTAGCTTCTCCCTAGTACAGAGCCCACCCTCTCCCTATTATACAGAGCCCACCCTCTCCCTAGTACAGAGCCTAGCCTCTCCCTAGTACCTCCCTAGTACAGAGCCTAGCTTCTCCCTAGCCTAGTACAGAGCCTAGCCTCTCCCTAGTACAGAGCCCGCCCTCTCCCTATTATACAGAGCCTAGCCTCTCCCTAGTACAGAGCCTAGCTTCTCCCTAGAACAGAGCCTAGCTTCTCCCTGGTACAGAGCCTAGCTTCTCCCTAGTACAGAGCCCACCCTCTCCCTATTATACAGAGCCCACCCTCTCCCTAATACAGAGCCTAGCCTCTCCCTAGTACCTCCCTAGTACAGAGCCTAGCTTCTCCCTAGCCTAGTACAGAGCCTAGCCTCTCCCTAGTACAGAGCCCACCCTCTCCCTATTATACAGAGCCCAGCCTCTCCCTAGTACAGAGCCTAGCTTCTCCCTAGAACAGAGCCTAGCTTCTCCCTGGTACAGAGCCTAGCTTCTCCCTAGTACAGAGCCCACCCTCTCCCTAGTACACAGCCCACCCTCTCCCTAGTATACAGAGCCTAGCCTCTCCCTAGTACAGAGCCCAGCCTTTCCCTAGTATAAAGAACACATAGTTTCTCCCCAGTACAGATGTATCCCAGCCTATGTATGCACTTATGTACTTATCAAATGGCTTTTGTTAAAGCCATGAAATTACAGAGGATCTCTCTACTTTTTGTGTTTTTATGGAGTGCATTAATTATTTATAAGTATGTACATGGAACACTGTCTATATGTGTGTGCATGTGTGTGTGTTGGGGAGGAGGGGGGGGGGGGGGGGGTGATCATACTGTTTAGAGGGAGTAGTCTGTTTACTGACCAAAGGCCCAGCCCTATTATGATGAGGTCAGTAAACATCAAAGAAGCCACCCAACTATTTTACTTCTATTAGTTGTCTCTTCTCCAGCAGCTGGGCTGACTATGTTGTGTACAGTTGGACACTCAACACTGGGCATGAGCCAATTATTCACCAAGTACCACCTAGTATTTTATTCAATTATTCGTCCAAACTCCTCCTATTTTTCTCGAATTCACATCCTAATATTCAGCTCCAATGCCTTCCTTAGATGACGTTCTATGTACTGTAGCTTTATCGGTAAAGTTTCCCACTTGTAAAGAATCATGTTTGTGACAACATAAACAGAAGGCTCAACATTATTTATACTCACTGCAGCATGAATTGTGTGGTCTTACGCATTCTCAAGGGAACAGTTCCTACTGTGAAATTAAACAGCCATTTAAAGGGGAAGGAAACACGCTCGATGTTGGCCTGATTGGCCATTTTGTGATACAATGTTTAGTATGTTCCCTATTATTTGCAAATTATTCCTGATTCACAGAGGTGCCTATTATTCATGAAATTATGTGCGCATAATTGGCTCATGCCTACTCAACACTCTTCATTTGAACACTCAACACTCTTCATTTGAACACTCATTTTTGAACATGACATTAATTGTGTATGTGTGTGTGTGTGTATGTGTACATGTGCATGTGTGTTTTGTGCCTATATATATATATACATACATACGTATATATATAAGGAGTTTGTTTTTTGAAAGTATATAATTATTGTTTTAGTTTCTTGTAACTTTATTATGACATATGTATAATATGCATTTATTGCATGCTATTGTTATAATTTCATTAGTTTATTTCCAAATCTACATACATACAATGTCATGTACATTTTCGTACATGGGTTATAGCCCTCTTTGCGTATTGACCGTTTGATCATTGTAACATTATAAACAGAATCACATGTAATTCAAGTATGCATTATAATTATAATATTTATGTACATTCAAATAAAAAGGTCTACATGGTGACATGACCGAACCACTACATATGATTCTGACTTAAAAGAATAAACATGAAAAATGTCATGAATGGATAAGTCTGAAACACTGATTAAACTAAAAATTGATGCCTTGTTCACACAATATGCATTCAAGTGCTGACAATAATAATCTGTGCTGTACTGACGCACAACAAGGTATTTTAAGTCATCGGGGACAAGAATGTACTCCACCAGACCAAATACTGGCAGTTCTTCGTCTGATGGAGCTCTCAGGCACACAACACAGCCTTGGGTAAATTCCTTCCCAAGTACAGACACACATACTGCACTATTGATAAGATATAAAAATAACCATAAGCACATAATTATCAGTAAAAAAGAAATGAATGATCTTGTGGATCCACATGCGTAATGTGTGTATGCTTTAAGTAGCCTACCTTGGTAGTGATGTCTGGTTGAATTTCTCCGAAATGGCCGATCTGGGACCCTCAGGGATACTCATTGAGTCAATTTGAGTAACTGTAGTAGGGAAATGGAATACGTACATGTACGCAGGGGTGTATATGGTTCAAAGCAATATTGTAGATTACCATGTTGGTTGAATGAACTTACCACTACGAAGCTGGTCCCCCTTGTAGAGGAAACTAGTATCTGCACCAGGAGGAGACAAAAGCTGCAGGCACATGTACTGCTGGTGTCGAGTGGCTACAGTCTTTGGAACATTCTTGAAGTTCAACCCAAGAGATCTCTTCAAAAGATGATTTTTGGCCTCAAACCTCATGCACCACTGATGACGTAATGGACCAAACCTATATATAAGGGTGACAAATATATAAAATTGGCTAAAAACAGAAGTTCAGGGTTGTTCCAAACAATCATATAATCTCCAACATACAGTTTCATCTGTCTTGGCAAATGTAACAAATAGTGAACTTTTGGAGTGATACGACTTGGATACAAAATTTTGAAGTGGTGAATGTAGTCCTCAACCAGCAGTTCCAACTGAGAGATGGAGTGGCATGTTATCTCTGTAGCAGTGACCAAAGTGGTGATTCTCAGGAGATTGACAAAGCACTGCCAGTGAGGATCATCCTCTGGAACTAGATCTCCTACCATTAATGGTAAAAGACGACCTAGCAGCCACATCTGGGAAGCTGTTGAGAGAAAGAAGTCTGCATTCTACTGTTGAAAATTAGGACGAAAGTATGCATATACATACCTGACTGAGTAATTTTGCTGGAGTCTGACATGAGCTTCTCCCTGTCAATAACACGTGGTGCATTGACAGCATCTCGACCTGCATACGGAAACCTAGTAATAATTTCATTAAGATACTTCAAAGTGAAAAGACGTTCCTCATAAACAAGGTAGTGTAAGAGGAGTTTACAGTTCAAGTTAAGAACTCCTTCCAAGATAACATGCATAATGTCATGAGGCAGACAGATGCACAGGTCAAAATGCGGCACTTGATCTAAAATGCTCCGACGGGTTATTCCATATTCCATGGAGAAACCATCTTCAGGATCTGAGGCTTCTAGCACACTACACTGCAGTCGATGTCGTGCAAGGCTCCTCAAATTCAAATCTGAAATTCGAATCTACACAATCATAGCATTAAAAATACACACAGTGAAGGCTACTAACATATACAAGCTAGGTATATGCATGTACACTTACGTACATACCTTGTCATCCAACTTGTCTGAGGTAATCATGCAAGTCCTGCATGGTAAATGTGCACCACCCACACCCTCTTTAAAACCTCCAATAGCTGCTGCAGCTGGGGTGTCTCCAAAGACAGCAACCAGAGCACCCTGAAGTGGTTCACGCAGACCCTCGCATCTTATACCCTATAAAATATAATGGAGTGAACAAGTTTATATACACCTAACAAAAAATATATATCTAATGTATTATCTGTGCAGTCAAAATTATGCATGCACATTTACATACAGAACTGCATGTACCATCAGACTACTGTATGTTAAACATAAACACAAACATAAACCTACATCAGTAGCTAGAATTAAGTCTTGAACAACTGGCTGAAGGGCTGCATCTATTCCATATTGCTTGATGCAGCTTCGCTTCACCACAGCAAGAAGCTGGATTGAGTGAAGGGATGAGCGATAAGCTGGATGTACATTCAGCAACATCCAGTAGAAAACACCTATAGAACATAACATTTAACAAACATCTTATGTAAGTACTGAACATAATGCAAAACAGTAAACATACCCAGTTTGTGCTTGCCTCTTTTAGAACCCAGAGGATTAGCAACTTCTAGCTCATCATAGTAGATTGCAATCAGTAGTACTTCCTTGTCTTCTTGTAGCAATGGATAACTGCGTACAAAGGCTCCATCGCAAAAGTCCCCATACACCCCTTCCTGACAAACCCCATTCAGAGAAGTGATAGTATGCACTCACCTCCAAAGAAATCTTTGAGAATGGATGAGGAGCCCAAAGATACTCAATCGGTGGACATAGTAGAAGTAAGTTTATTATATATGATTATCTGCTTAATAGGCAGGATATTTGTTGCCTGCAAACACCCAAACTGTATAATAATTGCGTCATATCATCATGATATGTAGGATACTGAGAACCACACCTGCCAGCCATTATCATCTGCTAACAGTGGGGAAGTTAGAAGAGAGCCACTCATGGACATACAGCAGAGAGTAAGTTGAGATAGTGATTATTATAATTAAAAAAAAATTCAGGTGTGTTATTTTTTGTATACTTGTCTCATATATCTACCTTTTCCTTTTTAGTGCATTGATGTGCCTGTGAAGAAACCAGCATGTATCACCCTTCCGACAACGTTTTCTGCCAGAGTCCAAAAAGCCATTGACAGCTGCACTCTTGTCGGGCATGACCGTATGGCATTTATTCGAGAATGTGTTGCTCACTTTGAAGGTACTTTATCTCGGCCAACACCTGATGAGTATGAAGTCATGGCTCAAAAACTTTGTGATGCCTATCCTTGTCTGAAAACAAGATCACACACCAAATATTGGGTATGTATGTGTAATTGACTATGCTTTTAGTGCAGTATATATGTATACATGTACACTCAAACTCCTCTATTACCAACACCCCGGGATTATCTGTATAAGTCAGAAAAGTCTGTATGTACGTATCTATAATGATTACACAGTTCCTTACAATAATATAAGTGATTTATATATATACTGTCATTAAAATAGATACCATTCTGTATATTACCTATAGCCAGCACTTGATTCTGTAGTAGAGCTGATTAATGTTCTATACTAAAATGGCAGACAAGGAATATCTGTAATATATATATAGATATGTATGTGTATATATATATATATATATATATATATATATATATATATATATATATATATAGATATATATATATATATATATATATATATATATATATATATATATATATATATAGATATATATATATATATATATATATATATATATAGGAGCTGCATGTGTGCATGTCTTTATGCTATCACTATATAGTTATTCATTGTATACGTTAGATTCTATTTCTTTCTTAAATTTTGCAATTTTCAGCACAACCTTCAAAGCCAGATAACTCAGCGTTATCGCAACAATAGAAGAGGTAGCCAGAAAAGTATGATTCCCAAAGTTAGTCTTCCTCCAAGATTGGTGAGTAGTAGTCCACAACCCCAGCCTGAAGAAGAGCAAATGAGTGACAATTCCTACCTTGAAAATGTCAATGCCCTCATGAAGCTTAGTGAGGCGCGGTCAGTACCAGCACCACAGGTCATACATGACCTACTAGATGCTACAAGAGCTGGTAGGAAGTCATGGCTGCAGGGGAACATTTCAGTCACCAAGGACATCTTAGAGACCTATCCTTGCTTTGGAAAATCAAGATGGGTAGGTTGACTTCATGTTATATTGTGTTCATTTTGATTTGTGTTGAGGAATATGCACTTATGCATGGATTTAATATTATGGCAATGCCTATATTTGCATTGTAATTGCATGGGGTAATTGTATTTCTTGTTTACTTGCAGTTGCTGTATGAGTTCCGCAAACTGTGCGAAGGTACTCATGCAGATGTGTGCTCAGGAATGAGTTCCAATTGGTATGAAGTCTGCAAGTTGGTTTTGGGAGACAGAGGCAAAAACGACCTTGATTTAAAAGCAGAAATTGAAACATTAAGTACCATAGACCAAAATATCTATCACAAAAGGCCTGCTTTTCTCCCTATTTCTTTCATATTGGTGAGTTATTTGTATATACGTAATTATATTTGTACACCTATATGATGATCACAATTTTTTGCTTATATATATAGGGTGCAGAGATTGATGATGCTATTGCCAAAGTAATGGAACCACGGCTGCTTGTTGTAGTGGAAGATGGCCATATGCAACAGATGTTTGTGTCCATAGAAGGTGATATGGTAGTGGACATATGCAGTGAGAAGCTAGTGGATGGGCTGATCCACCTAATGGCATCATACTACGTATTTGACGTGTCGTATCCAACTAGTTGTAAGTCTTCACTTTTGTTCTTTCAAGACTTTTTAATGAAGATGCCAGACAAAGCACGTAGGCCCACACGGTATGTTTCTTATATTGACATTCTCAACTCAAAGTGATCCATTTCTTTATTTTATGTCAACACTCTCAACTTTTATATTTTCCTTTTCTATTTTTTTTTGTTTGTACTTTCCTATTTGCTGTCATTGCAGCAACAATACTAATATCTGGTCCAATCTCACTGTGAATCAAGTTTAATTATCAAATTAAAAAGCATAATAGAAATGACACAGTGCATGTAGAAATGACACACGTATAATATGTGACACATTTGTCATATTAGCACATTTAGGGATGACACACGTGTTGGGTGTGTTGTTTTCTGGGACAATGGACTGACACACATTCATGTGTCAATATGACACGCTAGTTTTTACAGTGTATGCAATGATGGCAACAACCTACCAGTCTGAACCCCATGTACCAAGCAATCAGATATGAATTTGAAGTATCCCAAACAATTATGAAGTGAACAAGATTGAAGTCAAAATGTACTGTATGCATGTACATTTTGACGTATGTACATTTTGATGTATAGTGAATTTATCAGACATTGCGTGCATGAATGACATTGTTACAAGTTGACTTGCATGATGCATGCTAATCGACTAACCATGTGTATTGTCAGTGCATGTGTCTGCTGCATGTGTTCACATGTACGTGCATTGTGCATTGTGTATTTTATCTATAACTCTGACTGTATACTATGTGCACTGTTGTATATAATTTTTATCATGATTATGTATCTGTGTGTATATGTGGGTTAGTTCATGGATCATTCATGTAAAAATACATAGGTATATTTATATTACAATAATAATATTACATATATATACATATATACATATATATTTATATATATACATATATATATATATTTATATATACTTATATATATACATATATATATATATATATATATATATATATATATATATATATATATATATATATTTATATATATATATATATAGAAATATATATATATATATATATATATATATATATATATATATATATATATATATATATATATATATATATATATATATATATATATATATATATATATATATATATATGTATGTATGTATGTATGTATGTATGTATGTATATACAGCCTAGTATTCACTCTAGTACTTATAGGCTGCACTGCTTGAACTATTATAGGAAAGTCTAAATCGACTCATATTGTGGGTGGTCTATTCTTATAAGACTATTTGAAAGTTATAATATGCAAGACTCAAAGAAAAGGCCTGCATACATGTATTATATTCATGGCCTCTTAATCACATTCATAGAAGTGACAGAGCATGTTTCATTGACCTAGTCAGCAAGTGAGATTGGCAGGCATGGGCAAACAAGGGCAAGAAATTTGTGAATGGATGCAGTATATAAATACATGACTATAGCGACAGGGACTGTAACTGATGTTCCCTTTCCCTTAGCCATTACAGTCAGTCCTAGTTGGTGCTAGAAAGAGCCTGAGACTTCAACTATGCCATTCACATACATTAGGACGTTTCTATCCTACTCCGGGGATCCCTTGAAATACTTAAATATCCCTGTGTTCACAAAATCGTCTGAAAAGTAGTCAAGTGTAATCTATTATAGCAGCTATATAAATAATATTATAGCAACGGCAACCATTAAGTGACCACATTCTCATTAATATTCATTGCTTAACTTCCTGTTACTGTACTGAATGTTGCTATTATCATAATGCAATAACATTGTGTAAAGGTGGATACTGATATATATAAATGAAAAACTTGATCATGCAGCCACCTGACAGCAGCCAGGGAAGTTTTGTCCCAATGGTGACCGCGTTAGACGGTCTTCATGGTATATAAGAGTGAACAAGGGATGGTATACAGCCCGATGATTCAATATGGAATGACTCATGATCAGCAGGCTGCATCTTGCTATATACATCATGCTGCATCTTGCGGCATCATGCTATACAGAAGTAATCAACTAATCATTGATGAATTACCTTGTAGCAACTCAATCTGCTCTAATGGACTTTTTTCACTTAAACTTATA
>CAUJGJ010000004.1:1269700-1272200 GCA_963170055.1 Halisarca cf. caerulea
TGCAGGATAGTCAGCTTGCATCAATGCGTTGACTTGATCCCTTCAATTTCCATTTAACCTGCATGCACGAGTCTTGGTGTGTTTACAATCATGTGTACGTATTGTGAATTGTATTTTATACTCGGCATGTTTATATATATTATGCTAATTTTGCATTATGTATAATATTATGTACATGTTAGCTCTGCAATGATCATGGATCATTCAGCTAATTAATGATATTATTGTCGGGAAACTCTCTTCAACAGACTGCGTTTCTTAACGCTCCCAAATCCCAATGGATTTCCCCAACATTTGGAAACATTGCAGTCCAAAATTTCTATGTACGTACCCTAAATAATTTATGTATATATATATGCATATATATATATATATATATAGATAGATAGGTAGATAGATAGATAGATAGATAGATAGATAGATAGATAGATAGGTGGATGGATGGATAGATAGATAGATCGATAGATATAGATAATATTATGCTAACATGAAACCAGATATCACAAAATTTCGGATATATATACCACAAATATATTTTAAATTTGCCTCTCCAATGTGCACTTTTGACACTTAACGCTTATATAGGTTACTTGGCAGTCCCCTAAACCTTGTGTTAAGTGAGTTCCAGAAGTGTGTATATAATCACTACAGTGAAACCTCTTAATTATAACAAACTCACCTAATACAGTAGAACCTTGCATATCCGGCCCCTGTATAGTTACGGGCACCTCACTCAACCGGGCAGTGTTTCATGTATGTACTTCTATTATCAGTGCTAATGTGGACTACATTATGGGTCTACAGCTGTACCATGTGGTGTGTGTGCATGCGTAAGATTAGGTTAAATGACTGGTAGAAAGCATCCACTTGTCACTGCTTAAAGGAAACTGAAGAAAAAAGAATATTTAAAGTGTGGAATGTCTCAAAGTCTACACAGGTACTAGAGGATTCATACTTACGGGCACTTTCACAATTACGGGCACCCCTTGGCCCCAAACTTCCCGGATATGAGAGGTTCTACTGTATTTATATAGTGGAAATTTCCCTATAACAGACTGCTTTTGTGGGTCCAGATAGATAGCTTTGTGCATAAAATACCCTCTGAGTAGTGGAAACTTCTGTATAATGAACTGTTATACAGGTCCCAAAGTGTCTGTTATAGAGAGGTTCCACTGTATTACAATGATGAATTTTGCCTGTGTAAAAGTTACGTTCTATACACATGTACACAACACTGTACATTCTTCCAATTAAGTGCACAACAGCAAAACAATGTACATAATATTATATCGCAATATTACATTGACAGAACACGTTTAACCATGCAATATCAAAATTGAATCAGCATGCAGTGTAAAATTATAAAGAATTGCTAAAAATGGCCACAGAAGTTCTACTGCCACATAAATGAGTCGGGCTGCCATGACAACGCATATTACAATAAGAATGAGACAATCGAATTGATTCGTCATCCACACTGGTATCATCGAAGCAGTAACTCTGCCCCTCAGTGATACCGAAGTAAGGTTTAAACTCACACCTTGATGCACAATCATCAATGGACTTGACATTAGACGGGGGATCAAAATCGCCAAATTTCTATCACCAAATTTACATAGACCTACTTACTATGCTTTAATTGTCCTTGCTGTTCAGCCACCAAATTTAATTTTCGCCAATATTAAATTACAGCCTGATCTTGCGCAAATCGCCAAATTTAATGATTGCCAATATTTCCGGATATATACGGTATAATATTATATTTTCTATACCTCTATCATTGTCAAACATTAGGCCATGCCAAGTTAATTTTATAGGTTTCTGGTCCCCTTCCTGGTCAATTTTTTGGTGAAAAAGAAAAAAAATATTTTTTAAAAAGAATAGTCAGTTAGCATGCTGGGTTCAAACCCTGACCAAAATAGTAACCTATGAAGTAAAGCATGTGTTTTCAGCATGAACACATGAAAACCATTGTGTTACTGTGAGACTAGTGGCTGTCTGGTTCCATATACAGACATGCACTCCCCATCTAATTATGCTGTAATTATGCTGAAGCATCAGTAAACACACTCGATCATAGTACGTACACATGCATGCATGCACATGCATACACACACACACACACGTACACACACACACACACACACGTACACATGCACGCACACGCACACACACGCACACACACACATGTACACGTACACACACACACACACACACACACACACGTACACATGCACGCACACGCACACACACGCACACACACACACACGTACACACACACACACACACACACACACACACACACACACACACACACACACACACACACACACACACACACACACTTGCACATGCACACACTATATGGACCTGTACATGCATTATAGGGGTTATAGTGGTCCTTGTATATATATAGCAGGTGATCTACGGTGAAACTTGCACATGTGGTTTAATTACAACATATATTATAGTTTTCGTGTATGCACTATTATATTATCCT
>CAUJGJ010000004.1:1277200-1279700 GCA_963170055.1 Halisarca cf. caerulea
ACATACAGAGGTGCACTTCTCCTCAAGTCTACGGTATGAGAGGGTAGTCTCGTGAACCAGACCCCTCCCCGCCCTCCATATTTATAAAATGGAGGGTGGGGAGGGGTCTGGTTCACAAGACTAACAAGACTCGTGAAAGAGAGTATCTAACATCATGATGAAACATGTGTGGGCAGAGAAGCCCTACAACAGCTCACCTATCAATGGTCAGTGGCTAGTGCAGTAATTGAATAAAGAACAGACTTTTATTGGGAAGCCAATTCAGATTGAATCATAGATTGAATTAGACTTGCCTAACTGAACCAATTCAGCATCCATGACACACTAAGCGACAAGTGCAGAAGAAATCCAGGCAGTTTTCAAAGCACTCAATACACACAGATACATTGACGGCCAGCATTCAACAGTTCAGAACAGTGTCAACAGCATGGCCATTTTATTCATCACATGAATGAGGCGGCCATTTTCCTTGTTTCATACTCCATAATTACATTACCCGACTACTCCGCAATCTCAAATAAAAACACTCCCTAAACTCCCACAGATTCTGGAGCACTCACTATAAATCCTCACAGATGTTGGAACACTCCCCAAATTATCACAGATGTTGGAACACTCCCCAAATTATCACAGATGTCGGAACACTCCCCAAATTATCACAGATGTTGGAACACTCCGCAAATTATCACAGATGTTGATACACTACCTAAATTAGCACAGATGTTGGAACACTACCTAAATTCCTCCAATTTTTGGTCTCAGATTTTCTGTACATACAGAACATGCACATTCACTGCACAAACGCATGTCCCTCTAGTGGAAGATGATCACCCAAAGGGACCTGTACATACAGAGGGCTCTGCTTAGAGTCCAAGTAGTGGATTGAGAGAGAGAGAGAGCACCACCATTATTGCCAAAAGTTACAATAAATCAGAGTAAAATTCACATACACATGTGGTAATAAGGGTAGTCCGATACAGTAAAACCCTCATACAAGGGACACAACAGGAATCTAAGGGTAGTCCGATACAGTAAAACCTTCATACAAGGGACACAACAGGAATCTAAGGGTAGTCCGATACAGTAAAACCTTCATATAAGGGACACAACAGGAATCTAAGGGTAGTCCAATACAGTAAAACCTTCATACAAGGGACACAACAGGAATCTAAGGGTAGTCCGATACAGTAAAACCTTAATACAAGGGACACCACAGGAATCTAAGGATAGTCCAATACAGTAAAACCTTCATACAAGGGACACAACAGGAATCTAAGGGTAGTCCGATACAGTAAAACCTTAATACAAGGGACACCACAGGAATCTAAGGATAGTCCAATACAGTAAAACCTTCATACAAGGGACACCACAGGAATCTAAGGGTAATCCGATACAGTAAAACCTTCATACAAGGGACACCACAGGAATCTACTCTTGTGGATGAATAGTGGAGGAAAAGTAGAAATGTGATACTGGAAGATTGAACAGCAATTCTTGTAAGAAAGTCAAGTGTGACTGAGCCCTGAACCCGCATACGCAGTACACAATACAGTGGAACCCCTCTAATCCAGCCCCCTGAATTGGGGACACACCTCTAATGTGGACACATACCACGGGAACCAAATACTCCACTATAATAAACCACAGTACATCTCCAACCCCTGTAATGAGGACACCTCAATAATCAGGACAGTCCTTTCAGATCCCAAGGTGTCCGGATTAGAGGCGTTCCACTGTACTATCGAAAATGGCGCAATGATTAGATCATAGTACAGTGCCCGTGTTAGGAATAAGGAATAGATAGTGTTTAGACAAACGTCCTAGCACTATCATTTTGGATGGGACAAATTCAATATTGCTCAGACAAATTACGGAAAAGATGCACACATGTGCTAAAGTACACACACAGTGCAGAGTTGCATCGCTTCTATCCTTACAGATGTCAGTTAACGTATTAACATCGCTGTCCGCAGACGTGAAGTGAACATTTGTTTGGTTAGTGCTCAGCCAAATGTCTGACCCAAACTTCTCCAGGTCGGACAAAATACCAAAATGGTCGGACAATGTCTGAATGCTGACCATTATTTCTAACACTGCAGTAGATAATACTGACTCTAGTATAATAATATGCACTTGCGCAGTAATAATACATGTAGAAAGAGGTGCATGCATACACACATGGTAGAACACCGAACCCTCTCGTTCGACCATCTTATGAGGTACAGTCACCACATTAAAGTATGCTAAGAGACACTCTGTAATCCGACAACCTCCTAATCCGACATTATCTCTCGTCCGACCATCTTATGAGGTACAGTCACCATGTTCAAGTAAGTTAATAGTCACACTGTAATCTGACACTTCTGTCAAGTCCTGTTGAGCGTCAGATTAGAGAGTTCTCATTGTATATTCATGCATCGCACGTATACACACACACACATATACAGGTTAAATGTGCTTTCAGGGGAACCTCTCTATAACGGATACTTAAGAAACTAAA
>CAUJGJ010000004.1:1287200-1289700 GCA_963170055.1 Halisarca cf. caerulea
CTAAGGGCGAGACAGGGCCCGTGTCAGCCCCTTTCCGAATTGCTTCCCATAGTCAATGATCAGCTGTTTAGTATTCTCTTATTGGCTACCATGTCAGATTTAAAAGACGATTATGGCTCCTTGAAAGAGACTTCCTTTAATTTAGATACCGAGAGACTGATCGGTACGGAAGGTGAGTGAGTCTGTTTTTGACACGGATTCGACACACTACTAGTATTTTGTTAGTGCTCTCTGTAAGCGTGCAGAGATATTTGCTCCTGAGCTACGTACTGTTAAGTGAATTCTGAGTTGTTGTATGTGTGTATTAATATCGTATATGGCCGACCTGGTCTGTTTCAGCACCTTCTGACCATGCATGACCATGCACCAAGTGTTACGTGAAGTGCCGCCATCTTGAAGGTCGAGTAGAATAGCCTAATATAGGTATTTATTCAATTTGTGGCCCCATGAATATGGTTAGGCTGTAATGCCGTAAGTTGTCCCCCTATCGTTTCATTAATACTAAACTAGGGGTCACAATGAAAAATTCATTGCCGTCGGAATCATCCGAAAATACTGTTTTAGATGAAATTCAGTACGGCGAATCTAATGGTGGTAACCGTTTTTCGATTGGCCGAAGTATGACCAAGTTATGCATAAAAATTAATCAAAATTGTGGTGCAACGCGCGCGAGAAAACTACTTTCCACCAATGCGGAGTTAAATGAAATGGATCCAAAATTGTAGCAGATACTCACCACTGTCATGATCGACTAGGAAAGGAGTATTTCGGACAGTTATCCTTGCATTTGTCGGAGGGGGGTCTCCGAAATTTCGACACTAAACGTCCTTACAAGTTCGAAACATACGCGAAACAAACCCTCACGCTGTGCAAGGATGATCCATCCCTCGGCTATCCATAGCAGAAAATTGGGGGAGATTGCTCTACTTAAACCACCTGCGTTGCAGCAAAATATGATTTTACGCATAACTTGGTCATACTTCAACCAATCGAAAAACGGTCACCACCATTAGATTCGCCGTACTGACTTTCATCTAAAACACTATTTTCGGATGTTTCCGACAGCAATGGTATTTTTCATTGTGACCCCTAACTAAACCCTAACCCAACCCTAACCCTAACACTAATGCCTCGACGATATAGAGCTTGTGTTCGATAAGCGCCCACGCCGGACAGCTTTTAGGGGAGACAAGATTTGGTGTGACAAGGCCAGTGCGATACATTGGAAGCTCTATAATCCGACACTCTTGCTGTGGGTAGATTAAAATTTGTCAGATTACACAGGTTGTCAGAAATGAAGGAACTCTTTCAATACCTATTGCAAGGAAACAGTTTGTGTTTCTGATCCATACTTCCATTTTTATGACATAATGATGTCCGGTGTTGGAAAAAAATGGCCAAGTGAGATTTGGTTGGCAATGTCACATTAAGAGTGTGTCAGATGCTGTTTGATTATATCAAATCAAATCAAATCAATCAATATTTAACGTGCACACATGTACAAACACTAGGGTGCAGGATATACCCAATGAGGCACAAATATAAAAAGGTCATGTTACACTAGTTTGCTGTTCATCACTCAAGATCGTTCACACCACATGACATACAATATAGTTTGGCAGTCTTTGAATCTTTGCATGCATGGTCTAGTATCGAATTATATGGAATGACACTTAGCAGACTTTAATATGGTGACCATGCCTCAAGAAAATAGGATCAAGTTAGAATGTTGTTCAGCAGCCGTTTACGTATGTATGTACGTATATGTGTATAATTCAATGTGCTGTAAACAACAGATGCTTGTATCAGTAACTACGTATGATTCAGTAGAGCTGAATTTGTTTGTTTGCAAACTCCTCCCACAGCTCAAGTGTGTACAATGAATGTGACAAGCGGTATACAGTCAAACCTCGTTAGTGAGTACACCCGGGGACCCCCCAAATTGCTACTCACTATCAGTAGTACTTGCTAACCATATAGATTAGTATTATGGGTTATAAGCTGGGGTATCATATCCTTGTACTTCCTAACCAGGTATTACTCATTAACAGTGTTCTTACTAACGAGGTTCTGCTGTACGTATGTATTTTCAAGGCGTCCCATGGGGACTGTCATGGTGGGGTGCACAGAGGGCAATTCTCCCCGCCTGAGAAGAGCACCACATGAATTCCCTTTGTGTGGAAAGGACACTATGTTTTCATATGCGTTTACGGAATGCGTGTGCGGTATTCCGGAGACTAGAGCACGGGATGAACAATTGTAATGAACACAATGCTTCTAATCCCACTTGGAAGTGTTGGGTGGGAGGGGAATCTTAAAATCGCATTTTCTTGATCATTTTTCAATGCATACGTACGCCATATACCAGAATCAGTTTATCCAGAAACATTCATTTGACATGTTACATGTCGCTCACAGTGACTCAATGCTCAACTCAACGATGCACACAATGCGAATATGTACGCATCGAGACATAGCAGGTGAGCTCATCAAAGGCAGG
>CAUJGJ010000004.1:1299700-1302200 GCA_963170055.1 Halisarca cf. caerulea
GTTTTCTTAATTATTATGATTACAGTGATCAAATAAATTATAAACCTATAGTGGTCTATACCCTCAATCCGAAAATATTCGCAAACAGTAAATTTCACGAATTGGCGCCATATCTGGTGGGCAGAAAAATTTGTGACTGAAAATTTCGCAAGTCTCACCATAGATTGTCTATACCTATACTTTGGAGCGTGTGCAGGAATATTCGCGACAAAAAAATTCACGAGTGAAGTCAGTTCGCGAAAATTGCGAATATTATTGGTCGCGAAAATTTCCCAATTTAGGTTATTTGACCATCTGATGGACCCAATTACAGTCACACATGGTTTATCCGAAACTGGTTTATCCGAAAGCCTCATTTGTTTATCCGACACTTCACTGTGAACCACCATCTCTACTCTGTGTACAATTTACCCAGATTTATCCAACGCCTGGTTTAACTATCAGATATACATTTTATTCATGAGGAATGAACGAGGGTCCGTGTATTGTATAATAATGTATAATATAAGCAAGTATAATAATGTCTACTGTATAATGATAATGTTATTGTAGTGTTTGTGATCTAATAAGTCTGTATATACAGGTGCATGGTTCATATATATATGCGCAGCTATAAAGGTCATCGTTTAGAATATCATGTGTTGAAGTGGCCAATATAATCAAGCCATGCACACATGCATGTCATGCTGCCTACGGCACATGGTCTCTGTAGACAGGTTGTCCTTATGCAGAGGTGCATTAGTATCACTGAGGTGGCCCATGGAGCAGCCCACAGTGGTCTCTGTAGACAGGTTGTCCTTATGCAGAGGTGCATTAGCATCACTGAGGTGGTCCATGGAGCAGTCTGCAGTGGTCTCTGTAGACAGGTGGTCCTTATACAGAGATACATTAGTATCACTGAGGTGGCCCATGGAGCAGTCTACGTACATTGGCACGGTCTACGTAGACATGTGGTGGAAATAATCAAATCGTTAGATCAACCTTATAAACTTCTGCATGAATAAACATTCCTTCCATGTGTTAACTGCTCTTATAGTTGGGAATTGACAACTATTAACCTGTACCATATATGTGTTGGAGCATGGAGCATCTATATATGATTCAGATTCCTCTTAAAATGTTATAGTTTAGTCTATTGTGGCCGACCTTTGAACCGCCATTTTTCAGCATGGTTGCCGCTCGGGATAGTGCCTGATCAGCTGTCGAGAATTATTGTAGGCCATAGTGGGCCACCATGTCAGAAGTAGAAGACGATTACGAGTCAGCAAAAGAGAATTTCCCTCAAGACACTGAGAGATTGGTTACTGAAGAAGGTAAATCTGTTTCCCCATTGTACGCGGATATAATTTTTACTTTATCGTGTAACGCGGGGGAAAGAAATTCACATTTGCGAGCTATCTCTGTGCATCTGCAAACTTTATGAATCTTTTGCATGTATGCATGCATGTTAGGTGAAGAACCCAAATTTCGTAAACCCCCTTAATTCGTGCATAGCTGTCAAAAAGTATTTCAACTTGAATTGAGTGGGTTAACGTTAGAATAATTAATTAAGCAATATCGAATTCACAAATCCCTTTTGCTGCGCATTCTAAAGAAAGTAATCTGATCCACTCAATTCAAGTTGAAATGCTTTTTGACGGCTATGCACGAATTAAGGGGCTTTACGAAATTTGGGTACCTTACCTTACCTATTTACGTACGTATGTACAACACAACAACTGTACGTATGTTGTGCATTGCGTATCCATGTGTGTAGAAGGTGGGCAGGATACTGAGACTGATGCATGTGATGAAGAAAACAGTTTGTCTCCTCAAGAAACTCGTTACAAGTGTGTGTGTGTTTGTGTGTGTCATAGTTGCCAGCTGTCCTTGATTTTGCAGGACAGTCCCTAGAAGTCCCCGAAACTATTACTACTGTCCTTCAAAAGCACTTGAGGCAAAGAATAGATAATTTCAAGCTAAATTCACCTTGCAAGCTGTCAAAATTCACTTTTCATGTTATGGTTAGTGTCAATTCAGTTGAGAATATTTACATTTTTCCCTATCATGAACAAAATGCTCTATTAACGTAAGACAAACTGCTCACTTTTGCACACAGAACAACAAGTGTCCTGCGAAAACACTGACTGTCCTGCAAACTGTTCTATTCTGTCCCACAAAATCATTGACAGGGGTTGGCAACTATGGTGTGTGTGTGTGTGTGTGTATGTGTGTGTGTGTGTGTGTATGTGTGTGTGTGTGTGTGTGTTTGTGTGTGTGTGTGTGTTTGAATGTGTAAGTTTGAATGTATGTGTGTGTGTGTTTGTGTGTGTGTGTGTGTTTGTGTGTGTGTGTGTGTGTGTGTGTGTGTGTGTGTGTGTGTGTGTGTGTGTGTGTGTGTGTGTGTAGTCTCGTACCCAGACCCACTTCCGCCCGCCATTCTTGCCCACCTTCTCGCCCAAATAAAATGGCGGGCGGAAGTGGGTCTGGGTACGAGACTAGTGTGTGTGTGTGTGTGTTT
>CAUJGJ010000004.1:1307200-1314700 GCA_963170055.1 Halisarca cf. caerulea
ATATATTACAAATAGCACTGTGGTGAAAGTGATGCATTACCACATTCTAAGACTAAGTAAGTTTGTGACTATAATGAAGGCTATAACTACGTATAAGTGAAAGCAGAGCTTCTGTCATCAAGGATGACACAGAATTGTTGGTGAGATGGTCACATTACTAGTGCTCTGGGCTGCACTACATCTGCAGTATACCAGCAGATATTGTCTTGGTTGTGAAAACTACTACATGAATGGCCAAGACTGCTTCTAACAGTCAATGATCGTACATGCTGAGCTTATGTTCACCTTTAGGAGGGTTAAAATTTTCACTGGGATGCAACTTTGAGGTAGTTTGTAGGAGGAAATGTAATCTGTGCTATTATTACTAGTTACATTTATTATTGAGTAATATGTAACTGTAACACATTACAAGTTTTGATAGTAATATGTAATATGTAACAAAACTACATTTCAAAAGTAACAACCCTAACACTGGTGTGAGTACGTTTGTTTGTTTTTTGTTTGTTTTTGGGTGTGTGTGTACGTGGATGTATGTGTGTATTGTATACGTACATGCAGTTGTGTGTACAATCAGACCTCACATATCCGCACACATCTGCTCTGGATGAAATTGCAGATGAAGCGAGGGAACTGGATAACAGAGGCAACAGTAGTGTAGTGTACAGTAGGCTTATTGGACGCTTGTTTTAACAAAAACTACTGCAGAAATTGAGGGAATTGGATATCTGAGGTGTGGATAAGTGAGGTCTCATTGTATATACATACGTACGTATGCGTGAAGGAGTCAGTCTATACTTGGATGAGCCCATAAGCCACCACTTCTGTGATACTAGTAGACCTCTGTGATAGAACACCACATGCTAGGACACAACACCATCACATACAGAGACCACCATTACCACTTGTTCCTGTGTAGCGTTATAAGAGGAGGTGGGATAGTTCAGAATTTTGCTATAGGCAGTCAAACTTTTGTTTATAGGCAATCAAAATTTTGCTATAGGCAGTCAAAATTTTGCTATAGGCAGTCAAAATTTAACTCTAAACATTGATTAAAATACACATACATGAATATCATTTCAATGTATGTGATCCTAGGCCTTATGGTGAGTAGGGCCAAACAAACTCCCTCAACTTATTCAGAACTTCCAGTTAAGCAAGTTTGACTCAAGTGGACTGCACTGTAGATTTAATGTGTGCTGGTCCTTTTAGTGAGATACCATCTTATCTTCTTCCCATAGGACGTCGTCGTTACCTTCTGTTGGGTACTTTTGTCATGAGTGGAGCACTCACTTTGGTTGGAGTAGTTGCCATAGCAACACCAGCCATTGTTGCCCTACACAAAACGACTGCTCCTGTCTGCGGTCTCAGTTCAGTTGTTAATGACTCCACAGGAATGAATGTTTCTGTGAATGTTACCACTGCCCCTATGAGTGAGGATGGCGTGCCGATAGTTGCTGTTATTGCTGTTGTCATTGGACTCCTGTTTTTCATTGCTGGCTATGAGTTGAGCTATGGAGCAGGTATGTGTGTGTGTGTGTGTGTGTGTGCGTGCGTGTGCGTGTATGTGTGCGTGTGTGTGTGTGTGCGTGCGTGTGCGTGTGTGTGTGTGCGTGTGTGTGTGTGTGTGTGTGTGCATGCATAGTACTGTACGTGCATAGTGCGTGCATGTGTTTATAATTGGTGTGTGTGTACACATGTACCATGTTATGTGCATATCTACATATAATTGTACCCTGTCTTTGTTGTCTATTGTCTTTGTCTCCTCATTCTATTGTTCCAGTGACCTGGATTATATTGGGGGAGATCTTTCCGGCTGAAATTCGAGGACGGGCCATCTCCATAGCAACTTCATTGAACTGGCTGGCCAACATTGTTGTTGCTGTTTCCATGTTGAGTCTGTTAGGTACGTACAGTATGTCTGTGTGTGTGTGTCCAATTGGTGTGAGGGGCTGGTTAGTAATCTCTTTTAAGAGCTTAAGCCTGTTGCCAGTAGGTGGTGCTTTTGGAAAGATGAAACTGGGACTCTCAGCAGCTTACAGGCGAAATCATATCTGTCAGCCTCAACCACTGGAAACATTAAATATGACTTGGGTATTTCTTTATCAGACTCTTAGCAGGGTGCTAGTCATTGGCTGGTGCCCTAGATGCTATTAGCCTGGATATTACCGAGTTCAGGGTTGGGAACCACTGCTGCTGTGAGCTAGGTGGACACGCCACCGCTCTTCAACTGCAGCCTAGCCCTACCCATCTCATGGGACTTGCAACCTCACAGATGGGTAACCCCTGATTGCACGAGGGGGCCAACAGGGATGGTGGGGGTAGCTGAGCCCATATCCAGTGGGTCTCTCCCTCACTGATGTCTGGTGGCTCACCCCCAGTTGAGCCCCTTTGGGGGTCCAACAATGGGGCCACAATAGCCTGCACTGCAGGCTGTGGTATTACAAGTTACTAGTTACAAATGTATGTGTGTGTGTGTGTGTATGTGTATGTGTGTATGTGTGTGTGTGTATGTGTGTGTGTGTGTGTGTGTGTGTTGTGTGTGTGTGTGTGTGTGTGTGTGTGTGTGTGTGTGTGTGTGTGTGTGTGTGTGTGTGTGTGTGTGTGTGTGTGTGTGTGGTGCATGCATTTTGCATGCATACACGCTTGTGCGTAGATTTGATGTTCACTTATTCATAAATATACCCATGGATGCATGTACCATATGTGCTTACACACAATGTGCCTACAGATTTTGTATTCTCTTCCCTCATAGATGCCTTACATGGTTACTCGTACATTCTTTACGCTTTCTTCACTTTTGCTGGATTTGTATTTATTCTTCTAATGGTCCCTGAGACCAAAGGAAAGAGTTTGGAGCAATTGTCGAGAGAACTCAGTGTTAGGTGTGTGTGTGTGTGTGTGTGTGTGTGTATGTGTGTGTATGTGTGTGTATGTGTGTGTATGTGTGTGTGTGTTTGCGCGTGTGTGTGTGTGAGAGTGTGTACTTCATGGTGTGTTTGACTCATATGATAGTGGTACTTACGATTTTCTATTGTTTGTTGGGGATCTAATATCTAATTTTGGGCTTTTGTTAGTGAAAGTTTCTATCACCCATTCATTTCCCAACTTGTCTTCTTCGAACTAGGAATTTCTTTTCTCCTCTTGTGTCCTTGAAGCAAAGAATTCAGAACCAACTGTCATGTCTGAAAACTAGAACAACTGTATATATTTGATTTACACATACTAATTTTGGATCTAGAGCATGTGCAATTAGTTATGTATTGAGAAAAGGCTTGAACGGCTAGGTAGCATTGTAGTCAATGATCTTAGCGGAAATCACTAGCCAAAGGAGATTATTTACACCAAACGTTTCGGCAGCCAACTGCTACCTTCATCAGTGGTATGATACAAGAGACAGTGCCTGAGCTTAAATAGTGGTGTATGACAGTTGTTGATGCGAGGTAATGAATAATATTAACTGTGGGTGATGAATAGAGTTAATAGAGATTGTGAGTGATGGTGAAAATATAGGTTTACATCAAGGTCTTGTATACTGTGGGGAGTGTTCCTAGTTCTCTGTTCAGGGATGAGGGTTCCTTCTGGATCATCCAGGATTCCACTAAGCATCTCTTGGATGTGTGTGTACAATTGTCCAATACTTCTGTGCGGGTCCAATCTATTGTGTGTCCTGTTCTTTCTGAGTGTTCGGCTAAGGCTGATGTGGCTATCTTCTTGTCCCTAACTGAACGCTGGTGCTCCTTAACTCTTTGTCCTAGGGTCCTACCAGTCTGTCCTATGTAAACTCTGGGGCAGCTACTACAAGGGATTTTATACACAACACCTTCTTTGTCCTGTAGTGGGGTGGGATCTTTTGGGTGTACTAACATCTGCCTTAGGGTATTGTTTGGCCTAAAGGCAACTAATTAAGACAACCTTTAGGCCAAACAATACCCTAAGGCAGATGTTAGTACACCCAAAAGATCCCACCCCACTACAGGACAAAGAAGGTGTTGTGTATAAAATCCCTTGTAGTAGCTGCCCCAGAGTTTACATAGGACAGACTGGTAGGACCCTAGGACAAAGAGTTAAGGAGCACCAGCGTTCAGTTAGGGACAAGAAGATAGCCACATCAGCCTTAGCCGAACACTCAGAAAGAACAGGACACACAATAGATTGGACCCGCACAGAAGTATTGGACAATTGTACACACACATCCAAGAGATGCTTAGTGGAATCCTGGATGATCCAGAAGGAACCCTCATCCCTGAACAGAGAACTAGGAACACTCCCCACAGTATACAAGACCTTGATGTAAACCTATATTTTCACCATCACTCACAATCTCTATTAACTCTATTCATCACCCACAGTTAATATTATTCATTACCTCGCATCAACAACTGTCATACACCACTATTTAAGCTCAGGCACTGTCTCTTGTATCATACCACTGATGAAGGTAGCAGTTGGCTGCCGAAACGTTTGGTGTAAATAATCTCCTTTGGCTAGTGATTTCCGCTAAGATCATTGACTAGTTATGTATTGAATTCTATAATAGTATAATATTCTATGCTCAAATAAATACAGGGAATCCTCTAGCTAGCTATATATCAGCACCACCATTTGGACCATGTGTATGTGCAGAAGCTGTTTATAGGTGCATGACGTCCTTATTTCAGATCGAGTGTTCAAAAGTAGCTAGACAACCGTTATAATGTGCATCTCATACTGTAATATTGGATATTATTAATGATGTAGTTCACCCCCACATATCATGCAATATATGCAATTGAGGGATTTTAAATGGGCAAAACAAAGGTGTCCTACTAATTAGAGGAGGTGGATGTATGTATGAATTTGTACAGTGCTCGTCTAGCCCTATGCCCATCTTGCCCTTTGCATGCCCACCTAGCCCTGTACTGGTTTTGCAACTTCCCCTTGTTCCATGGGTTTTTGGAGGATCCCTTATAGCATATAGAACTACAGCATAACTTTCCATTCCAATACGGTATATAAACATGTACCCTATACATGCCACACATCACAATACATATGTATACAGTCCATATAATAGAGTCCATGCATGTTCGCTCACGTGCATGCGCCATTTTCACAAAATGGATTCCCTTGTGTGGCTTTGAACTGCGTCGATCACTAGGGATGAGCTCAGGGAACATGCCCTAAAAAACTCCATTTATGCTATGCTCCTGTGCTAAAGGTCCAATCCCGTTATGCTTTCAATTTACCAATTATATTCCTTTATTTTTAAAACGTTTCAACACAGTACTTAGTTTAGAGTGTCTATATATGGTTTAAGTAAACACAATAGACTATTACAGTTATGCAACAATTTAAACTTGACCCCCCTTTATTAACTTTTCTCCTTAAATTATTTTCGAATCCCCACGCGTTCTCATGCAACTTCAATATTAGTGCTTCAGAGTAAAAAAAAAAAAAAAAAAAAAAAACATAAGGCCACACAAAGTTAATAATATGTTTCTGGTCTTGGACATCTTTCAAAATTGACCAGGCCACCAGGGTTTTTATTTATTTATTTTTTTCAATCTAGTCATCGAGAAGGGTATTCATGCAAATATATTCCTTATATCTGTATACAGATGCTATTAAATGCTAACAAGAATGTTGAATTGAAACAAGTTTAAAGATGATACAAACTTGTACAGCACAATTAGATGGGGAGTGCATGTCTGTATGGAACCAGACAGCCACTAGTCCCACAATAACACAATGGTTTTCATGTGTTCACGCTGAACACACATACTTTACTTAATTGATTACAATATTTTGATCTAGGTTTGAACCCAGCATGCTAACTGACTATTCTTTTAATTTTTTTTTTTTTTTCACCAAAAAATATTGACCAGGAAGGGGACCAGAAACTTAAAATTAACTTTGCATGGCCTAATGGCTACCACAATACGTTGCAAAAATCAGTGTAATATACAATTCCTCAATTGATAGGAATTACAGCACTAATACTTGTACTAATAAACTCTAGAGACTAACTGCACTCAGAGTACTATATAGTTGAGCTATTGGTAGCCATTTTAAACCACTTGGCATTAATTGGATATGCCAGTGTAAAGCTCCAATTTATAATATTATTCCCGCGTTATGCCTGTGAAATTGTATAACGCCTATCATTCTCAAATCTATGCCAGCATATTCCCCTCGTCCCTACCGACCACCCTACATATGGCTAGTCTCGCGTTGCCAGCCCCTTTTCCCATTTGCCTTGTATCCTGCCGGCAGGAGGGGAACAGGAATTTAAAGAGGCTGGTGATACGAGACTAACAGTAGTTTAGTCATCGATAATAGTTTTTCTATGGTTTAGTCTATTATGGCCGACCTTTGAACCGACATTTTTCAGCATGGCTGCCGCTTGGGGTATAGTGACTATAATCTATGGGGTGCCGTTTAAGTCAAAATAATAGTTTTAAGAATTTGTTCCCCATTTATAAAGATGAGCCCCCCATTTATAAAGATAAGCCCCCATGCAATTTATAAAGATGCATTCCCCATTTATAAAGATGAGTCCTTCATTTTCAAAGACTTATATCCCCTATTTATAAAGGCAAATAAGTGGGGACAGTTTTACGTATAGTTGATCATGTTTGTTTACAGTTCACTGAATGAGTCCACATACAGGGTTGGCATTCCATGTGTACCAATACATATGCTTGAGTAGTCTCGTTCCCAGCCCCACTTCCGGCCGCCATTTCATTCTCGCCGGGAAGAATAAAATGGCGGCCGGAAGTGGGGCTGGGAACGAGACTAATGCTTGAGTTTATACTAGTTGTCGACAAACTTCAGAACCTCGCCAAATAGATTGGAATTTGGAATGGATGTGGGAATGGCAGCCATGGCTGTAATGGCTGTCGAAAGTGGAGGGCAACATGGCCAATATTCCAGCTTCCAAAATGCACCTCACTCTACTGGACGATTTAAAATTCAGACGATGCTCTGTTCCTTGTATCGATCTTAGCCAGTCCACATCATAGTCTCATATAGTCCTGGCCACTATTTCATCTCCTGTTTCGAAGACGTCACATAATCACCAAAACAATTAGAGGCGAAATAGTGTTCTGGGCTATGCGAGACTATCCACATTGGATATTGCGAGTGCATGCTTGGATGAATTCATTTTGACTAATTTGATTTTGGATGGAATATATTTTGCATCAACTTGTAGTGTATATTTATTTAAGTCATTTACTGTATACAATTAATTAATATAATGCTGATACAATATACAGGGGGGCTGCCGCCACCTCCCTCTCACCCCCTATGGTTTCTATGCCAGTGATCATCTGTTTTTTATGTACCTTCAATTTGGACCTGTGCTTTATAACCAAAGACGCACTGTTGGGGTCATTGTAGAATGTTATCTCACCTCCTTGAGGAAAAGGTTTCGAAATCCCCACTCGTTTCTGAAGACTTAGTTTACGTACATTGTTTGCACCTCTCCTTGGTGAGTGTGCAATTTATGCATTTGTAATT
>CAUJGJ010000004.1:1321211-1323711 GCA_963170055.1 Halisarca cf. caerulea
CCATTTTTTAAATAAATAAACATGAACATGGCTGAGGTGGGTCACAGATTTGGCTGTCTACTGAAACCGTGTGCTGAGTCTCCAAATATTGGTTTGTATACATATGAGCACCAATTTTTGTGGCACTGTCAAGCTTCAGTGCTATACAGATTTATAGATCCTATTGTATTACATATGTATGTACAATACACATACAATCGATATTAGCATTCACACTGTACATTCTATCCCTCAAAATAAGGACAATGCCACATACAGGACATCTCACTATGGTCCCAATGCTGGCCTTATTGTAGGAGTTTCACTGGATAATAATTTATGACTTCAACTACAATTAAAAATGGATCTACTGTTACAGTATAGTACTGATTCGAAGGATACATGTATTCATACATATAGCTTACATGGATAGAGCTAGAGATCCAAACAGAAAAGAAGTTCCATTTTATCCCCGAAAAGCCAATTTAAATTGTTCTTGCAAACTTTTCTCCCATCCTTTGTGGCCATACTCTGTATGGATGTAATGCTTCCCTAGCTTATCTTTCATTTCTTCAGATATGTTAGGTCCACTATGAACCAGAAGGGGATACGCATCACCTGCACCAAACATAGAGCATAGTACACAATGACACATGCGTATACTCGTATGTACGTGTATATTACATATTTACTTGTGGAAATGTCATGTTTGGAATTTACAGACTATGTGTAAATCACTTTTTGAACGATTAGCCCAGTATTTCTGTACACAACATGCATGCATGTGTTTTCACACACCAATCACCTTTAGTTATTTCATTGACAATGGTTATTATATCCCCCAAAACTGATTGAATATTTTATTGTTTTGTAATTCTGATCTCTCATTTTATTTTATTTTTTGCTGCATCTCAATTTTTGTGAAATTTTTGTACTTCCTCTGTGTTTCTTTTGTGTTTTGCCTTTGTCCCTTTTTACCCTTTTTTTTTTCTTTTCTGGGTGCCACTTATAGTAGCCTCTGGCTAAAGGTTCCCCAGATTAAATAAGAATACCTGATACCAGAAAAGTTACACAGAAACAATTCACATACGTACGTATAATACAATGTGTATGTATATTCTCACCAAGGGCTTTGCTGTCCCTAACAATCTTTTTGACATCCTTTTTATCTACATATTTCCGTTTATACAGTTTTGTGTCCATGACAAAAGGTTTGCCGTTATAAGTGCCCGTTATATCCGGCCGCACTTGCTTTCCTTTATAAATTCCTGCTGTCTTCCCTGTATTTTCTGGTGTATGGTCCAACTTCACTCCTTCAACTTTACTCACTGCACGTGCTGCTTCGACTTCAAAGTCCTTAGGAGGAGAATCAACGTCTTCTGTGACCTGCATAATAATTGTATGTACACTACAGTAACTGTCTTTTCAATTGATTTACCAAAATCCAATATTTTATTTCATAAACGAATGCTTCATTTCATTAGGAGTTACTGTATTCTCTTTAATTATTCGTCACTCTAATTATTCGTTATCTGTGAAAATGACAGCCATTTGTTCTCTCATTGATGACGACTTTTGACGCATTCTGATTATTCGTCTTATCTCTAATAATACGTCATTACCTTCGATTGTACCACCCGCATGATCCAAGAATAGTGCACACAGGAGAGAGATTTCTCTTGGAATATGACCAACAACCTCATTGCTTTCATCGCTAACTACAGCCACCAAAAAATAATCATATGGGTTGTCTGGAAGCAAACAGAGGCAAGTACGTACGCTGAACAATTCAATAAAACTTCAAATGGTAATTTCACGCAAGCAAATGTACCGTTTTCTCACTTAAACGGCAGGGTTTTGCCAATATAGGCTACCAAAGCTCTTTATAAATGTGATATCCTCTAATCGGAGCAACAACTATTAGGCTCAAGGAGGACATTTGATTAGCTTGCAGAACCCTTCCAATTATTCGCCTTCTCTCCAAATATTCGTCACGTTCTCTAATAAATTTGCCTAGGGCAAGGAACAGTGCTAAACACCTCCAAATGACAGATTTCCTCTTCAACTCGCCTTGACGAATAATTAGAGAGAATATGGTAATGTTTTATTACATTAAAGAGATATATTTTTGCAATCAATTCTTATACTTGAACACAGTCTAGACTAAGCCAAAACTCAAGCTCAGCCTGTATATCAAATATTATGTGTATAAATTGTATACGTAAATAACCATCAAAAGAAGTTGTACGTACAGTGGACTGCACTTAATAATAAATATCTGCTTGATTATGTATATGAAGAACTTCTGAATCAGAATCTGCTCATATAAAAGAACACTCTCCCAAGTCCACGTTTGTATGTATACATTTTCCCTCTGTTATAACAAACAAAATCCTGTTAAAAAGAACTTGTCACTGCTACCAGACAATTAGATATCAGGAATTGACAATATGTGTGAGGTGAGTGAAAATTCCCATTGTTGCATGAATGCAGGATTAGTGGATGGGTATAATTGTACAGC
>CAUJGJ010000004.1:1333711-1341211 GCA_963170055.1 Halisarca cf. caerulea
AATCCTGTCGCAAATCAGTTTACTTCAATGACACTACACACAGAAATTTAAGTCTCTGTACTTCCATCACACTTGATAGGAAAGAATATGCATCACTTGATTCGATAACTGTGCAATGGTTTGGTGACAATCTCATTCACCCCATAGTGGGGATGAGCAGTGAAAATAAACCCATTATTTGTGTGAACTTGACGCAAGACTACAACAAGACTACCTTTACCACGATTGATCAGACTGGGCCACATTCTGCAGCACTTGAAGCTCTGTCTTACTTTGGTCTAGCACTGGACATCATATCTGGAGTATCTATTCTTTTCACTTACTGCATCTACAGGGATCTCAAAACTCTGTACGGCAAACTACTGTTGAATATGGTTGCCATGGTTGTTATCAGTGACCTTGTCCTTGTGGTAGGCCACCCAATTTCTGCAGCCACTGATAGCCAATCATTTTGCACTGCATTGGCTATTGTTATTCACTATGTATACTTAGCACGATTCTTTTCATGCAGTGTACTCTTTTCAGAGGCAACGAGGACATTCTACTCAGCTCTCAAAGTAATACCAACTCCTGACGATACATTCAAAAGAAATTGCCGATATTTGTCAATATACCTCTTGTTGGCATATGTCCTCTCTGCTGCTGTCACCGTCATCTGCATCATTGTCAACTTTACATTGGAAGGAAGTGTTGGATATGGCATTCAAAACTCAGTGTGCTGGATGAGCAATGTTATTGCCATTAGTGCTTCTTTTGTAGCTCCTCTCTGCCTCTCCCTATTTTACAACATCGTATCTTTTGTGTTCTGTACCTTTGTAGTTGTCAAGCTGACTTGGTTCACTAAAGCAAAGCAGGAAAATAGAAATGTACTTATTCAAAATTTCCGTGTGATCCTTGCCTTGATCTCTGTCTCTGGAGTCTCGTGGCTTTTATTTGCATTCATTTTGATACCAGGAACTGATGGAAAGGGTCAAGTTTGGGGGAGATACATTTATGTCATATTAAATGGTAGCCAGCTATGCTTGGTCACAATTGCATACATATGCACCAAGAAAATGATGAAACGTTATTTCCAATCAGCAAGATCGAAGTTTTCGCAATTAAGTCACTACTCATCAAATGCATCTACTTATCAAGCATCACAGTCTACATCCACCAATTAATGAGGCACAAACTAAAGTGTGAAGAAATGACAAATATAATAATTATCTGTATATTATAATACCTGGTCCAGGACCTTTGGATTAATTTCTCTTTTTGCAATCACCAGTGATTGAATTGTATTATTATGCGTGCATGTCAGTTAATCCTGATTATCCATGTGGAATGAAAAGGCAAATTAAGTGTCTATACAATTTATGTAGGTATACTTAGGACATAGAACTAGTCAATATTGTTGTATCTATGACAGTGGTCTGCTCCAACTCAATAGTTACCACTCACCTAGTGGATCAAATGATGACAAGTATACAGAATACATTGCAGTCACATACAATGTCATACTTAGTCTTGTTCACACTGAACTGTATGTACCCTCAACTGGTTAAACTAGTACACATATACAAGAATATGAGCCTATAGCTGCAGCTGTTTACAGGAGCCATGCAAATGTTCAAAGATATAAGCAGAATGATGTTTACGTATATAGCTATAGCACGCACATATACAAGTCAGAGAATATAAATGGCTTAGAGGGACTATAAATTATTAATACATATACATTATATAGATCCAACATCAGGTGACACAACAGACCTGGTCTTTTATAGAACCATGTTCAGGACGGAGTGCCTCTCTTAGATGCATGACCTGTATACTGAGTTCACTCGATGTTTGGCTACTTGCGTGTAATATGAAGAATGAAGGATGAACTAAGGATTATAGTAACTATATTGTGTTATCTACTTGTGGAATGGAATTCGAGCATCATTCTTGAAATTGGTTGCTACATTTTGTGCTAACGTTTGAAGTGAGCATGGAAAAAGATCATTGTTTACTTTAAAGGGATCCTTCAATCTTACTCACAAAATTCATGTTTAAGGGGGTAATTGTGAAGTGGAGGATTTAGTGTGTAAATTCTGCCATTATTATGGTAATGAAATGGGTAGGTTGATGATTTCAAAGTATGGTACTTCACAAGGGGAACAGGCAAATCATTCTGTCCAGTATGGGAGAAACAAATTTTCTACAGCCCATTCCTCAGACTGAAGATGTTTTTAGACTCATTTCAATGGTGAAATTGGTGAAATTGCAAGTGTAGTGGACAAGGACAGTACATGAAAGAGCTCCACAGATGACCTGCGAATGACGCATTGCCAGACTGAAACACACACACACACACACACACACACACACACACACACGCGCGCGCACACACACACACACACACACACACATATATATATGCATACAAAACACACACATACACACACACATGCACACGCACACACACACACACACACACACACACACACACACACACACACACACACACACACACACACACACACACACACACAACAGAAGGCTGCACTTTTAAATATTGTAATTAATCAGGCGGGAGATGTACATACTTCAACTGCCTTGAAGGAACCATGTACAAGCTTGTTTAATTGTACAGTACTAATTCATTGGCTTCATAGTACTTGAATTCACCTAGTTTGCTCAATTGTAGGCATAACAGTACAAACCGTATTCAAATCTCATATCTTGTACATGGTCCAACTACCGTAATGTCTTCGGCACATCTTGCTTACAGAAATGTTATGCATGGAGCATGTTTGCAAGGTGAAGGTTACGGTGCTTGATAAAATGAACTAATATTACAGGAAATACAAGTTAATAACAATTTTTAATTGAAATTTGTCCTCATGCATATGCTTTGTTGTAAATAGTACGTGATAACACGATTGAAGCGTGACAACTGCATTAAGAGCCAAAAAAGTTAATAATGTATACCCATCTTCTTAATATAAAAAAATTCAATTTGTATAAGCTAAAGTGCATTTCTATGAGTGAATGGTGAATATATTGCAGCTTTTGTGGTAAGTATATATATAATCCCCATCATATACTATACAGATACATGTGGTGGCCAGCTGGTGTGTTGGAACCAGTATAAATATGTCACGGATAAGAAGTGTCTGTTTTACACCAAACTATGTTATAATACCATTTTATATTAGTTAACTACGTTGACTGCTGTTGCATGCAGTTGTTGCTAGTTCCTATAAGTATATATAGTGTAACTTTGATAATTCTTTTTTCACCAAAAAAGTTATGAAGAATAAAAAGTCCATGGAAGTTGCTATATAGGTGCATATAGTATAAATAAATAAACATAATATTAAAAGTAGAGCAATCGTGTATCAAAAGCATCATATACAACATAATAGAATCATTATGTTGCATGCAGTGATTCAAAATTAGGCATTTCAAACTATTATCTAAATTCAGTTACTATTTGGCTACATCCAATTAACTTTGCCTATTTTTGATTGCATTTTGAGAGTCTTGGATTGAGTGGGAAGGGAGATATGCCAACCTGTTCGGCAGAGTGAAGGTGATAAAGCTTCCTCTTCCACCTTGCACCTTCCCCATCATAGTACTGGACCATGACAAAGCAAATCCAAAATCCTATCTGCATGACCTGCATGCATGCCTTATATATACAGGGTATGCCTTTCCAAAATTTGGTGTGCATAATTACCAGATCAGAGGTTTAGATCTGTAGTAATAGAGGATAGACTGCTTTACTTTCGAATGACAATTTACACATGCTTACACATTTACACATACACGCACACTCATGCATATATGCACGCAATCATGTGCACATGCACTCACACAAGCAAGCAAGCACGTCCACACATACACACACACACACACAAACACACACACACACACACACACACACACACACACATACACGCACACACACACACACACACACACACACACACACACACACACACACACACACACACACACACACACACACACACAAACACACATACACGTGGAAGAACATGTAATATCATGCCTTGACATCACAAAGGCTGCATGAGCTTTATAATCAGGCATGAGATGTACGCAGTAGTACAACTGCCTGAAAGGGAATATAATATGTACAAGTTGGTATACTTGTATAGTACCTAAATTTAACTCCAATGTACAATACAGAAAGCATGCAACAATAAAAATTAAAATTTAATATCAAAATGATCCACACTAATAATTCCATTCATTGTTTAAATCTGATGTGACTTTTAGCGGCCCCATGCTGCTTTGCCTGCTTCACGACTTTGCACCGCGAATGCACAATGTCATAATGGATGATCTCAATATATATTGCAAAGCTATCCTTACACCGAATCAGATACAACATCTGGGAGTACGTACAGGATGTTCTTCTTGTCCCCGATCATGGATACCAGTCTCTTGTAGAAGGTGGAAGCCATGTTGCCCATTCCTCCATTACATGACTAAGGGAGCAAAGCTGGACTGCTCGATCTCTCTGATTCGTTCTTAGTACTATATACCTCTTCTCCTCCAGCGCGTGACGACGATAGGTGGCTTGCACTGATGCAATGCAATTCGATTGAGCGTCTTAATTTAACTTGTATCATAGCATATCACTTTAGCCAAAACGTACCTCTGATCATGTACGTAGGCCAATGCATTAGAGAACAATCCACAGTTATCACTTTATGATATTAATTGTACTTTACACATTGTCCAACAATTACTTAAAGATCAATTTTAGACCTCCTTGTTTCACAATTAAATAATTAATTCATGGAACATGGTCAAAAAACACAGTAGGAAAATTAATACAAAGTGATTGAAGATTTCAAATAGACATCTGTCCACATGTGCATAGTACCAAATAGTAATATTAAAACAGTAATAGTTTCAATTATACTAATTTAAAATCTAAGAAGCGCATGTGACAACTGTCAATTAACTAGCCCCTAGGCCACATCTGCTTACTTATATAATAGTAACTGTTTGACTGAAAATTTTCAGTCCATAATCTAAAGGTGAGCGAGCTAAATACGTAACTATCTATAGGAAAATATTATTAGCAGTTATGAGTATAATTCCAGCTTTCATGGTAAATATCCCTATCATATGCTTGGTGGCTGGAGCAATGGAACCAGAAAATGCAAATTTTACTGGCAATCTGACAATCGTTACGGTAGTTACTGTAACTGTAAGTTATTCTGATCAGATTGCGTGGGTAAAAAGAGCGTGTGGTACAAGTACTTGTCCTGGATCCTCGTATTATGACCCCCTTAGCTGCTACTGTGATAAACTGTGCTTTTGGTACCGCGATTGTTGTGAAGAATATTCACTTCACAGATGCTCTTCTATTGCCGCTGACTCGGTGAGTTTTCCAGATAGATTTCATCTGAAATGCATTAAACCCTGCATTAAAACTGATTGTAAAAGTGCAAAATACAACATGATCACAAGATGCTACCATAAATGGAAAGCAAAAGCATTGCCAGAGATGGATCAGAACATAGTGACACAACTCTGTGAAGATAGTTCTCCTGTCGACAGTTCTCCATCAACAGACAATTCAACAGGGATTGTTTACAAAAACAAGTACTGTGGAGTGTGCAACTATGTAGCCATAGTTAACCTGTTGGAGTGGCCCTCAAAGTGGGATTGCAATAAATCAATTGAGGTCTATATTCAACATGGAATTCCACTTACAAGCCAAGTTTTTGAATCGCACTGTACCCCTCTTTCATTCTACCCACCTGAGTTACAAAGTGGTATTCCACCAGCTAGGAAATGTTCTTCACTAGTGAATTATTGCCCCAAAATACCACCAACAAATCTTCACACTAGTGTAGACTACTCAACACTAGTAGCAAACTGTTCTTGTTATGGAGTGAGTACGATAGTTTTTTCTCAAGGAACTTCTTATTCAAATCCATATTGCTCTATTTGTAACACTGCAGAAGCTGGTGAATGTTCAATTCTAGGTTTTGAACGTACTGTAGTACTTGATTCAAATGACAGAATAACTCTCACTTTCTTTTTTGATTCTTTGTCACAGAATACAATTTCATACAAAGGCACTAGCATTGCCGTTACGTCTACGTTAACGTGCCCCAATCTAACAGTGTATGACCCATATTCTGAATCCTGTCGCAAACCAGTTTACTTCAATGACACTACACACAGAAATTTAAGTCTCTGTACTTCCATCACACTTGATAGGAAAGAATATGCATCACTTGACTCGATAACTGTGCAATGGTTTGGTGACAATCTCATTTACCCCATAGCGGGGATGAGTAGTGAAAATAAACCCATCATTTGTGTGAACTTGACACAACACTACAACAAGACTACCTTTACCACAGGTGACCAGACTGGGCCACATTCTGCAGCACTTGAAGCTCTATCTTACTTTGGTCTAGCACTGGACATCATATCTGGAGTATCTATTCTTTTCACTTACTGCATCTACAGGGATCTCAAAACTCTGTATGGCAAACTACTATTGAATATGGTTGCCATGGTTGTTATCAGTGACCTTGTCCTTGTGGTAGGCCACCCAATTTCTGCAGCCACTGATAGCCAATCATTTTGCACTGCATTGGCTATTGTTATTCACTACGTATACCTAGCTCGATTCTTTTCATGCAGTGTACTCTTTTCAGAGGCAACGAGGACATTCTATACTCAGCTCTCAAAGTAATACCAACTCCTGATGATGCTTTCAAAAGAAATTGCCGATATTTGTCAATATACCTCTTATTGGCATATGTCCTCTCTGCTGCTGTCACCGTCATCTGCATCATTGTCAACTTTACATTGGAAGAAAGTATTGGATATGGCTTTCAAAACTCAGCGTGCTGGATGAGCAATGTTATTGCCATTAGTGCTTCTTTTGTAGCTCCTCTTTGTCTCTCCCTATTTTACAACATCATATCTTTTGTGTTCTGTACCTTTGTAGTTGTCAAGCTGACTTGGTTCACTAAGGCAAAGCAGGAAAATAGAAATGTACTTATTCAAAATTTCCGTGTGATCCTTGCCTTAATCTCTGTCTCTGGAGTCTCATGGCTTTTGTTTGCATTCATTTTGATACCAGGAACTGATGGAAAGGGTCAAGTTTGGGGGAGATACATTTATGTCATATTGAATGGTAGCCAGCTATGCTTGGTCACAATTGCATACATATGCACCAAGAAAATGATAAGACGTTATTTCCAATCAGCAAGATCGAAGTTTTCGCAATTAAGTCACTACTCATCAAATTTATCTACTTATCAAACATCACAGTCTACATCTACCAATGAGGCACAAACTAAAGTGTAAGGAAATGACCAATACAATAATTATATATATATATATATATAATCATACCTGGTCCAGGACCTTTGGATTAATTTCTCTTTTTACAATCACCAGTGATTAAATTTTATTATTATGCATGCATGTCAGTTAATCCTGATTATCCATAAAAGGCAAATTAAA
>CAUJGJ010000004.1:1345911-1348411 GCA_963170055.1 Halisarca cf. caerulea
CGTATCTCTCCGTATGCGCGAAAGAAATCCGTATACTTTTCGTCACTGCTTGCGAGAATCCTCAGCATTCCTAGCGTTCTATTAGCGCTAGCGCTGCTTGGTTTTAGGGATTCAGCAATTCTCCGTTTGAATTCCTCTGAGAGGTGTCTATAGGGCAACTCCGAAAATCCTCTTACCTCCACCCAAGTCTGAATCAAATGATTGTTCGTTTTGTTCGTTCCAAGTCGCGCATCTTGATGTATCGTAAAGTTTGGAAATTCCTATTTGTCCTATTAGCGGTCCTTGCCTTACATCTATCCTACCATCACTTAAAGCCAAGCTCTGGAAGACATGTTGGAAATGAAAGGGTTTTATCTGTATCAACGCAGCAATCTAGTGCCCTGGCGGCTGGATCGATATCGAGGCCTGATGGTCGAAGACCTCTCTCTAAACGGAAGTATCCGGGAAAGTCACAGAAAGTGTACGAAGCTTCAACACCGGATGGCGCTGAAGTTGATAGCGCGGTTCAGGAGTGCCAGAGTATGCTTCAGTATGGCGGTATGCTTGCCGACTCTGCCATGACGGAAGAGTGTGTTTCGTACGTACTTGAGTATCCCTCAGCTTGGAAAGAGCTATTTGAGAAGATAAAGTCTTACTTGATCTGGCACAACTCTACTAGAAACCAAATCCAGCAAAGTTTGGATGAAGACAAAAGTGTCAAAGAGGCAGTGGCGGGTGTTAGAACTCTAACCTATCGCTGTATGAAATGGCCTCATTGTGCTGGCTACGGGGATCAAACTCAGAAGACCGTAAGAGGGTTTCTCCTTGCCATGCTCAGCAAGCGATTCTTCACGGTTGACTGGTCACCCAACTTCAAGAAATCAGATTCATGGGTTGAGGTATTCACACCAACTGTTTTGAACTGGAAACTGAATCCGTCGCTGAGCTTGGAATTGATAACTCCAAAGTTCTGTACCACTTGCAAGTTCACAAAGAGCAGTGTAGCTGTTATTGATGCGTACAGTGTCCAGCGTTCCACTAATCACTTGTTCCATTATGCATTGGATGCCTCAAAGATATTGTGCGGAAAGCAGACCAATGTAGAAGGACAAATGCAGATCGATATGGACCAGAATCACATCAAATATTTCTGCAAAGAGGCGAGAAGGGACCATTATGTACAACTCCCCGCTCGAATGTTCTTTGTTTATGGCATAATACACAGGCTGCTGTATCAGTTCAGCCAACCCATTGTCGAAAGGGGAGAAGGGAGACTCAAAGGTATGGGTTTGCAGCATAGCCCATTTGTTGCTGTGCATATAAGAACAGCACTGGAGGAAACTACAGCAGTCAAAATGAATTTTTACTTGAGAGTGGGTAGATTCCAGCGCGATGAATCTCATTGGGAAGAGTTTATCAACTGTGGCAAAATGGCTGCCAACGGAAAGGGTGTAAAGTCTCCTTTGCTCCTTTTCAGTGATTCGTCGGACTGTCTAAAGTGGGCTGCAGAGAAGTATCCTTTGAATGAAGTTATACCTTCAAATGCGAGCTTCTGGCACAACGCTGAACACGGTTCGAGGACAAAGGAGAGTGAGGAGAGTGTTGATAAGATCATAGACACAATGAGTGATTTATATCTGATCTCAAAAGCAGCTGCTGTTGTGAAAGGAGTTAGTCTTTTCAGCAACCTGGGCATCTATCTGGGTGCAATTTCAAACAATAATATACTCAGATGTGACCTAATGTCCAAAAAGACTGCTTAAAAGGCAAATTATTCAAAATACAGAACATTTTTTAATTTATTTGGAGAAAGGTCATATATTGTATAGAAATATCGTATAATATTATAAAATGTAATTTATTGTTATAATCATGATTGATTAAATGCAATATTGTGATAGGGATAGTAACTAAGTGTATATGTGTGAATAGATAGGTATCCTTTGTACTTGGTTTAATCTTTGTGAAAATTAGTATTTGATGGTATATTTTAGTATTAAATTTTGGCCCGGAATAAATGTAATTTTGACCATTTGGCTAAATTACATCAAGTTGCAGACTGTACTGAGTGGCCTGCAGATGTAAGCTGGCCGCATACCTGGCTGTGGGTCATCCTGTGTGTGAGTTTCATACCCCGCAGCTCTTCAACAGGTCCTACCACTTTGGAGTGTGTACTGAATTATGTGCTGTACACAGCAATTCCGGTGTGATGCATTGTGCGGGTGTCAGGCGGCTCAGTGCACTGCACTTGAAGACAACTGTCACTTGTGTCTCTGACTGAAAACAGGACACAGCATAATGAACCTCCAACAAAGGATAGTCTCTTTACAAAGGAGAAAGACCCTTGACTTCATACTGTCCCCTTGCAAAGTGTTTTTGGTTCCACGTATAGTTGTTGTAGGCGGGCACGATAATAAGGGTTCAGTGACATCACGTGGATAACGGGGGAATACCCGATCCTCACGCTCACGCAGTGAACTAAACCGGTAGGTCAGTTACTTATCCCTAAGAGTACGTTTGA
>CAUJGJ010000004.1:1353411-1355911 GCA_963170055.1 Halisarca cf. caerulea
CATCCTATATGCACTTTAAATCCACACCTGTAGCCATATTGCCTTTTTCCGGGAATACCTGAAAAAGCTTGGTACCGCCTCCATGCAATCTCAACAGGAGTGTACCCTTCCAGACTCAGACAAGAGAAGGCAGATGTTCTCCAGGCAAACCACCGTGGAGTGCTTTCAGGTTTGTGCTTATTCTAGCACACACCGGCTGATACTGCATCATTGGGTTTGTCACAGGAATGTTTGGTTAACACACCTCCTTATATTCAAGTGGATGTATGTACATTACAAATGTGCATGAGTGTGTGTCTGCAAAGGTAAGTGTGTGGTCAGTGACTGTGAGGGGAAACTTGTCATAAAGACCATCTGTTTATGAGGACCACATGCACGTATGTACATACGTATATCATAAGCTGGTGGATGTACCATCTCAGTGGTACTCCTGTACTGTTTGGATCACCTGCCTATAAGAACGTTTTTTCCTGCCCCGCAAGTGATCTCTGTTGACAGGTTTCACTATCTTAGTATGTACTTGTGTGTATTTTTATGGGCGTACATTTTATGTGTTTCGTGTATACAGTGAGACCTCAGTCATCCACACCTCAGATTTCCAGTTCCGTCACCTTTCGCAGTAGTTTATATTGGAACAATTCTGCAATGATCCTACTGTACATTATACTACTGCTCCATCATTTATCCAGTTCCACCATTTTATCTGCAATTTTATCCAGAATTGATGGTTGAGCTCTGTGTTGTTTCCCTCCTCTCGTCATCTTCCTCCAGCACATCTCGCATAGACCACCTGGTCGTAGCTCCAGCAGCAGAGGAAAGGGCGAATATGAAGAAGTTGACGGAAATGTTGAGGATCATGTGTAAGTGGTTTGTATGTAATGTGAATGCTTGAAATCTGCTACTATTTGGTTTAAAGAGAATTTGTGGGTTAAGGAGTTTTGGCAGATTATCTAAATCAATCTGTACTCTTTTAATCAATTCATACACTAAATTGATGACGGATAAAAGGGTTTGCTGGATAAAGCAGTGGCTGGAAATGAGAGTTCACTGTGGGTTAGGGGTTAGGGTTAAGTGGGAACGAGACTAGATCGCTGGACTATATTGTAAGCTACTTCATGATCCACTTGTACGTAGTATTATACACAAATGTACGTATACAAATATTATACATAATATTTACCTGTTATTATTACTACTCTGCACATAGTGACGACCTGGGTGCAGAGACCATGATCACTTGCTGGGGAGTGTTCTTTATGAGCTACATAGCTTCTGTGTATGTACGGGAGTGTACGTACCAACAGTATTATTATTCTATGTACATATGTACATATTTACATATGTACATAGAATGTGCATATATCTCAGATACGTATGTACATATATTGCATCCTGGTGTATGGTCAAGTTATTGGTAGATCAAAGGAAAAATTTTGCTGATACATATGTATATGTGATGTAACACAGGTCACTGATGTCTACACATTTCCTAGTTGATGTCAACTCTAGATGAGACTGCACACACTACCCGTCATTAATGAATGGTTGCCACAATACAAATTAGTTGTAGTGCTTCCCAGGTGTGCTGCAGCAGAAAAATATAATTCAACACTACTGATTGACCTCAGCCTTCGCCTTCCCAGTCAATCAGCACTTTATTTCCCCTACAGCACACCTGGACAGCATATACCTAATACTTATGTATACATATATACGTATGTTCATCTTCTTGTATTGGTGCCTATCTCTCCAAGTTTTCATATGTGTCATGTGTCTCCCATGTACTTTATGTGCTGGTCTTTGTACAGATCACTTTGCAATGGATTGTATGAGCTTCTAAGGGTGATGTGGTCCGGAAAATGGGTAAGACTGCATGTGTTCACTGTTCTGTCAATGCATTAATACGTGTGTGTGTGTGTGTGTGTGTGTGTGTGTGTGTGTGTGTGTGTGTGTGTGTGTGTGTGTGTGTACGTGCATGTGTGCGTGCATGCGTGTGTACATTCGTTTGGTATGTATGTACTTGCATGCGAGTAAGGAGTGTTTATTGTTAGTGTTGTGTACTTGAAAGTGTGTGTGTGAGTGTATTATATCAGCAATATTGTATATGTATGTACAGTTTTACATGCGTATGTACTGGCTAACATACCACATACTCTTTGATTTTCGTGGAGTGAAGCTTTCGTGTATCTTGGACTGAGCAATTTTCACATTTTATATTTTCGCACGACCATGTTTTTGCCAAGAGTGCAATGCAAAGATTCGAAGGTATAAACGGTCATGGATGTCTTCCAGTCCTCGAAATTGCAAATATAGGACTCCACGAAATTTATGGTATTTTAGTCTTTATATCCACTTACACATTTGTTGTATTTGTTGTGTGTGTGTGTGTGTGTGTGTGTGTGTGTGTGTGTGTGTGTGTGTGTGTGTGTGTGTGTGTGTGAACATTTACCAGATTATACATTTGTGTTCTCCTTTCATATTTTTATGCTTTTTTCCCTTA